>JAJOZX010002202.1:645000-681264 GCA_023014485.1 Bathynomus jamesi
CTAAAGACATCACGCTTAACCATACCAACCACTAGATCGTTAACTTTGAATCGCTCAAAGATCTAGTGAGCTGAGATGGTAATGACCAACCACCACACCTGGATGTGGGGACTCATAACTTTAGAGCACAGAAATTAGGGGTGTGTACATGTGAGGGTTGGGGATGAATACAAGTACATCATGAAGGCTAAAGGCATCACGCTTAACCATACCAACCACTAGATCGTTAACTTTGAATCGCTCAAAGATCTAGTGAGCTAAGATGGTAATGACCAACCACCACACCTGGATGTGGGGACTCATAACTCTAGAGCACAGAAATTAGGGGGTGTGAAGGAACTTAGGGGGACGAAGGTTTGTTATAACACCTACAGGAAACGGTACCAGACCCCTGGCAGCTATGACACCGTACCCTTTGGATACGGTATAGCTAGATGCATCCCTTTTAGTGCTTAGCTGTATTAAAACTATGTATTTATCTGTTACACCTTTTTTATGTTCTTTGTACCGCTGTTTACCATGCACTTTTAACCATTTTCCGTGTATAGTATTTGTACTAATAATAAATTTCTTGTTTTGTATTAGATTGCTTTTCATTCTAACAACTTTCATTATATTAGTTATAGGGAAATAAAAGCTGTATATATACACACCAGTCATTAATTATGCACGATTTTTCCACAGCTTATTAATGACGTAAACTTAGTCTCAGTATTAACCCTTTCTGTGCCACCTATTCCATATGGCATCATCAACAAAAATTATGTGTATTTTCCTCAGATTAGATTCAATGGTGGCTTATGGCTATTGAATAGCAACATCTGGTAGTTTTTGGACATTGCCCTGAGCATTTAGAACCCAAAAAGAGATGCAGAAATTATATGAAGGGCTACTCTCGTCTATAATGCAGAAAGTGTAATGTCCCATTACGTTTAACAAACGACAAAACTGCTTTAATGGTTCGAAGCAGTATGGTCTACCCTTGTGTTTAGCAAAGGCCAAATATTGTTATTATTTGTTCCATTCAAAGTACCAAAGTTATGTTAGTGTCTCTTATTACATAATAGCATCAATGGAGCCATATAACTTCTAGTGTAATTAATTATTTCTAAAGCAAAGTTTCGCGTCCACACCTATGATATTTTAACATTTTTAATTGTTAAAAACTTTTTTAGCTCAAAACAATAATTCGGGGCAGAAAGGGCTAATATTGCAGACACCATCATAGCTCTGTGCAATACATATCAATCAAATAAGTACCTTCAGAGCAGAATAAACGCATGAAGTTTTCCACATCCATTAGTAATGACGATAAGACAGCTAATATTATTTTAATCATTTTATAATCAAGGTTTTATTCTTCCTGCAAGTGTTTGAAGAGCTTGTTAGGTATACATTGGCTTGGTATGAAAATTTAAAATATATCTACATGAATAAGATGGCTACTTATCTTCTCTTAGTCAAATTTCAGTTGAATCCTATACATGTACCGATGTGTCGCATGTTGAAATCTTCTAGCTCATTTCAGTGTCGTTATTTTACTGAGGTTATTGCACAAACGAAAACAGATGATAAGAATATGTAACATAAAAATGGATACAAAAGGCTACAAACAACAGCAATCAGGATGGCTTATACGTGAATATTTGTTTAGGAAGCTCTGATAAAAGATTTAAGAAAATTAAGAAGGTAAATGAAAGTTTTAAAGCATAGCATAGGAGAGACGTTGGAAGGAAAGATAAAAATAAAGCGAAAGTTTGCGTGAAGAGACCTGGTTCCGAGTTAAATTCGACAATATTCTTATGCGGTATAAATGTTTCTAACGGGGATTTAAGACAAAGTAAGCAGCCGGCCTCTTTAAAAGGATTGATTGAATTACTTTGAAATACGTTGGTGACATTCCACCCCACAAATTAACTATACGCCTGAATGACAAACGTTTAGTTTCATCAGAATTAAGGTGCTTACCCGCTAATTTGAGAGCAATATTCTGAGTGCCGCTACATTTCTGCAAGCAAAATGTTTTTAGGCATCAACATTATCAAAATCTTTATTCGTTATATATATATATATACACACAACCTTACAACCTTACAAAGGTTCCGCGCGATGACTTCTCATTTCGCGAAGGTCAAGCTTGTCGCCCCTCCTCTCGAGTTGGCCTGGTGAAGTAGTGAGTTGGACTCTTGCGCTCTCCACCTCACATAGCCAGGTACGCCCGGCTCATCGGGGATTGTTCTGAGCCAGGCGTCTAGTCTTCTTTTGAAGATTTCCACTGCAACTCCCTTCGTGTTTCTTAGGTCTTTGGGCAACTGATTAAACAGTTTTGGTCCTCTCACTACAAAACTATTTTCTTTCAGGGTTAAGGATGTTCCCTGTCTCGCCTTCAATTTGGGAATACGACACAGTCTACCGCTTCTACTTCCCACCGTTGTTTGGGGAGTTATGGGATTCAGAGTAAGATTAGGGACTAGTTTCTCCATTATTTTCCAAGTGTAAATAATGGTGTATCTCTCTCTTCTCCTTTCCAGTGAATATAGGTTTAGTTCTCGTAACCTCCTTTCCCAGTAATTTAGTTCTTTGCACCCATTGATCTTGGCTGTGAAGCTTCTTTGGATCCCCTCCAGCTGTCTAATGTCTTCGTTTTTATATGGGGATGTTAGGACCGAGCAGTATTCCAATTTGGGTATTATCAGGGTTTTCAGTAGAGGAATCATTACATTCCTATCCATTCGTTTAAAGGTTCTCAATATCTGACCAGTTATTCTCGTTGCTCTGTTTACTGCTATCTTATTTTGTGTTTCAAATTTCGCATCATCTGTCATTACAACCCCTAAATCTTTTGCTCTGGAATTTCTCTGAATTTCCTGTCCATTTGGGGTATAATATTCCTTGGACTTTAGGTCTTCTCTTTTTCCTTACCGTAATAGCTGAAAATTCTCGGTGTTAAACTTCATATTGTTGTCTTCAGTCCACTTGTAGATTTTGTTTATGTCGGTTTGTAGAGATCCTTTGTCTTCTGGGTTTCTTATTTTTCTACTGATCTTTGTGTCATCCGCAAAGGATGTTACTGTGCTGTCTCTGGTAACGTCCTCATCTATGTCAGTTAGCATGATTATGAAAAGTAGTGGAGCTAATACTGTTCCTTGTGGTACCGAGCTGAGGACCTCTGATTCTGATCAAGATACTCCTTGTACTGTAACGACTTGCCTCCGCTCACTAAGGAAATTATATATCCATTTCCCTACTTTTCCTGTTATTCCCATATATTTCAGTTTATGTATTATGATTCGGTGGTCACACTTGTCGAACGCTTTAACAAAGTCTGTGTACAGTACATCATAGTTTTCATTACTTTCAAGTGAATCAATAATGTTGTTGTAGTGTTCCATTAGTTGTGATAGGCATGATCTGCCTGATCGAAACCCGTGTTGGTTATCATTGAATTTTTTCTGAGTTTCCAAAAAGTCATAGATTTTCTGTCTAACTATTCTTTCAAATATTTTAGTGAGATGAGATGTAAGCGACACTGGCCTATAGTTTTTGGCCTCTGATCGACCTCCTCCTTTATATATTGGGACTATGTTCGCGCTTGTTGGTTTACGTCGTCGTCGTTGGCCTAGGCAAGCTACGGCTTGGGACCGTAGCGCATCTATCCGGTATAGGTTAACCTGGATGATGTAGCCATAAGCACTGCCGCTGGTTAAGTGCCAACCAGTGATTATCTCACTAGCCGTATTGAGTCCGTTAGGCGAAACTGCGACAGTACCAAAGGTGGAAAATATAACCCTTGGATTTCTATTATTTATTTGCAAAATGGACATGGTATTAGATTAAAATAATTATTTGAATATAAATAATTAACTGACAATTGTGATATATAATTAATTATGTTTACATACAATAAAATAATACAGTATACATAAAATTAGTATTAATGTGGTTTACAATTGAATTATGATGGGTAACTAATTTAAAATGAATTTATAGCTATTCCGAAATTCAAGACGGTAAAACTAACATTTATCTTTAAACTAAAATAAGAGTATTCACTACACACTCCCCCACCAGAGAGGAAGTTCAAAGAGTTCCGAACGACACTGATTTCCCCTGGACCTTTTTGGTAGCTACATGTACCTCGCTTAAGGTTGATTCCAAAAACGCAGGCTTAAGACGATCGATAGAAACCTTGTCGACCTTGGAACCGCGCTGGATGAGAAATGATTTGCGCGTACGTCGGAGAACTTCATAGGGCCCGTCATATGGACATTGGAGAGGCCGTTTTGGGAGAGGTACACGAACGAAAACGTGGGTGCAAGACTGGAGGGCTGGGGAAACAAAGATGTTCTGTTGGCTAGTCAATCGAGGGGGAACAGGCTGAAGGGACTGCATGTGAGAGGAAAGTGTTTGAGCGAATTCCGTAGGATCACATGACTTATCCCCTGCAGTGAAGTAGCCACCTGGTAGCCGCAGTGTTGTTCCATAGACTAGTTCAGCCGCTGTAGTCTTCAGATCACTCTTAAATGCAGAGCGAATACCAAGCAACACGAGTGGAAGCTTATCCATCCAATGGGAGTCTTCGTGACACATAAGGGATGACTTCAGCTGGCGATGGAAGCGTTCGACGAGGCCGTTAGCTTGCGGATGATACGCACAGGTATGCGCATGTACTGTACCCAACAAGCTGGTAAACTTCTTCCAAAGCGAAGACTCAAATTGGCGACCTTGGTCAGTGATGACTTTTGTCGGCAATCCAAATCTTGATACCCATCCATGAAGAAAGGCTCTTGCAACAGTGTCCGCTTGGATATCAGGAAGTGGGATGGCTTCAGGCCATCTGGAAAAGCGGTCGAGACAGGTGAGCAGATAACGTTGGCCTTGAATCACTGGAAGAGGGCCAACAATGTCTACATGAATTACCTCAAATCGCTGGGATGGGGGCGGAAATGCGTCAAAGGGGGACCTGGTGTGCCTTTGGACTTTGGCACGCTGGCAGGCAAGGCACGTTTTGGTCCAATGTTTGACATCCTTCCGCATCGAGGGCCAAACAAAGCGAGAGGTAACCAGGTGTTGCGAAGCACGGATACCAGGATGGGAGGGCTTATGAAGATCCGTGAAGACTGCTTGTCTGTGACATGGAGGGACATAGGGGCGAATAGCAGCTGTTGATACGTCGCAATAGAGGGGCACAGACAATCCTGGCATACTCATTTTCTTGAGGGAAAGTGAGTGAGTGGAGTCTTCTCTGAGCAGTTCTTGTAGTTCCGTATCCTTATCTTGATCCTGTGCAATAGCATTCCACAGTGTAGAGCTGAGGGTAACAGAAGTAATCTCTATTCTTGAGAGTGCATCCGCTGGAGTGTTCAAGACACCTTTGATGTGGCGGATATCTGTGGTAAATTGCGAGATATAATCGAGTTGCCTGATGACTCTGGGAGAGTGGTTACAGCTGTTTTTATTGAAGACAGTGACCAAAGGTTTGTGGTCGGTAAAAACACAAAACTCTCGGCCTTCAAGGAAATGTTGAAAATGCTTCACGTTTAAGTAAATAGCAAGAAGTTCACGTCCGAAAGCACTATAACGCGTTTGGGCTGGCTGCAGCTTTTTCGAGTAAAACGCGATGGGTGCTTGTTGACCGTTAATGGTTTGTTCCAACACTCCACCGATCGCAACATCTGATGCATCGACCGTCAGAGTTAGGGGGGCATCACTGATAGGAAATGACAAAGACAATGCACTATTGATAGCATTTTTGGCATTGTCGAACGCCTGTAAACTATCGCTACACCATACCAATTTCGTTACCTTGCGTTTGTGTGTGATCATAGCGTGTAGAGGAGCAAGAACACTGGCACAGTTTTTAATGAACTTGAGGTAATAATTGACCAAACCTAGAAACCGACGTAACTCACGCTGATTATTTGGCATAGGGTAATTTTTTATCACTTGACACTTGTCCTGAAGGGGGGTAATTCCGTGCTGCGAAATCGTGTGACCAAGAAATTCCAAGGTTGGCTGTGCAAACACACACTTAGATGCATTAATAGTAACACCGTATTGTTCTAAGCGTTGAAAGAGGAGTGAAAGATGTTCCTTATGTTCCTCTTCCGTTGAGCTGGCCACAAGCAAATCATCGATGTAGGCATAAACAAAGTCTAAGCCTCTGGTGACCTCATCTATAAACCTCTGAAAGGTTTGCGCAGCATTCCGTAGCCCGAACGGCATCTTCAAAAATTCGAATAACCCAAATGGTGTACAAACTGCAGTCTTGGGAATATCCGAAGGCTCTACGGGAATGTGGTGGAAAGCCTTAACGAGATCTATTTTACTGAAGATAGATTTGCCGTGGAGAAGAGAAGTAAAGTCTTGGACATTTGGTACCGGATATCGGTCCGGGACGGTTGTCGAATTCAAAAATCGGTAATCCCCACATGGTCTCCAGTCTCCTGACTTCTTCTGGACCAGGTGTAGGGGAGAGGACCAACTGCTTTTGGAAGGTCTTATTATCCCAAGATCCAGCATAAGCTGGAATTCCGATTTGGCAGCTTTCAGTTTGTCCGGGGCAAGACGTCTGGGTTTTGCAAACACAGGGGGACCTTTTGTTGTAATGTGATGGGTAATGGTGTGCTTAATGGTATCACCCATCTGCATAGGTTGAAGAATTCCTGGATATCGTTGGAAAAGGCACTGGTACATGGAATTAGGGGGAACGAGGGAAAGTGCAGAGTTAGAGGCGTCCGGAAGGGCAACCTGTTTGGCAAGAACAGAAAGCAGTGTGGCCTGGTCGCATAAGCGTCGCTTGTCAAGATCCACCAGGAGTTTGAAATGCTGGAGGAAGTCAGCGCCGATTATGGGATGCTGCACTTGAGCACAGATGAAAATCCACTTGAAGGATCGGTGAAGGCCCAAGTTTAGTTCACGCGACTGAGTACCGTACGTGGGTATGCGTGAACCGTTAGCAGCGTATAGAGGCGGAGATTCCGAGTGCGTATGACCAGATTTTTGAGGGAATACACTGACTGACGCTCCGGTATCAACCAAGAAATTGACACCAGAGTTCCTGTCCTTTATGAATAACAGGTTGGCAGTGCGAGTACTAGACGCCATTAGGACTCGCTGCTGGGGTTTTCCGACGAAAAATTGCAAGGGGAGATGCACTTCCTAGCCTTCTTTCCAAATTTCGAGTGGTAGAAGCAGATCTTCCCGGAACTCGAACGATGCCTCTTCGTAAATCTTGACCGAGAATGGCTTCTTTGCCGTTGATTTTGTAGCAGAGAACAAACGTGGTTGAGTCGTTGACTTAACTCTTTCACTTTCAACTCCAGTTCCGATTGTGTGTTCACGTTGTTGACCGGAGCTGTGTCAATCTCCACTACTTTGTCGGCAGTTTCTGCTAGTTTATCAACTGGAGTAGCAGGATCCATAGTGGCCAAGACACGCTGAGCTGATGGAGGAAGTTTCTGCAAGAACAACTGTCTAAAGATGTCCTTATCGAAGGTTTGTGCGCGTTCGCTAGAGCGCACTGCATAGCCCTCAGCATTTGAGTGGGCTTACGGTCTCCAAGTTCTTCTTTTGAGATTAACTGATGTAGTTTCTCACGCTCGGAGACAGTGGTGCGGCACAGGATGGCAGACTTCAGATCGTTGTATGGGTCCTCACTCGTGGAAGTAGACACGATGACGTCACGGACTTCAGAGATGATGCTCGCTGGTAGAGAGGACAAAACATGATCGTATTTCGTCCTGCTAGCGGTGATCCTTCCCAAGTTGAATTGTGATTCCACTTGGTGGAACCAAATAAATGGATCACCCGGCCAGAAGACGGGGAGCTTTACGCTCAAGTGGGAGATGGCACCAGCGTCGTCAGGCATCTTCTCCTATGCTTGCTGACGTACAAGCAAGACGACAAGTTACCAACGAAGGAGTGGAGGTTGAGACGAGCGCAGGCACAGAGCGCACGGGCAGGGGTGAGGGGCAGAGGGCACGAGCGACATTACAGTCTGATCCTAGTCGCTCGGGTGAAGGGGGTGATGGGCACGAACGACGTTACAGTCTGGTCCTAGTCGCTCGGGTGAAGGGGGTGATGGGCACGAACGACATTACAGTCTAGTCCTAGTCGTTCGGGTAAAAGGGGGGAAACCACACTCCAGGGTCACCAATTGTTGGTTTACGTCGTCGTCGTTGGCCTAGGCAAGCTACGGCTTGGGACCGTAGCGCATCTATCCGGTATAGGTTAACCTGGATGATGTAGCCATAAGCACTGCCGCTGGTTAAGTGCCAACCAGTGATTATCTCACTAGCCGTATTGAGTCCGTTAGGCGAAACTGCGACAGTACCAAAGGTGGAAAATATAACCCTTGGATTTCTATTATTTATTTGCAAAATGGACATGGTATTAGATTAAAATAATTATTTGAATATAAATAATTAACTGACAATTGTGATATATAATTAATTATGTTTACATACAATAAAATAATACAGTATACATAAAATTAGTATTAATGTGGTTTACAATTGAATTATGATGGGTAACTAATTTAAAATGAATTTATAGCTATTCCGAAATTCAAGACGGTAAAATTAACATTTATCTTTAAACTAAAATAAGAGTATTCACTACACGCTCTTCAGGACGCTGCATTCTTGCAGTTTTTGATCAGTGTGGCATTCCATTTATCAGGTCCTGCCGCCGAGTGTATTTTTAGTTTCCCTATGGCTTGTGTAATATCATCCGTCGTAAAGTCGAAATCCGTTATACTTTCCCCTTGTGGTTCTTCTTCAAAGAACGCGTTTCTATCGCATATCAATTTGTCAGTTTTTGGGATACTGAAAGATGATTCATACTGAGCTTTTAATATTTCAGATACTTCTGTTAGATCATCAGATAAATCACTTTTCTCATTTTTTAAAGGTCCGATAGTCGCTTGGTTTTTCGACTTTCTTTTTGCGAAATTATAGAAGTACTTTGAGTTAGCCTTTATCGCTTCTATAGCGTCATCTTCTTTTTCTGTATGCTTCTCGATTTGTTCCTGTATGACGACATCGATACTTTGTAGTTTATCATTTAATATTTTTCTGATGTTGTTATCTTTACAATTACTTAACTTTGCAGTCACTCTTTTTCTCTTTCGGAACAATGCCCTCTTTTGTCTTTCGAACCTGCTTCTCTTTTCTCTTTGTTGTATCTTTGGGACATGTTTTTCCACAATTTCTAGCCTCTTCTCCTCTAACGTCATTAGCATCTCTTCCGTTGTCTTGGCCTCGAAAATGATTTTCCAATCTATTACTTCCATGCTGGATGTCACATCTTCCCAGTTTATAGCTTTGGAGTGAAAATTAAAAATTTCGAATTTGCTTCTTTCTGTTGTGCGTGTTCTTTCCTTTCCTGTTGCCTTTATATTAGTTGTTATTTCAATGATATTGTGGTCTGATATCATAGTTGGGGATATTTCTACATTATCAATTAGATTACTGTTGTTTGTGAATACCAAATCTAGGCAGTTGTTTTTTCCTTGTGTTTTCTGTTATTTCTTGCGTTGACATAAATTCATCAGCTAAAGCTAGTAGCATTTTTACCTGCTCCTGGTCTTCTCGTGTGCCCCCCTTGTCCTGGTGTATACATATATTTTTTCCTATCCTTTTATATTTCATGAATGGGAAATTAAAATCACCACAGAGAAAAATATTTGGGGTTGGAGAGTGTAGATCTTTTACTAAGTTTCTTACCTCAGTAATGGAATCTGAAAATTTTGAGGTTGGTGTGTTTGGGGGTCTGTACATTACAATTAGTACCATATTTAATTTTTCAATTTTTGCTGCTACACATTCTACGTAGTTGTTTGAGGCACTTATAGCCATTTCTGCTATGTGCCTTTCGCGTATGTAAATAGCACATCCTCCTTTACGTCTCACTGTTCTGTCGGCTCGGAGGATGTTATAGTTGTCAATTTGTATTTCTTTTTTGTCAATACAGGACTCACAATTTTCACAGTTCGCCTGGCAGTCCTTTAGATGAGTTTCCGTGAGGCATGCAAAGTCTGCTCCGGCTTCTTGCATGAGTCCTTTCAGGTATACAACTTTGTTCGTGGACTGGTTTGATTTAAGGCCCTGTATGTTGGCTAGGATTATTTTTATTTTTTCTCTTTCTTTTTCGCATACAGGTTGTTCCGCTTTGTTTTCCAATGGGGGTGCCGGTTTCGTTGCCTTGTGGTCCTCCGAGAATTCACCTCTTTTTATCTTTGTCGGTACCTGTTGTCCCGATAACGCATGAAGTGGCTTTGTTCGTACCTTCTGTCCGGCTCTCGGATTTCTATATTTATATTTGTCAGCTGGTTTTGTAATTGCTGAAGAGTATTTAGCAGCTGAAATGTGTTGGCTGCGTCTAAAAAATTTCCACTCTTCTTTGATGTTCGTTTTTTCTGTTCCCTCGTTGCGTTCCTCTGAGGGTGGTGGTATCGGCATTTTTTTTCGTATTTGCAACTCCCATATCTTTCATAAGTGTTGCAGACCGTAAGGTGGTGGAACATGCATTTCTTATCAAACTTGCAGTATCCACTTGTGTAATGCATTTTGCATAATGTGGGATGTGCATATATGCATTGCCCATCCCGATATCTGCAGTTTCCTTTCGCGTAGTATTTGCATACGATATTTTCTACGCTTCTGCTTTCTTTCTTATTATTATTTTATTTTCTTATTATGTTATTATTATCTTTCTTATTCTTATTCTTATTATATATATATATATATATATATATATATATATATATATATACATACACACTAACTTTGCAAACATTAAATGGATCATAGGTGAATTAATGATGTAAACAGTTTTTAAAACATGAACTACAGTATAGATGATGTGAAAACCGAGTGAAGATGAAGTCCTAGATTAGCTTAAGCGGTGCTTCGGTCAGGACAACTAATCTTTTAAACGTGATGTCGTTCATCGTTCTCTATGTTTTTCCCCTTTATTGCGTAATTCTCTCTGATACACGATCAGCATATTTTGTCGTGGATAAAACACGATGGTAGGACACCTCAGTAAATATGTAAATAAGCCGTTGCGGGATTCGATACCGTATTTAAAATTGATGGTATGGATATTAACATTATATATATACACATAAATATACTCGTGTGTGTGCGTGTGTGTCTATATATACGCAGAATATCAGCCTGATGTGCGAGAATGCTGCTCCCCCTGCAGCTAAAACTAGCGGGACCACGAACACGACGGAACAGAAAGTACTCAAATTTTGTTTGTTTGTTTGTTTGGTTTTGTCTCATGAAAGCCCATGAAGGGGGATTTTTTCTCGTGAAGTAAGGCGAGGACGAATCCTTTTTTAAAGTTTTTTTTTGGGAAGGAAGGTGAAGATGAATCCTTTTTTAATTTTTGTTCCCAAGATAGATAGAATAGATAGAATAACCTTTATTAATAATAAAATAAATACAGTAGTCTTTTTACAATTTACAATTTTTACAATGACATAAATAATTGTGAAGCTCGACTATTTATTTTTTTTTTTTTTTTAATTTGGCCCTTAAGCTTTAGGCTTTACTGGGCTCTTATTAAAAATAAGCAGCTAGCCGTTATAAATTAATAATAATAAAATAAATAAATAAGTAAATAAGTATTATTAATAGTTAAAGCCTGTATTTCAATATTAAACAATATTAATGGACAATATTAAACATTATTAGTGGACATTAATCCAAGATTTTTGTTAGTATCCCATTATTAATCGGGATTTTAACTTGGTTTTAAACAAATTTACATTCGCAGTATTTTTTATATCGGCATGCAAGTCATTCCATAGTTTCAATCCAATGAAAATGGGTAGTTTTTGAGATGAAGACAATCTAAATTGAGGTATAACAATCTTTGATCTATTTCTGGTCTGATACGGGTGGATTTCTTGATGAGTTACAAAATATCTATTTACCCATTGCAAATTAATGATTTTGCTCTTACACTTGTAAATAAAAATAAAATGTGCCAGTTTGGTTATATCATTGAGCTTTAGTAGGTTTAGCTCTTTAAATAATGCACTAGAGTGATCAAGGAAATCAGCATCAGATAATAACCTTATTGCTCGTTTTTGGATGACAAAGATACCATTTAATGCGTTGTTAGCGGAGTTTCCCCAAAACAAGGGTGCAGTATGTTATATAAGGAAGAACAAGAGTATGATAAAGAGTCAATAAAACTTGTTTAGGGACTACATTTCTAAGTTTAAACATTATAGCAACGCTCCTTGAAATCTTTTTCGCGATATAATTTACATGATTACTCCATTGCAAATTCTTATCTAGCATTACACCAAGAAATTTTGTTACAGTACACTCCTTTATGGTGATTTCATTAACATTGTGTTCATCAAGATATACATTTCTTTTATTAGTAAAAATCATGAAATTTGTTTTACTGGTATTTAGGAAGAGTTTATTGGTGGTCAACCATTTCATTACACTGATGAATTCTGAATGAAATATATTCTTAGCTGTATTAACATCTTTGCAAGAAAAGGAGAGAGTTGTATCATCTGCAAACTTATGAAGTTCAGTATATCAGATGAACGTGGAAGGTCATTTATATATAATAAAAATAACAGTGGACCCAGCACTGAGCCCTGTGGCACACCATGTTTGACAAGCGCTTTAGTGGAGCAAACCTTATTTACTGATACAAAATTATATCTATCGGACAAATAACTTTTAAACCAATCACTGATTGCCCCTCTAAAGCCGTAACAATACAATTTATTAAGTAGAATATTATGGTCTATTACATCAAACGCCTTACTCAAATCCATAAATATTGACATCATTATTTCTTTGTTCTCCTTAGCTATATTTACATTTTCCATAAGATTTAAAATAGCCATTTCCGTTGTTCTATTATTACGGAAGCCATATTGATTTGGAGATAATAAATTGTAAGATTCTAAATATCTCTGCATTCTACTTTTTTACTTTTTACAAGGGCCTCGCAAGGGGCCCTCAAGGGGCAAATGCCCTTCACTAAGGACGGTGTGACCTCAACTTAAGGAAGAGGCCTCCTCATAACGGAGGCGAAGGCCTTCAGGGGGCCCCTCCAAGGGCAAGTTTCAAAGCACCCCAAATTCCTCTAACCAAATACCATCATACTACTAGAGTGATTGGAGAAGTTTAATATTTTTATAAATGAAGATGACCCTGGGTGATGGGTAATATGAAAAGGGTTAATGGGTGAATAAGTATGTTGAAATCAATGATATAAACGTTGAGAGAATAAAGACAATTAATTAAAGATAAAGTATTTTCCTTTAAACAAGGAATAAGTAAGGAAGCAGTTTAACTTACGATATACAGTATACTGGCAGGAAGACAATGGGAAGTATGAATAAATGGGGCCTTTATGGTTTTAATAACGAGACACTATTTGTGGCTACTTCATCTTTATGCATTTGCATATATATATATATATATATATATATATATATATATATATATATACAGTCGGCCAGCGACAATCCGTGCTAATTCGCTGTGAACCTCGCCCGGGACCCCGAACACCGGACCGCCCAATATACGATGTACACGAAATCCCAGTAGTATGTTACATCAAGTACAAGTGAGGGAAGGGGAGAGCGGCAAACACGAAATTTTTTTGCCAGAATGTGATAAACTTTAATAACCTAACCTAACTTAAATTAATTTTTCAAGCTATCCACCGCTGTCCCGAATAGAGACTGCTCTAACCTAATCTAACCTTATTTTTTTTAATTTAATAAACAAATAATTTTTCATAGTGTGCACGAAAACTCTTCTCTTTACCAACATCCCGCCTCATTAGGGTAGGTTGATTTTGGAACTGTGATCTTGGACTAGTCTAGATAGAAAGGTATTAATGGATAAAAAACTTTGTACCAACTCATATTTGTGAAAATGATTGTATTTTTTGAGGATTGTTAATTATTTTTAAGTTTAAAATTGCCGAATTTTATGAGTAAAATCGCACGCGCGGCATTCGCGCAATGTAAACAAACAAAATATCGGACCTTATTTCATCAAAATAATCAATTAAAATTCGGCTTTTTTATCAAAACGATGCTTGAAACTTATTGTAAATGCATTATAGATGTTTATTAGTGTATTATTTTGTATTTTTTAATGATATTTACCTATAAAATGTGTATTAAATTAATTTATTTTATGATGCGTTCATTTAATTGTGTTTATTTTCAGATATTTCATAAAAATGGGTAAAAAACGGAAGTCTGCAGTGTTAACTCGAAGTGATAGTGCCAAAAAATTCAGTGGCCAGCCTTCCCCTTTGAATAAAACAGAGCCTCCTACCCTCCGCCAAGTTATTCAGTACAGTTATTTCCTCCAAAACAGCCACCCGGACTTGAAAGACTATGATATTGCTAAAATGATAGCAAAGGATGTGATTGAGATCTGGCAGGCAGTGAACCCGCGGCTGCCCCTGTATGAGGAATATTATGTAGTGAAATTGGTGGATAAAGTGTGCTTCAAGAAAGCAAAAGAGATAAACAGGAAATCTCTTTCTACAGTCCAGGAGCAGAATCTGGAGGAAAAGCTGGATAAACTTTTTGACATTTCTGCTTGCACCTGTAAGCTACCTGTTCGTCCCTGTGATGACAATGCTGTGAAGTGCAAGAAAGAAAATTGTCAAACACAGCACATAATCTGCACTTGTCCTCCCAGTAAGAAGGTAATGCTATTATTTTTTTAACTTTTAACTGGCCTAACTTAGTGCGATTAGGTGCCTTTTAAATGGAAGGAAATTCAATGCTTGTAATTGAAAAATATCCGCATTTTCCTCCTGTAATCTTCCTTTCCCCCCCCCCTGGTAATAGAAATTAATAATCAATTTTTTTTCAGGATTTTATCTCTTATTTTAGATCCGCTATTTAATATACTTTAATATTTCAGGTTCCAGTAGAGGAGAGGGAATACTTGAGAGATCAGAGGGCCAAAATAGGACCCAAGGGCTCTTTCCAGCTGGGATCTGTGGATAAAGCTGCTGTGAAGAGAGACCAGAGGGCTGCAGCTGAAGCAGAAAGATTACAGAGCCAGATTCAACAGCAGCAGGAAGTGGATTTGGCCACTTTTGCCTCCACACCTTCACAAGATATTTCTTTTGAATCCAGCTCAGGAGAATCAGGAGAGGTAATATATTTTTTTCTTATATCTTATCCCATTTTTACCCAAATTTATCCCTACTTTTTGTCCCTATTTCCCCCCTTTTTTCCCCCATTTTCGCTTTAGTAATTTATTTTTTTTTCGCCCATTTTCGCCGACTTTTTACCTGAATTTTTACCCATTTTTCCCCCTATTTTCCCACTTTTTTCCCCCATTTTCGTTTAAGTAATTTATTCTTATTTCCGCCCATTTTCGTCGATTTTTACCCATATTTTTCCCTACTTTTTCCCCTATTTTCCCTTTCCCCATTTTCGCTTTAGTAATTTATTTTTTATTTTCATTTCAGCCATCTGGTGGTGAAGCTGAAGAGTTCAAGCCAAGGAGGCACCCAAGTGGAGGTTACAGCTTTTTGAAAACCCCCAGATATGCCATGGAACTGATCAGGGGTGATGTTTCTTCCAATCTTGGGGCAAGTCTTGCTAATGCCTTCCTCCTGGACTTACAAGCTATGGACCTGCTTAAGCCTGGCCTTGATGTGAAACAGATAATAGTTGATAAATCGAAAATGGACAGGGAAAAAGCTAGAATGAAAGTGAAAAGTGATGAAAAGCACAATGAGGGTCTGGAAAAGTTAGTCTGTATTGGGGTTGATGGGAAAGTTGACAAGGACACTTTGCTGTACAGAGAAGTTAAGGATGAAAATGGGGAGACTAAGCTGAAGAAAGGAAAGGGACAAGAGCACCATTTGAC
Organism: Bathynomus jamesi; assembly: GCA_023014485.1. Taxonomy (NCBI): domain Eukaryota; kingdom Metazoa; phylum Arthropoda; class Malacostraca; order Isopoda; family Cirolanidae; genus Bathynomus; species Bathynomus jamesi. The sequence goes on from JAJOZX010002202.1 coordinate 660,906, forward strand.
TTTCACAAAGGAGCCGGGAACTGAAAGTGGAACATATCTTACTCACAGAGTCATCCCAATTAAAGGTGCGACTGGAGTTCTTCTTGGTGAAGAAGTTGCTAGTGTCTTGGAGGAGTTTAACAGTGTTCATACCCTGAAAGCTGTCCTCCTTGACAACACAAATACAAACACTGGCTGGGAGGGAGGCCTTGTAACAGCTCTGGAAAAAAAATTGAGCGGAAATTGCACACCATTGGCTGTTCACTCCATCAGAATGAGCTTCCTTTCAGAGCTGTTTTCAAGCATCTTGATGGCAGTACCAAAAGTCCCACTGCTTTCACTGGTCCGCTGGGAAAACTCTGTGAAATTGACTACCAAGATCTGCCACAAGTGGAATTCACCAAACTCAGTGGCCCCCTGGATGACATGGAATTTGCTGAGGAGACACTGAATGATCTCAGTAGCGACCAGAGGCTTCTTTTGGAGTATGTGCTTGGAATTTCCAGGGGCAAAGTCAACCCAAGATTTGCTGCCTGGAAAATTGGACCATTAAACCATGCAAGATGGTTGACTTTGGCAATTAGATTGATGTGTCTGTGGACCAGAGGTGCTTACCCTCCAGAACTACAGGATAAGCTTTACCAGGCCATCAAGTTCATTGTGGAAGTGTATGCAGTCAGTTGGTTTGAGATCAAAAGGGACAGCAAGTTCCACAATCAGCAGCTGTACATCTTCAACATGATCCAGAGGATCAAGCAGCAGTCTGAAGAAATCCAGGGTGTTGCTTTCAAGAACCTGAAGTACAATGCTTTTGCCTTGCTGCCCGAGAATGTGCTGTACTCCATGATGAAGTCTGATGACTTGGAAGTGAGAGAAGCTGCTCTCAAGAAAATTCTGTCCATCAGGTAAGCATTTATTAATTTAAAAAAATGTGAAAAAAAAATTTGATTATGGGGATTTATTTAATAAAAAAAAGGCCCGAGTTCTATAAATCCCCATAATCGAATTTTTTTTCACATTTTCTTATCCCAATTCCCCCCTCCCCTCTGATAATGGAAATAATCTTACCTTCTTTCTGAAAAAAAATTCGATTATGGGGATTTATAGAACTCGGGTTTTTTTTTTTTTAATTTAAGTTTAATTTAAATCAGCAATTCTGAGACTAATAGGGATTAAATCTTAAACTGGAATAAAAAATAAATTAATTATTATTCTTTCAGAAGTGGGAAGCCAGCCAAGAAGAGGCTGAAGAAGATCACAGCCATCAACATTGAAGCTACCCACTGGTCAGAACTAATCAACTTTTCTCAAAGTGGCATCTGTGAACCAGAAGACTTTTCTGACCAGGAGCTTCAAGAAGCATTGCAGAATGGCACCAAGCTGGAGCTGCCTGATCTGTCTTCACATTCTCAGAGTGTTGGAAGGGCCGTGAAGCTGACAACTGAAGCTTCCCATACTGTTTATGGACTCGAATCAAGGCACAAACACATTCTGGCCAAAGCCCTAAGCCGCCAGATGAGGCTTCCTTTGCTTTTAAGGGCTCTTACAGTGAAAATTATGATTATCTTGGGATCTAAATGTGTCTATTTGACTCTGTACATATTTTTTTAACTTTTTTTCAATAAAATTGTAACTTTTTTCAGGATTTTTTTTGAAAATAGCATGATTTTTTTGGCCGAAAATTGCGAAAATGCGATATTTTTCTGTACGATTTTTTGACGATTTTTGAAACGGTTTCCTCAAAAAACGGTTAAAGCTAGGGATCTGAAAGTTTTTGTCAGTTATTATCATATTAAGCCCTGACTATCTCGACTACTCCAAAGTCGATATCTAAAACAATGCGGAAAATCAACCTACCTTACCGCCTCATTGTGTGTAGGAGATAATTAACCTTTACCACCATTCAGCCTCATTGTGTGTAGTTGATGACTAACTTTGGAGAAAGTGTAGTTTACATCTCCCTGTGGTGCCTAATGTAGTTTACTTTCCCCTACATTATCCTAGTGTAGTTTGCGTTCCTCAACGTTGTCCGCGTATACCTAATCAAATAAAACGTTAAAACCAACGAAAATATTACGACTTAACCTAACCAATCGTCAATTTATATATATATATATATATATATAAAGAGCCTCGGTGGTGTAGAGGTTAGCTTCGCTGACTACGAATCCATCGGCCCCGCGATCGAGACCAGGTGACGGCAGCCGCCGCGGCGCGCAGCAAAACCCAGCTGTTCATCCTTCCACACAATAAAGAAAGTGGTTGGTAGATAAATGAGTACCCTCGGTGGCCTAGTGGTTAAGACGCTGGCTGCTGGTGGGGCGTGGTTCGGATTCCACGTTAAACTGTAGATCTAAGGTGGAGTGAAAAGCTTGACCTTCGTCAGAATGAACAATTCGAACGGAAGCTAACCAAAGGTGTATGAAAATTGACGATTGGTTAGGTTAAGTCGTAATATTTTCGTTAGTTTTAACGTTTTATTTGGTGGATTAATTTGAAAAATGTCTCCTAAAGAGCCTAGTGTAGTTTACGTTCCCCAACTTTGACCTAGTGTAGTTTGTTTCCCCTTTTGCGTCAGGGGAACGTAAATTACACTTGCTTCCTAACTTTTTTCAAAGTCTCGGTTCAATATATGTAGGAGATAAATTTTCTTCAAAGTATGTGCTGAACCCTTCTACGACGTTTCAATTTCAAATCATTTGTAGGGTATAGTGATTTCTTTCCATTCATCTTTCAGAACTCATAGGCGATTACCTTTATAAGGGATGCCATAACTCGGTAAACAATCCTCTTATTAAAACGTATTACATAGATATATTTTAAAAATGAATAAGGATTAAATAGAAACGGATGTGCAATCTGTATTTATTAACATATTATGAGTCAAGGTCCGGGGTTTTCGAGATGCCTAGACACACTGCGTTTCAAAGATGGGAAGTCATAGACAGGAGAAAAGATAGATGGAGAAAGATTGTTCCAGAGTTCACCAGTTAAGTAGATAAAGGACTGAAAATACCAATTAACCCTCGCATTAGGTAGTTGGACAGAAAAGGAATGAGAAAGTGTAGAAAGTCTGGTACTGCGTGCTCTCCTTAAAGGAGGAGGCATGCAGTTAGAGAGTTCAGAAGAGCAATGTCGGTTATGATAGGGATAGTAAAGAGACAGTGAGGCAACATTGCGTCGAGGAGAGAGAGATTGAAGACAATCAGTAAGAGGCGAGGAATTGATGAGACGAAAAGCCTTTGATTTCACCCGGTCAAGTACAGCTGTGTGGGTTGAACCACGACACACATGACAAACATACTTCACACAGGGGCGAACAAGACCTCTGTACAAAGCCAGCAACTGAGTGGGGGTGAAGAAACCGAGGAGGCGGTACAGCACAACTAACCTCTTAGAAGCTGTTTCGGAAAGGGAGTATATGTGATCTTTCCAGGAAAGATCACGAGAAAAGGAAACTCCAAGAATGTTAAGAGAAGACGAAGGATTGAGTTGTGTATTGTTGAAGGTAAGGAAATAGTCGTGTGGAAGATTGTGAAGAGTAGACAGATGGAGGAACCGAGTTTTTGAGGCATTGAAAGCCACAAGGTTTTCTCTGCCCCAATCATATATAGCAGAAAGATCAGAGGTCAGGTGTTCCATAGCCGTTCCTACGCGAATTTTGAAGGGACTGCTGTGAGGGACGCTTTCGGAAGCGGGTGGAAAAATGAAGAGTAGAATCATCGGCAGAGGAGTGAATAGGACAAGAAGTGTGAATTAAAAGATCAATAATAAATAAAAGGAAAAGAGTGGGTGACAGGACAGAACCCTGAGGAACACCACTGTTAATAGCTTTAGGAGAAGAACAGTGGCAATCTACAACTGCAGAAAGGAAAATTAGAGATGAAAGCGCAGAGAGAAGGATAGAAACTGAAGGAGGGCAGTTTCGAAATTAAAGATTTGTGCCAGACTCTATCAAAAGCTTTCGATATGTCTGGCGCAACTGCAAAAGTTTCACCGAATTCCTGAAAGGAGGGTGACCAAGAGTCAGAGAGATATGCAAGAAGATCGCCAGTCCCTTGCGGAATTCATACTGACGATCTGAAAGAAGATTTTGAGAAGAAAGGTGTTTGAGAATCTTCCTATTAAGGATGGATTCAAAAACTTTGGAAAGGCAAGAAATCAAAGCAATAGGACAATAGTTGGAGGGTTGAGTGCAGTTATCTTTCTTTGGGACAGGCTGAATGAAAGCGAACTTCCAGCAGGAAGGAAAAATACCAGATGAGAGACAAAGACGAAAGAGTTTGCCAAGGCAGGGTGTCAGCAAAGAAGCAGTTCTTAAGAACAACAGGAGGAACACTATCAGGACCATACGCTTCCTATAGTTGACCCCAGATAGTGCAGAATAAACATCTTTAGAAGAAATTCTAATTTCAGACATAATAAAGTCAGCGGGGTAGGTGATGGAGGAACAGCACCTAAATCGTCCAGGGTTGAATTGTAAGCGAAATTTTGAGCGAAGAGTTCAACTTTGGCAGGAGAAGAGACGGCAACTGTGCCGTCGGAATGGAAAAGAGGAGGGAAAGAAAAGGAAGTAAAGTTGTTGAAGAGGTTCTTAGCTAGATGCCAGAAAGAGCGGAAAGAATTAGAATTGAATAGATTTTCACAGTTATGTCGGATGAAGGAATTTTTGGCGAGTCGAAGAACAGATTTTGCACGATTCCGGGCAGAAATATGAGCTAAGTGAGAGTCAGGAGTTGGATGGCGACAATACCTTCTGAAAGCATCCTCTCTGTTGCGGAGAGCATTAGAACAAGTGAAGTTAAACCAAGGTTTTTTTGCATTAGTAATAGGAATAGAATATGGAATGTACGCCTCCATGCCCGAGTGAATAATCTCTGAGATGAGCTCTGCACACTCAGAAGGGCTCCGGCCATGGGAGCAGTAATCATTCCATGGGAAATCAGAGAAGTATTGCCAAAGGGCCTCCCAATCAGCTGCGCCGAAGTGCCAAAGGCGCCTCCTCTTGGGAGGATTCAAAGGCCGAATTGGAGCGATAGAACAGGAAACAGATATAAGATTGTGATCGGAGGAGTTCAACGGAGAGAAAAGTTTCACAGCGTAAGAAGATGGATGAGAGGTAAGAAATAAATCCAGAATGTTTGGCCTATCTCCAAGGCGATCAGGGATACGAGTAGGGTGCTGTACAATCTGCTCTAGGTCATTTAGGATAGAAAAGTTGTAAGCTAGTTCACCAGGCATGACAGTGAAATTGGAGGAAAGCCAAAAGTGGTGGTGAACAATGAAATCTAAAATGGAAATTTCAGCAAAAGTAGAGCGGGAAAGAATGTATTCTACTTTGGAAGTGAGGTAGTCAAAGAATTTTGGATAGTCAATAGAATTAGGAAAAAGGTAAAGAGCGCAGATGTATTTAGTTTGAGATTGACATGTAAGTCGTAGCTAGAGGGTTTAGAATTCGGAAGGTTCGAGTACGGGAATATGAGAACAAGTTTGGTCATTGCGTACATATACGCAACATCCACCTTTGGAGTGAAATTGAGTATAGGGAAAGTAAAAGAATACAGAAAAGGGGTTGCTGTCAGTCGTCCAAGAAACCTGAGTTTCAGTGAGGAAAAGATGAGGTTTAGAGGAGGAAAAGTGGTGTTCGACAGATTGAAAATTTGAGAAAAGGCCACGAATGTTGCAGAAGTTTATGAAAAGTGAATCAGACAGAGGTCCAGAACATCTCGAATGGGCGGTCGCAGATCCAGCCCCGCTGCCCGAGTCTGCGTTCCCGGTATCGGCAAGGGGGGAGCCAGAAGTGGGGACATTTATAGTCCCCTCCCCATGGGACTCAGAGGCTCTTGAAGTTGATGCCAATTTTTTTTAATTTTGAAAAGATTATGTAGTGTGGAAGGTGCATGTGTATGCAGTGAGGAATTGGGAGAGAAGTGTGTGTTTGAGAGCATGCTGGACTGCTCACAGGGTAGATGAGACATGGAAAAAGATCAGGTAAGGACAGTGACAGGAGAAACGGGAGTTCAAGCACTCCATATCTTCTGTCTAACGAACCTTCCCCCCCGGGAGTACTTCCCTGGTCGATTGGTGTCTACAATCTCCTCCTCCTACTATTATTTTTATCACTAAATTACAAATATTGGTTGAGTTAATTACATTCTCATAACTTTATATAATACATTCAACGTGGAATTAAAATACATAAACATATAATCATTATTTATTAATAGGTCAAGACACTATTTCTTTGTCAGTATCGTAAACTCACAAATACTGTTGGAAATAGATACGTTATCATTGCTCTGTATTATGCAAGTATAATCATGTTGCTTCTGTACCACATCGACTGCAGGAAGTTATAAACAACAGCGGTGGCTGGACAAGATATTAAATCTGTTGTGTTCATATATAAAATATCTCTCAAATACAATGGTAATTATGAATGCGTAAAATTGTGCAAAATTGTCAAATATCATCGTTTAAATGGCTCTATGTTTATTGATATGAATCACTGTAATAGTTTTATTTTCTGTAATTCTCTCCTTTGAGGTGAGAGACCGCCAAGAGTCACAGCTACAGTGGTTCAACACTTAAGGTGTAACATGGAACTTATTAATAAAAAACAATTATATGCATTTATGATGTTGCCTCATTACAAAACATTCTTCGTTTCCAAATATTTCTCTCAGTGCTGATCTAGAAATAGCATTTGCTCCGGATACAACAATGCCATACCAGTAGTATCCATTCAGCTGTCGTCCATTTGTTAATTGGAAGATATTCTAAGCAGTGACGTATGAAACCTACAGATACCCATCAATCTGGTAATGTTATAATGTTATTAAACTATAATATGCATCAAAACATTGTTTTTTCATTCATATACCGCCTATACACTGTACGTATTTATATATATATATATATATATATATATATATATGTATATATATATATATATATATATATATATATATATATATATATATATATACACAGGGTGTCCCAAAAAACTATATACTCTTTATAGCATCATATATTTTATAATTTAAGAAAAAACCAAACACTATATTGTTATAGCAATTGCCAATGAAAGGTAAATTAGTAATTAAGTGATCAAAATGTTATAGCGAGTTGTTTGCATATAAAATTTAATTAACTACGTCAAGTGCTCAAAATGTTCTCCGGCGGCATGAATGCACTTTTGAATGCGTCGACTAACTGATTCGCAGACATGGACTAATGTGGATGCTGTGATGGTCCCGCAGTTTTCCCTAATTGCATCCTTAAGGTGTTCGAGTGTTGCAGGTCTTGTACCATAAACTGCATCCTTCAGGTAGCCCCACAAGTAAAAATCAAGTGGAATCAAGTCCGGTGAACGTGGAGGATACTCAACGCTTCCTCTTCGTCCTATCCAACGGTTAGGCAACGTTTCATCGAGGTACCTTCTGACATCACAATGATAATGATGGGGGGCTCCATCTTATTGAAAGTAAAAGTCGTCGTTTCCAAACAACTTCCGAACTGCAGGTATAATTTCAGTCCGCAGCATGTCGAGATATGCGGCACCGGTAACTGTCCCATTAAAGAAAAATGGTCCAACCAAACCCCTGGATGATAAACCACACCATGCTGTTAATCCTGGTAAATTAACATGTTTATCCACATAAACGTGTGGATTATCAAGTGACCAGTACCTGCAGTTGTGTTGACTTACTGTGCCATTCAGCTTGAAGGTAGCTTCATCAGACCACACGATTTTGTTGGCAAACTGTACGTCTTCGGCTTCCATTGACTGAAACCATTCACAATATTCGAGTCTGCGATCAGGGTCATCTTCAGTCATGGCGTGTAACAGACTTGGAATGTAGCTTTTCCATTTTGCCGACTTTAAAATCCAGTGAACACCTGATTTGCTGATTCCGGTCTCACGGGCGCATTGCCTAACTGATTTTTGTGGTGATCGAATAAATTTTTGCAACACTAAAACGGAGTTTTCATCACTCGCACTTGATTTGCGTCGTCCAGATCTTCGCTTGTGCATATCTTGAGCAGATCCCTCTGCCTCAAACTTGTCACGGATGCTTGTAGTGGCGAGACGTGTCGGTGGCTTTGTACCAAATTCGGATCCATTGCCGCTGGACTGCGGACACATTCTCAAATTTCCAATACCATTTCAGAACACTTTTTCGTTGCTCCAGTGTCAAACGTTTACGTAACATGGGTTCTTTTGCTGAACTGAATAAAGTTGAATGCTGTAGAGTTTGTATCGTGGAATGAGTGCGTAGGCTAAGTCCGAAGCAAGCTAGTGAGTGACTAGACTACGTTCGGTCCATAGGCTTCGCCATTACAAGGCCTTTGATAAAACAAGGCCAGGCTTAGTCGACGCATTCAAAAGTGCATTCATGCCGCCAGAGAACATTTTGAGCACTTGGCGTAGCTAATTAAATTTTATATGCAAACAACTCGCTATGACATTTTGATCACTTAATTACTAATTTACCTTTCATTGGCAATTGCTATAACAATATATTGTTTTTTTTTTTTTTTTAATTATGAAATATATGATGCTATAAAGAGTATATAGTTTTTTGGGACACCCTGTATATCAGGTTTATGCTCTATCTTTGCTATAATACAAAATAATATGTTCAATATTAAATGTAAATAAATAAATAAATAAATGAATCACTAAATAAATACAGGGTGGGTGGGGGGTGCAAGTCGTGGAATTTGCTCAGGAGGCAATAATGTCTACCAACGGCTCTGTTTTTATACATTGAAACTTCATTTCGTTCAGGTTTGCCAATACCATAAACACTCTCATCACGTCTGAAGGTTTTTTTCAGTTTTTACAAAAACATTTTTTATTCACTTTATTGACATCACCCTTGTTAATTTATATCCCCTTCTTGAATTTATATTTAATTACTCATTTATGTTTCCTTAGTTATATGTAAACCAGAGTGATGAATGGAAGTTATTATGTTCTAAAGACATTTGGCAATGAGTTAACCAACCAATCAGCGCTAAACCCTAGATTCATTCATAAAATGTTACAACCGTTTGTAGTACACACAACAAATATATGCCATGTGTCGCTATCCGTTCTCAAGAGTGTCCTACGAATAATGAGCGCAACTGAACTGTACAGTATGAGGCTTTCTATACTCGATATATAAACCCTTAAAGTCGTTTAGGCATACTTTTGTTCCTATCTTAGAATTGTCTGTGACATGTTTATGACTCTTGATATTTGAATACATAGATTTAAAAGCTTGCTTGAGTACTCGATCGTTTATTATTACACCGTTATGAAATGAATGCGTTATGAAATGACTGCGCACTAAACGTTCGTTTATTCTCTTTTCACTAATTGTTTCAAGTGAATAGAAGTCAGCACTCGTATCGATGTATAAGGAATTCTTTTAGTCGTGACGACAGTTGTTTTGTATATATAGAAATAGTTCCCCCCGATGAACAGTGAAGGGGAGGGAGCGTTTGTAGGTAGCGTTTAAGACCAGCGTACCAAAGCGAATGATACTTCTCCGTAGGCTGACCATACGTACCGTTTTGAACGGGACAGTACCGTTTTTTTTATATTTCCTGGCCGTCCCTGTCACTGAAGAATAATTGTAAGCTCAATATGTTTATGTACTTACTTTTTCATGAATACAGAATATTACATAACCCCCGTCCCTTTTTTGCCATCCCAATGTCCCGTTTTTGTCTCAAGGAAATATGGTCAGCCTACTTCTCCGGGGTAAACGTCTTCTAAATATTTCCTAAGTTCCAACCCATGCTCACTTTGCTCTTCTCTACACTTCATAAAATCGTCGCTTAATACAGTGTAGGCATGCTCGAGGATGGTATCAAAATAATGCATATCATCTGCGCGTGCACCTAATAATGACTTCAGGTTGAGGAAGTCGGCTATTTCAAATAGTCTATCGAGATTGAACCGGTGCCGAATAGGTACTAAGCCGTTATTAACATTGTTTATATTGTAAGATTTTAGATTACTTCTCCACATCAATCTTATATCAACGCAGGTCTGAGCTGTATCACGGTTCATAGTTAACATACAAATAATAGAGTATGAAAGGGTGTCAATGACCGTCACTCTTGTGACCCCGCTTTGGGGGATAAAAGGTATTCGTCACCAAGTTCTATTAAAAAGGTGCAAAATCCTTTAGCAATAACCTCATTAGTCACTTCATTGTGGTAAATGTGAATGTAGTGGTAAAAATATTTTAAATTATCCATAATCACTACGTTCACGTTTTTTGTTACTGAAGTGTAATCGGTGAAATATAATATGCCGTAATAACATTTCTCATACCATTCATCAACCAGTTTCATAATCTAGATTCTAGAGTCTGTTTTTCTTTATTGAATGTTGATTCCTTGACCTCATATTGTGCATATTCTTTCACGCAGTTGAAATTGGATGCATGCTCCAAGACGTCTTTACCATTATGGTACCCTGTATTGCTTTCGTTAGAATATCCGTAAAGACCTTGAATATCCTGTTCCGTCAGCATCACGAGAATTAAAGACGATTTAAAAACTTCAAACGACGCGTGAAAGGATGGCCGACTATCGGTATCGGAGTACAGAACTCGGCGCCCAAGAGAATGCATCACCCCCAAAAGCTTGATGCGTCCGTAAGCTGTTGCGAAACTGGCCACAGGGATGCTTATGATACGAGATGTGTCTGTGGCCAGCTCAGTCTTATTGTATCTTATTATATACATATTGTATGTACAGTTTGAAGGACCTCTTTGTCGTCAGCTTTGGAGTAGTCCCATACCTCATCAAAACTACGAGCAAGATATATATTTTCCTTGTTCGTATTCTGCCCAAACCTCTCTCAAAGACTGTTCAAACAAAGTCTTGCACTAAAGCGCTTGCCAGGATTTTGCGCAATGTGTTCCCACTCAAGTTGTTTACCCTCACGATCATAGTATATGCCGTTTTCTCACCTTCGGTCTCAACACCACATGGGTACTCTGATGCTTCGACTTTATACTTCATGGATGTGTTAATATAAGGTGTGAAGTGATTGTCAAGCTTCTGGAACCTCTACACCTCATAAATTTTTTAAATTTCTATATCCGTGACTCAAGACTTGTAAAAACGCCTCTTATATTCCTCTGGTTGATTGTGTGATTATACTCCCCGTTGTTCTCCTCTGCACACTTGACACACAAGGGAAACATGAGCGTATGATCTAAGACAACGGGTAAGATAGGCATCCATAAATCGCGAGGAAGAAGCACGTCAACGAAGGATAAACCAAAATAGTTCTCGTTTAAATTGTCTGAGAATTCCTCGGTGGTTGGCAGTGCTGTTCCTATCAGTTTTTCAGAGGCAACTACGGGGTATGTATGGATTGCTGTTCATCATGTTGGGGTACAACGAACAAAAGTCGAAGTAATAAATATTTACACCCTCCGTAGATGGAAAGTATAGTTTGAATGGATTTGTACGATCTCCAAACAAACTATCACCGCACTTGAGATGGTCCACTAAAATTGTCCGTTTGATGGTCCTTATTTCGTTACGGTACTGTTATTACCGGTTTCCTTCCACTCGTCATACTCGTGTTCTCATAATGTTTTGTGAGTGAAGTAAGAGCTTATAAGTTGATCGCGAGTATGACCCCATGCCAGACTATTAACGGGGGATCTTCCGGTTAAGATACCTGTGATACAACCAGTGGTGTAGTGCTGTGGGAACGCGTGGGAACGGCGTTCCCTTACTTTTTTTGGTAGACGGAACGGCGTTCCCTCACTATTTCAATGTATCACTGCACAGATTTTCAATTTATCACTGCACAAATTGAAATTATTACTGCGCAAATTGGTTATCACTGCACACTAAAATTAGATATGGTGTGTGAGCCAGTAAAGTCCATTATAACCATAACTGCGTGGATTGTTTCTTGAAATGATAGCAAGTAAATCCTTTGATATGAAATCATTTTTGAACACAGTGAAAAACAGTCAAGCAATCGTGTTTGCGACCTGCAGCGGGTCGAAATTGAATACATACTTCTAAAGGTTTGAAAACAGACTCTAAGCACAGGTACATCATTCACACAATAACGTTCACATTCATCTGCTATGTTGTATGGATTATCCTCGTTGAGGTTGTAATATCGATCAAATTCTTGTTTATTCGTACTCATGCTGTCGTAAAGTCGTGTTTTGGGAGGAGGGGGGTCGTTCAACGTAATTTAAAGTGTCGCGCATGAGGAAAGTGTAAGGAAAATAACCTTTTGATACCTCAGCATCGACCCACATCACTTTAGGCAGCTTAGCTAACTTACAAGGTGTGAATAGTAATGTGTCTTTGAACTGCACATTATCCCTTACCTGCATCTGTGTAAGTTTGTTACCTCTTTTCAAAGGATCATCCGTGAATATTGTTGATGATCTATGTTCAAGCTGCTCCTTATAAAGAAACTGCGTATCAAATTTCGCGGCATTATGCGCTAAAATATACACAGTCTGTATAATCCACAAATAGCTTGACGGGTGAATCTGTCGCACTCTTCTTAAAAATATTTTTTCGTTTACTACATTTGTGACATTCATCACACTCAACATTCATACATTCGTCACAGATGGTCTGGTTCACGAGTAAATGCGAGATAACATCTTTTGTCTGAGGGTTAATGCATGTTTCTGTGTCATAATATAGTTATACAAGGTTTAAGTTTTGGTTTGGCGTCTTTCATATAACAAACATATTTTACCCCATCCGCTTTGTATTTCTCATGATGCACAGATTAATGAATTTCATCACATTTATTCATGAAATGCCCCTTTCCATTCATAGTATGAAACATACCACATTCAAAAATCTTTAACTTTTTACACGTACCACTCATCTGATGGAAATCGAAACAATCATTTTCGCAAAACATAAGTCTACAAACGCTACAATCTTTCTTCTCAGTTTCTACCACTCGGCTTACGCATCTAGGCCCTTTGCACTGAGTGCATACTAAGGTGGAGTGAAAATATCATTTTTGGATTTTTAATTTACTTGAGTGTGGAAAAGTTGTCAATGGGCTTTAGAAACAAGCATGTGAAATTATAATACAATTGAAGCATTGCTTGATTGACCACCAGCGATTTTAATATATGGCATATTTCATGTTTTAACGATCGCTTTGCCCATCAGGAGTCATCCAAGATGCTGGTCTTTCATCCATGTTTATGCAAATAATTAACAGCTTAGTTTGCTGTAGACTGTTATTGCATACTTGAGGTTGACATTTAAGATTACAACATGTGTGGAATGTAAATTAATGGCAATTACAGAGGGTGGCCAAATTATTAGAGCTGATGTGAGTAAGTGAGATAAGAAAGAGTTTAGTTAACCATACATTGATTTAATGCTAGTTTCAGTGATGGTAGTGATTTGGTGCGATAACATATGCAGTCCGTGAGTCAGAGGGGATGGGAGATTGGGAGTGGGGGGAGAGTGAGTAATATGCAAAGCGCGGCTGCTCCCCAAGCTCAGTGCACATGTGGCAGTGAGAATTGAAGGTTATTTGTGCTGTTATCATCATTTTTTCGTGAAACTTGATATTAAAAGTAAGTTAATTACATATTGATATCTGTTTATAGGTGTTTGACAAGTGAGTGTGACAGTATTAATTTGATATTCTTTTTCTTGCAGAAATTCTTTAATAGTCTTACATTGCTTACAATTTATAATAATTGTTTGTTTTTTTCAGAATGGAAATTATTACGAGGGAGAAGGCGGCATGTGTGATTTTTGGCGCGCCACGCGAGATACCCACAAATGTTCTTCCCACCTACGCTGATGTTATGAAGGCTTACATCCATACAAGACAACAGCTGACAACGAAGAATAACAAATATCCACCGTTCGCCGAAGTATCAAAAAAAGTTTGCGTTGATGTTGAACTTGTTTGGGAGAAAGCGTCTCTTCCGACCGTGACGCACGGACGAGTGATTGAAACGCTCAGAACCGTACAACGAGAAATACAAGAAAATCTTGAAACCATACAAGGCTCGGAAGGACAACGACAACTACAAGCAACAACTTGAACAGTTCAGAGAAGACGCAGATAAACTCTTCGACATTAGCAAATGCAAATGTGTAGATTTCGTCATGAGCTGTAAGTGCGAAAGAGCGGACAAAGTACCACTCAAAGAAAGAAAGTTTCTAGAGGACCAGAGAGGAGCAAGAAAGATGATTATAGGAGGCATCGATTTGGTGGAAACAACAAAGCTACAGAAGAAAATTCAGGAAAGTCTGTGAATCGAGAAGACACAGCATTCACCAAGAACAATCGAAGCAGCAATGCAATTCTGGAAGCTACAACGAGGAAGACAAGGACGACGACACCGACAACAGCGACGAAGAATACACCCTATCTAAGTCACACTGTAAACCTGATCTATCGACACTGGAGAGTAAACGTCAAAGAATGACGATGACTGTACGATTACCATGTTTGGCTAAAGCGTGCGATAGAACGGGCGTCTCAGATCGAGCAGCAGCCGTTATTGCCTCATCCGTGCTACAAGACATTGGAATTGTGTCTACAAATGACACCTCCAAAGTCATTGATCGTAGTAAAATTCGCCGAGAAAGAAGTAGAATTCGTCAAAAACTGACAAAACTAGACAGCAGTATGACAGACTTGCCTGGATTGTACTTCGACAGTCGAAAGGATAGAACGATGAAAAATGTACGAGACGCCGCAGGACATGGCCACCGGGACAGAGATACAGAAGAGCACGTCAGCATTATTTGTGAACCAGGTTCATCGTACTTTGGCCACGTGACGCCGTCAAGTGGATCAAGCAAGGCGATTTCCAAAGTAATCTTTGAATGCTTGGCTGCGCGAAGTGTGGATCTCGACAGTGTGAAAGTCGTCAGATGCGACAGAACCGCTGTCAACACTGGACATAATGGCGGAGTTATTCGGCAGCTTGAGGAATTACTACAAAAACCGCTGCAATGGCTCGTGTGCTTATTACATGCTAACGAGCTCCCCCTGCGACACCTGTTTCAGCATTTAGATGGAGCAACTACAGGACCTAAGTGCTTCTCAGGACCGATAGGGAAATCTCTCACAGCATGCACGGAACTCCATATAACATCGTATGAACCTATATCTCCATTACAGCCACTGCCGCATGTTGACGTGAAGGACCTGAGCACTGACCAGCAGTACCTGTGGCAGATGTGTCAAGCTGTCAGTGAAGGACACTGTCCCTGTGATCTAGCATTGCGAAAAACCGGGACCATTGAACCACTCGCGATGGTTGACAACTGCCAACAGAATCCTCCGCCTCTATGTTGGCCTCGATGCACCATCCAACAACATCAAAACTCTTGTCACATTCATCATCCGGGTCTACGCCCCAACATGGTTCGCCATCAAGACGCAGCCATCATGCAAAGATGGAGCCAAACATCTGCACGGGATGATGGTGAGAACACGGTACCTCAGCTCCTCTCTAAAGAAAGTCGTCGACCCGGTGATTCGGCGAAACGGCTTCTGCGGACACCCCGAGAACGTGCTATTAGCCATGATCACAGATGAGCGACCACATATAAGGGAACTCGGACTCAGAAGAATCATGAAGGCAAGATCACATGTGTCTGCAAACAAAATCCGCAGGTTTCGAGTGCCACCGCTCAACCTCGACGCGACCGAATACCAGGACATGGTCGATTGGCAGACTTTGACAGTGACGGAGCCTCCTGTTACGATGGATATGACGGACAACGAATTGAACGACATGATCTCTGCTCAAATTTCACCAAGTGTCCTCTTCCCTCGCTTCCTTGTCACACACAGGCGGTGGAAAGATGCGTGAACCTAGTTACCGAAGCTTCAGCCGCTGTGTGTGGCGAGACGTCCCGCCATGGATTTATTCGGGCTCGCGTCGCTTCTCGGCAGCTTATGCCGAAACTTGAGTCTAAACGTGACTATCAATTCTGAATTAACCATGCATGCATAACTCAGACTCTATCGTTAGCATAATAGTGTGCCAAAATAACTAAAAATATATAGTCTGATGTTTACTCGTATTTTAGGTATTTTTGTGTAAAATCGTATATTATTGTAAACTTATAACGTCTGGTGGTCGATCAAAAGATTGTCTGATTTTAATAAACGTTTTTGCATATTGTTCTATTAGTCCATTGGCAACTTTTAAAACCTCAAGTAAGTTAAAATTCACAAAAAAAATTTTGGGCCATTTTCACTCCACCCTAGTGCATACCATATGACAGTCCTTACAATGCTTTAGAAAATCATCCGTAAATTCAATAATACATCCTTTACACAAATCGTGATGACGACCATATTTACGACTTCTGTCATAGTTAACGTAAATATCTCTAATATGCCTAATAGGGAGGTAGTTGCACCTACCAGCCCTAAAATAAGTAGAGGCCTTGTACGATCTCTGACACGATTCTTAAAATCATACTGTTTCTACCTTGGTCATCCAAACCAAATACAACTATACCTACTTTCATCTGTCACTCCACCCTCGTCAACTCTTCAGAACCCATATTACAATCGAAATTAAGTCCAAAGTCTATAGCCAGTTCTTCCGCACGATCTGTAACTGTAAAAAAACAAATTTTTGTGGATAACTTGTTAAGAACACTAATCAGTAATCATGTATGTTAGAATCACGGCGATAAACGCGCAATCACAACCATTTTTGTGTGTTCTGTAAATTCGATAAATGTTAAAGTTTAGAGTGTATGTTGTAGCGTCATGCCCCTGAAGACGGAAGACGTGGTCAAGATCAATCGTGAAATTTTCCAAATTAAATTTTCATCCGTTCTGCATCGACCACTCAATACCGCCTGGGATATAATCAGTATCCTCTACCATTAGGCGCCTGTTGGGTATAACTACCCAAAACAGTCAGCCGTCCTCCTCATTAGGTTCAAAACGAGACGCAGCCACTCATTACGTTGAAGGGTATATGCCACAATGCAACGAACTACATTCCGTTAACATAAGCAACCATTTAACCAACTGTGACTCTATACCTGATCCTGACCAGTATGGGTGTACTGTATTGTTCACATTGTGTATCAGCTTCATTGGTACGCCAAAGTCTGAAGGACGAATTCTTGTTGTGTGGGATGTAGATGAGCCAGAAGAAGAAGAGGAAGATGAAGAAGCTGGGGCTTCGGGCGATGCGTAGGATGTGGAGGGTTGTGGTGACACGGAACGAATTAAATTTTCCGATTTGGGTGAGTTAGGTCCCCAGAGCCGCGCGAAGTATCGATTCTTATCCGTTTTGAGGGCATACCTTATGTGGAGGACTTTTCAAAATCCCCCTCGTATCATCAGTCAATGAAGTTGACGATTCCGGTGAGACGTCCCGAAATCCTTCTGAATCTTCATCAAGTTCTACAAGTTTTTTTGCCCGCTGAGCAGACCATTCATTGTTCTGGAAAAAAAGAGGTTAGTGAATATAAGGTTTGATTTTTAAAAAATCTTTATATTTGGTAAAAACATCGCTTAACAGTGTGTCACCAAAAGAGGAAGTCTCTAGAAAAATTCTGGTTCACAAGCCCATCAACATGTACTATAAGTGGAACCAGTGGGTGTGAAAAACTGTGTTTATGCTTAAAGTTATTAAAAATAAAGTGGAGCTTAATATCTCGGACGGAGGATTCTACAATCACGGCTTAACACAGTTAACGATGTGATGGCGAGTATCAAGCCAAAAGAAGCTTTAAAAAGATAATTACGCCGTACGAGAAATGAGATTATTGATGATGCTTAAAAAGCTGTTAAAAGGAAAATGTGCGATAAAAGAGTTAAAAATCAACAAAGAAAATTGGAACGTCGAGTGAAGAAAAAGAAGGGCAAGAAACAACAGATATCATCTCGAGGCGTTAAACGAAAAATAAAGATTTGTACACAATCAAAAAGATCCTTTAAACGCATGAAGCCTGCCGTTTACTTCTCTAACTGATATAAACAACAATTTTGTACATTTGTGTCTCATAGATAATTGTGGTTCTACAGTATGAGGTAGGGTCTGATATTCGCCAGAAGCAAATCAACATGTCGCAGCTCTTCCATCTACACAGAAAAGAATGCTGTAAACTGGAATCTCTCTCTTTCTAATATCCCACCTACTGAGACATCCACAAAGGACTCCGATTACGTCACAATCAACTCACTCAACATAGTTGGTTCGTACACTGCTCTTATAGAGTTCGTTATACCCAGCGGAGGCTCATACTTTTACGATCCCAGCAATATACAGGCATACCCACCATAACATGGATTCGTTCAACGCTGATTCGCCATATAGTCAGGGGGCTTAATCCAAAAAATCACCCCGATTGTTCCCTTTGTTCCAAAAGTACCATTTTTTTACCAGGGGTAGATATGACCATAAGCATTCATTTTTTTGCGGGAGCCAACATGGGCTCTCCCTGTGGCGGCCATTATGGACGAATCCAAGATGGCCGCCATCTGGTCTGACATTGGGCGATAAAAACAACCAATCATAGGAACAGCAAATAATGACACTTTTTGTATGTTTTTGAGTATAGAGAATCCAGTTCTGATATTTGTTTTTTAATTCAAGATATACGTCAGGTATATATCCACATTTGATATTATTTTATAAGAAATGTACATTTTATGTCAATTGAATCATGATACATAATTATTGCACTTAGATTTGTGGTTGTAACAGCTATATTAACTTTTACATGGAGAATGAAGTAGCAGCATCACTGTCACAGATACAGGAAGTTGGCCAAGCCCTTCATGAGGAGTATGTAAAGACTAGGCTGGACAAAGGGACAGTTCCTATATCAAACACTATAAAGAAAAACAATGTGTACACATTCAGCAATCGGCCAGACCCACGCAAGAAGAGTAGCAAAGTGGGGGTACAGAAGCAAAACACAGTGCTCATTACTCAGCTATTCCTGTCTCTACAATCACGTCCAGATGCGGATATGACAGAATTTTTCACATACGAGAATCAGCGAGAGCCCCCTTCACTCTCAGACCGAGGTTCACTCAGAGCTGGAAATAAATCAGACATTCTTGCATGTGTCAATGCACCAACTGGATCTGCCAATCCTGCTAAACAAGTGACAGTTCAGTTGTATGACATGGCCGCCATCGTCCACATTGTGCGTCCAAGTAAAGCATCAACATTTGCTGAATATGTATCTCTACACATCATACCTTTCATTAAAGCACAGATGACTGACACAGTTGAGCGCGTCGATGCCGTGTGGGATACCTATCCTGAAGACAGTCTGAAATCACTTGCACAGCAGCGGCGTGGTTCAGGAGCACGTACTCGACTTGATCCAGATAGTGATGGTACCACACCCATTTCCAAACGAGACTGGCAGTCATATTTGAAAAATGTGGAAAACAAGAAGGAACTGTTCGTCTTTATCAGAACAGCTGATCAAGATTGACATGGGTGGAAAACTCCTCCTCAGCACTGAATTAGAAACTGTGCTCTCCAATAAAGCATTTGATATATCAGGGCTCCAACCATGCAACCACACAGAGGCAGATACGCGGATCATTCTGCATCTTGCTCACGCATCATCTCATGGTCACAAGAAAGCATTCATCCGCACTGTTGACAGTGACATAGTCGTTCTTGCCATTGCTTTCTTTCAACAGCTTTACCTAACAGAACTCTGGATTGGTTTTGGTAGTGGCAAATATTACCGAGACATCCCAGTGCACAGCATTCAATCACAGCTTGGTCCATCAAAGTCGCTGGCTCCACCTCTGTTCCATGCACTAACAGGCTGCGACACTACGTCTCAGTTTCTTGGATGTGGGAAGAAGACAGCATGGACTGCATGGAATAATACACCAAACTTAACTGAAACCATGATCAAATTGACTGAAGACCCCGAGTCCTTCAGTCTAGTATCTCCTGAAATGACACACATTGAGAGGTTTGTTGTGCTCATGTACAGTAAAACATGTGGACAAGCATCTGTAAACGTAGCCAGGCACCATCTGTTTTCTAGTGGCAGTCGATCATTGGACAGCATACCACCTACCCAAGCTGCCCTCTTCCAGCATATCAAGAGTCATTGTTGCAGGCAAGTTTTGTGTGGAAGCAGTCAACCACATGCCATCAGACACTCCCTGCTTTGATAAATGGGGATGGGAATGACAAGCGCAGAACCAATGGCTCCTTTCTGGACAACTCTCGCTGATGCCAGTAAGGCATGTGCTCTTCTCCTTCATTGCGGATGCACTAAAGCCTGCAGAGGAATTGCAAATGCAGTAGTGCTGGAATTCGATGTACGACACTCTGCAAAGTGTGAGGGTGGCTGCCTGAACAATGAC
>JAJOZX010002203.1:0-447500 GCA_023014485.1 Bathynomus jamesi
ATTTTAAGTTTTATATTTATCTCGCACCTTGAATCTCCTTGAGCGTTTATGGGGGATATTTTTGTTAATTTGGTTTTTATGTTTAAGTTATTTTGGTTCATAAAGTGCTTTTTTGTTTTATGTAATTGCTACTTTAAAATTTGTTTTGATTTTATATTTGACAGAAGTCTTGTAATATTTAAAAATTAATGTGTTGAAAATATAAATGTTTGTGATTATATATATATATATATATATATATCCTACCAGACGAGTCTATTTAGTTAACATTGTTCACGCTGTTAAATTATTTTGACTTATATAGGGTGCAGGGTATTATGGGATGATTTCTATCAAAGATTGTCATTTTTCTCTCTCCATCCCATTCTTTAACTTTTTTCAACTCTTCTGTGGTACAACAGCTATTTACTGTATTTAACACACTGGACTACGTGGGCGTTTCGCGTCAAAATTCTATCCTATCCTTGGGTCACTTCTTACGCGAGTGTCAAGTTGATCCGGTCAAGAGTAAATGCAAAATTTCTGAGGGTATTGTCTTGACGCATGTAGGGTGTCAGCTGTGACGACGCACAGATCATCTTAACGCGTTTCACGTAAGAAGTGACCCGAGGGTAGGATAGTTTTGACGCGAAACGCGTTAGTAGTACTCCAGTGTGTTAAGACTTATTTAAATTTATCATGATACTGACGTATTGAGGCAAGACTATGTATTCGACTTTTAAATTCATATTTTGTCAAACCAGTATAGATAATATCTGAAGTATTTAAATTATACAGGGTGTTCAATAAGTCGTACTACAGTTGGAAAACTTATTTATTTACAATGTATAATTTACGTAAAATTTATTGTACATTTATTGTAAATAAATATTTCCCAACTGTAGTACGATTTTTGAACACCCTGTATATTCAACCACATAGGACGCCCACTAGCTTAGTGATTGCGGTGGCGGACTCTGAGCGGTGTGTCGCTGGTTCTCTCCCGGCCGCTGGCATAGGGTGGAGTTGTGTTGGCCACATAGTCTTTCTTCTCTGGCTCAGGTGAACCCTGGGGTCCATTCGCCCCGACGTTGTGGGAAAATTAGCTTTTTAGATGTTGCCTTTTTATTCATCTACAATCTGTGTAATGAAATTGCTACCTATGATTAGAAAAAAACTTATAGGGTTGTCTGATTCCTCCATATGTATAGGCTGAATTAGATTCTTTCTAGATAGGTCTACTATTGTACCTTGCATAATATCACTAAAACATCAAATAGTGTAGAAACTAGGCTCCAAGTGTTACTTCGATGAGTTTCTGGTTCCTCTTAATCGTGTAGTTTACGTTTTACTCGTATGGAGGAATTGGATAAAGCTTTTCTTTCTATTGTCACTTTCTTTGAGTGATTGGTAGTGAATGTAATTAATGTCTTTTAAAGAGTATTATTATTTAGAATTGAGAAGTAAAACTCACTGTCTTGTCTTGTACTGAAGAAATAGTTTCATTTGTATTTATTTGAAGAAGGTACCCTTTCATTTCTAAGTTCTGTGGTCTTTGAAATTAGTTTGTAATTGCGAATCAGATACATTCGTGGCTTTCACTCACCCTCTCTACTTTTACTTGGCAACTGATACACCCACACAAATTTCTTCGCGAGCTTTACCCGCAACACGTTAGTTTTATAATGGTTGAAGATGCCCCCATTCACAATTTCGACCATTTTGAAACGACTCGTTAGATATGTTTTGTGAGGAATGCTTTCCTTGTGTAACGATGAAATGGTAGAGTAAGGCCGGGAACGAAACGCTATATGTAACTCCTAATTTTAAATTTCTGAAAATACCCTTGGATAATAAAAATGTGTATAATTTTTAATTTAAAGCCGAATAGTTTTAGTTAAATAAAAAGATGTTACTATATCTATGAACTATTTTTCTATAAATTTTCCTAATTCTTAATGAAGACAAATGATCTTGTTTATTTTAAATAGTTTTATATGATTTAACATTTAATGTAGCGATTTTCTTTTTTAAATATATATATATATATTATCCAGTTTCAGTAGAGTAGTGTAGTAGTAAACTGATATTTAATTAGCCAGTAATAACTCTCATTTTGAACATTCCTTTCTCGTAGAATTTAAAATCTAAATTTACTGTAGAATTTCCCAAAATGCCAAAGAAACCATACAGTATTAGTGAATACCATTGTTTATAGAAAAATTGGTAAAAAAATAAGTACCCAAACTGTAATGAAGACCTAACCAATAATTACACTTCCATTTGTAAATACATTTCCTCATTTATTCACTTTGTTGATGTATTCGTTAAATTCAATCATAGTTATTTATGGATTGCTAATAAAAGTTAATTTTGAGTCTTTTACTTTCTAATTAAGCTTCAGGAAAAAATCTCCTCTTTGTTTGGTTGAGAGACGGTTTTACCACAATATTTTACATTCTACGTTTTAAGTACTAAAACGAAATTACCATACTTTTCATGCAGAAATAATAAACCGTATGCAGAAAGTATTTTATTCACAAAAAAAAAAAAAACCGTACTATTGTATTCTTGATACCTTTAAAATCTATAAAAAGTCTAGAAAACAACAAACTATCGATCGACTTGATATAGAAATATTTTATAATGAATGAAACGAATTTGCAAGCATTGGTTTTCAAGTTTTTTTTTTTTTAATACAAATGAATTTTACAATTTTACACCTCCAACATCAGTCAAAATATCAAGAACCAATTTAACTCTGGAACCTAAAACTTTCATTTCTTTGTCATTACAAGTTTTAGGATTAATAAATTTTACTATAAACAACCTAATGTATTGCCTCAGTACTTTTAACTTGGGCGTGGAACAGAGATGATTGAAGGCACGTGACACTGCGTAAATACCAGTTGGATGAAGCAAAATGGCAATCAAAACCTGGCGAAGGAAACTCACCGTTTTTTCATCCGCTTCCACAAAATTTAGTGTTTTCAATACAGATAGATTTAAACTGCTCTCGGCTATCAAATGAGCGATAAATTTCGCTAAATTTGCCGTATGTCGCTGTGTCATATTTTTAAGTTCTTTAAATTTGTCCCAAATGGAAAACTGGAGTAGCCTCGTAAAACCTTTCTTGCATTTGCAAAGTTTCAAAGCGAGAGTGACATAAAATTGATTGTATTCTTTGCAGCGCATGCAACAATATATCATTACATTGAAAATTTCTTGCTCCTGACTCGACGCAAGCTTAAGTTGCATCAACTTCTCAAAAGCGTCCACGTAATTTTCCGATCCTTCTGTAATAGCATAAAGGATATTAATTCTTGGAGGACGAGACATGTGTAGCTTTGCAGCCTTCTTTTTAAAACTGTCACCGTACTGATTCAGGGATGATGAGACTTTCTTATCCTTCACCGAGAATTCCTGCGTGGAGTGCATTTCTTCTTTCAGTCCTCCAGACCAAGCTGAGCCTACCACCCACCATTTGCCTACTACCTTCGATTTAAGGAGATCTTTCAGGGAAATCTTTAAATCGGATGTACGACACCCTTTCCTTATCAAACCTTTCATCAGTCTCTTCAGGTGCTGACTGTGTGATGGATCGAAATTGGGTACTTTAGTCATGTTGTTATTCCTGATGGCTGTCAAAATTTCCAGCATAAATCTCACTCTAGTATAATTGTGATCTGATTGCTTAGAAGTGCTGTCATTGGCCTTGAAATGTATTTGGTTGATTAAACGTTTTAACCCTAAAGGATCATCCTTCCTTAGAGCAAATCCAACACTCCTCAAAACGAGAAGAATCAAATCAACCTGAAATGTTTTAAACATTTAATTTCAATTAACTGAATGTACATAGTTTAGTTGTATACCTGATTGTTCATAAATTTTTATCCTCAAATTTTCCCTCCAAAATTGCATCAAAGGAAATAAATATATTTGGTACGCAATAACATGCTCACTCTACTGCAGGGGTTCCCGGCATCCTGATTTGAAACTAACTTCCACATGGAAAAGTACTTTCAAATGATGATGTAGCGGCTACACCGTCTTTTAAACAATTTTGAGTAGAGGGGTGGTACGGGGCACTTGCCGAAGCCATCGAAGGGTACGCAGCTGGGGGAAAAAAAAAGTTGAACCCCTGCTTTACTCTGCAAAGTAAGCATGTTATTGTAGTGTAAGGGGCAGTATTTAGGAATATGAATAAAAAGTTCGCTACTGCCTTCAACTCATCCCAAAAATGGACTAGCAATGAATTAAATTTTTTTTTCGAAACAAATACGACTTATAAAGTGCTTCGAGGAATACGGTACCGATACTGCATTAAACTAATATAAGCCAGCTCTGCAGCATGTTTTGTAGATGTAATGCAAGCATTACATCTAAATTAAAAAAAAAAATTTTATTTTAATATAAAGATTAAATTTTGTAAGAAAAAACTGCGCTTTGAATCTAAAGATCGTGATATTACCGACTGTATATTTGACGTTGTAATCAGCATTTAAAAAATAATTTTAGAGCCAGAAAGATTTTTCCCCTTTTGTGGATACATCCCGAAAGCATCTTTGACAACTATTACATTTTTCTTTTAAACGTTCATCTGTGGCTGAATTTTTCCTCCTATAACTAAACGTGGGTAATGAAAGTTATGCTTTTAATGAGTAATAACACCCAAATAGCCTTTTAGAAAACTTAAACCAGGGACCTTCTGAATGAAGTAGCAAGACTGTCTGAGTCAATGAAAAGCAAAGGATAGATGGTTTGCGGCTTTACCATTTATTAATAGAGTCGGTAAAAGAATTTCACCTCAAACTTCAAGCTAAAATTAACACACAAATTTACTAAAATAATTCATTTACTGTAGACTGTCATCACTCACACACACAACCTTTATTAGTATGTTCACTGCAATTCTATGATTAAGGGGGAGGGGGATCAGTATTTTACTTGGATGAATAAACAAAAACTAAATAAGGTACGGTAATTTCTTCAACCTAATTACCGAATGAAGCCTGCATGCTGCTACTGAGTAATAATGTGTTGTATTCCATATTACTTTGTAGTTTAAATAAATATACTTAACCAGGAGACTATAAAAATTGAAAAAGTATGACATTAAAACTACTAGCTATAGCAAATTAATAACGGGTGTATAAGTGGAGTATTACTCTATGTGGAAAGATGTACTGCCACTAACTATAAATGTATTGATGAATAATACCGGGTGTCTATAAAATCCCATTCTGATTTTAAATTTTTATTACAACAAAACCAAGACAGAGACAATAATGCAATTTTTTGCTTAACTAATTAAGTTTAACCGATTTACAGGTTGTAATCCGAGTGTCAAAGTTGCTATTGAAAGAAGCTTGAACGAAAATGGCGACTACACGGGAGAAAACTCAATATGTAATCTGGTTTGTGGAGTCGAAATCAGTGACAACTGTTCAACGAAATTACCGCCGTCAATATGGCAAGGATCCTCCCTCCAAACTCAGCATTAATTAGGTGGTGGTTTTGCGAGTTTCGGGAGACAAGAAGCGTGATTGACTGGCCAAGACTCGTCCAAGAGACGTTCCAACGCAGCCCTGGAAAGTCTATTCGTCGTGCTTCAAGTGAACTGCAGCTACCACGATCAACGGTACACAAAGTTGTACACGAGAGATTGCATCTTTTCGAGTATAAAGTGCAAATAGTCCAAACTTCACAAACCAGATTACACGCTGAGCTTTCTCCTGCGTATTCGCAATTTTCGTTCAAACTCCTATCAAGAGCAACTTGACACTCGGATTACAACCAGTAAATCAGGAAAAAACTGCATTATTCTCTCTCGGTTTTGTTGTAATAAAATTTTAAAAACAGAATGGGACTTTAGACACCCAGTATATACTGTGTATATATGAGGATCTGTACAAAAGTAATACCTCTTATTTTTCAATTTATATATATACTTTATATTTGCCATGTACATATGCATATTCCCTGTAATTTTCATTGTATCAGGTCATCCCATCATAAGTAATTTCGTTTTTTACGATAGATTAAGTTTAAACTAGTCCTACTCGGTTTAAGCATAAATTTTCCGAAGGTTATATCTAAGATCTATCGTGTTTCGCTACAGACCTTGACCAGTGAAGACGTGTGTTCTGCTTTGTGAGAACCCCTCATAAACATGGCGGTATCAGAAGAGCATATCAGGCATATAATGCTTTACGAGTTAAAAAAAAAGGGAATAGTACTACTGAAGCAACGCAAAACATTCAGGACGTTTATGGCAACGCTATTCTGCACGTGAGGAAATGTCGAAGATGGTTTCAAAAGTTTAGGAATGGTGACTGCTGTTTGACAGATGCAGCACGCTCTGGACGCCCTGCTGAGTTTGATGATGACCTGCTGTTAGCCGCACTTGAAGAAGACTGTTCAGCAACTGTCGAAGAATTGGCCCAGAAACTCAATTCATCCCCGTCCATCATCCATCGACATTTGCAACAACTCGGGAAAGTGCCTAAGTTAGGAAAATGGGTGCCACATGAATTGTCGGTCGACAATCTGAGGGTGCGGGTAAATATTAGCACAGCTCTTCATTCCCGTGAACTCCAAGATCCGTTTTTGCACCGTTTAGTGACTGGTGATGAAAAGTGGATACTGTACCAGAATGTTAAGCGCCGTCGACGGTGGGTTTGTGCCAGAGAACCAGCCACACTACAGCCAAAACCAAATCTTCACCCTCGCAAGGTGTTGCTTAGTGTTTGGTGGGATAAAGGTGGTGTAATACACTTTGAAACCTTACCACACAACCAAACAATCACCGCTTAAATCTACCGTCAACAACTGGATCGATTGAACACTGCACTAAAAGAAGAGAGACCTTCTTTGGTTAATCGGAAAGGAATCGTGTTCCACCACGACAACGCACGTCCTCATACCGCTTGGATCACTTCTGCAAAAATTGAGGAGCTTGGGTGGGAAAACTTCCACATCCTCCATATTCTCCAGACCTTGCGCCTTCAGATTATCATCTCTTCAGGAGTCTGCAAAACTATCTTGACGAGAAACAGTATACTTCTTTAGATGATCTGCACACCAGTCTTTGTACGTTTTTCGCCTCAAAACCGCCTGAATTTTATAAACATGGCATTGAAAAGCTTGTAGGACATTGACAGAGTGTCATTGATTCCAATGGAAAATATATACTAGATTAAAAAGTTTGTCGAGTTTTGTTTTGTCCTTCAAATTCCGATCTAAAAAACGACATTACTTATGGGATGACCTGATAATTGGAATTATATTTAGTGAGAAATAAAATAAGAGGCATTACTTTCATACCACCCACCTCATATAGCTACATATTTCTCATGATACTTATATCATAAAATTAAGTTCCCCACACTAACTAATCATACCTTTCAAGGAAAATTTCTTGAATATGCTCTATGTCAGAGTTGAAATTTGATGTATAGCTATTTTGAAAAGGTGTAATACAGTGTATAGTTTCTCTCTTTTTATAACTAAATTACAAGTGAAAATACTTTGGAAAAATAGCCATCCACAAGTAAATAAAGAACAATGTATCACAAGTATCCCAGATTTTTGTACCATCACATCCAATGTTTCACTTTTTATTTAAACTATCTCTGTACCAATGACACACACACACACACCCACGTGTGTGTGTGTGTGTGATAAATATGATTTAAAAAAAGGTTTCAAAAATCTTATTAATTTTCTAAAAAATTTAAAAGTACAGTAAAAGGAATAATTAGTAGCATGTGCAAACTTTTCTCTCCTATCCAAGAAATTCTTTCACAGGTCAACTTATGAAAGTTAAGTGGAAATATTCTTCACAAACAAAACATTAGAATTCATTAGATTCTTTTGCTTTTCTAAGTATTAAAGAAAAAACTTTCATGCATTGAAAAATGATAGGCCTTGTACCATAGAGGAAGTAAGGAAGAAACTAAAATTGGAGTGCAGATGGATGGCAGAATTACAAAATGGTTAAAATTGAGTAAAAATTCAACATGCACAAACCTCTTTTGCTTCCAAGGACCTTTCTAAAATCTTGTGAAGGATGTCATAAATTAGGGTGGCATCAACCACTCTGAAGTTGTACAACTGACCTATAAATAGCAGCATATTGTCCAATTCTTTTGAATCAATTTCATTGTCATCAGAAGTTGGCTTGAATGCTTCTAGTTCCTGGACCCACTGTACTATAAATTCTGTGAGAATGTGTGCACCAACCTAAAAGTATGATTAGGTTTTAAAAATGGTTATTTCATATACTACTTCCCATTCTACAAAGCAATTTTTTAATTCACTTTAAGGCATAATGTAAAGCCTAATTTTAATTTAAGTAAACCACATTAAGATATAGGCCTATTCTTCATTTGCTTGCAAACAAAGTAAATAGAAAATACAGTGCACTAACCCTACATCTACAGAAACTAAGGCTAACAAAGACCCAAAGACTCTAAGATTAGCCAGAGAGAAAGGAAAAAGTAGGGGGTTAAGAGAAGAGAATAAGGGGTTAAGTAGCAACACCTATCACTCATGGGTTAACTAACATTCATTCAGGAAGAGAGAAAAGACTCACCATCATCATCTGTCAGCCACTGCTGACAAGTCAGAAAAATAGTTGGAGAGAATAGGAAAGGGGTGAAAGACAAAAAGGAGTAAAAGAAGAATGCTTACAAACCATGCAACACAGTCTTAACACAAACACTATGATACCATGCAAACTACAGACATGCAAGTAAAGAGAAGATAAGATAAAAAAAAAAAAAAGTATAAAGAGTATAACAAAAAGTGGGTTAGTTAATGCTACGAGTTACATCTAGTTGTCTTTTTTTTTTTTTTTGCTGGCATGTCACAAGCTGGCATTAATCATGAACAGACTCATCCCCAACATCACCCCCAGAGCTCCTGTTACTAACTGTTTTATTATTATATTAAACAACGTTAATTTTAAAGAGGGAGAGAAAGGTGAGGATCTACAGATTCATCCCCAACCATCACCCCAAGAGCTCCTGTTACTAATTGTTTTATTATTATATTAAACAACGTTAATATTTTTAAAATGCCTATCTAAACAGTTCTTAAACAAATTAACGCTGGTAGAGTTCACGACGGGCACGGGAAGATTATTCCATTTATCAATTACTTTAAACAAAAGTTTTTAGTGATATTAGTAATGAAACATCTGCCACGCAACTTAAATCCGTTATTATGAGTATTGCTATTATCGAAAGTGATAACTTAAATTTTGACAAACTGTTCAATGTTATTAACGATTTTGAAAACTTCAATAAGCTCCCCCCTTAATCTCCTAGTTTCGAGTGAATGCAAGTCTAACTCTTTAATCGTATCTTCATAAGGCTTGTTGCGCAATGACAGAATTAGTTTCGTGGCACGATGCTGAACCCTTTCTAACTTATCAATATCCTCATGCAAATACAGGCACCAAAACTGAATGGCATATTCTAAATGAGGCCTGACTAGGGACTTGTAAAGGGGCAATATAATATTCATCAATTTAAATTCAAAATTACGCACTATGATACCTAACATCCTATTAACTTTTGCGCAAGACTCCAGGCACTGGTTCCCAACTTTTAAATCCTTAGATACACGTATGCCTAAATCTACTTCCTTGTCAATGCTCGCTAACTCTCTATCATCCATCATATACATGTAATTATTGTTACGAGAGAACCTATATGCAAAGCTTTACATTTGTCTACGTTAAATTGCATCTGCCACTTATCCATCCACTCGATAATCCTATTTACATCGTCTTGGAGCCTACTTCTATTGTGCTTGTTAACAACCTTACTGCCTATTTTAGTATCATCCGCGAATTTTGACACGTTACTAGTCAATCCTATATCTATGTCGTTAATGTAAATTATGAATAGCAATGACCCTAACACTAAACCCTGTGGGACACCACTACCTACATCCAACCACCCCAATTCACTACCATTAACAACGACCCTCTGTCTCCTAGCACAAAGCCATTCCTCTAACCAGTTAGCTACCTGACTGTGTATACCATGCACTTTAACCTTCACAATTAATCTTCTATGTGGAACTGTATCTAACACCTTTTTAAAATCTAAATAAATAATGTCAGCCACTCTCTGCCTATCGTATTCGCGCACTATTTCATTATAAAATTCTAACAAATTAGTTAAACAAGATCTATGGCATTGAAACCCATGCTGACTACTATTAATCAAATCTCTAAATTGACAGCTGATGGGCCTATAATTCAGGGTTGGTGAAAACCCCAAAACCCAGCAAAAAACCAGTTAGGTTTTTGGGTTTTTGCTGGGTTTTTGGCAACCCTGCTATAACTGCTAACTACTGTGCAGTCACCTTTTTTAAAAATGGGCATGACATTAGCTAATTTGAAGTCTTCAGGAATAATCCTTGTTTCCAGTGACTGATTAAAAATATTCATTAAAGGGCCTACGATAACATCTTTCAAATGTCTGGGATAAAGCACTTCAGGGCCTAGAGCCTTGCTAACTTTTAGCCTATCAATATAATGCACAATCTCACCCTCGTAAACAGTTATTACATCCAAAATAGTCTCACTACTAAATGGAACAATATCATCCACATCGGGGACATTATTTATGTCTTCTATGGTTAAAACTGTCACAAAAAAGTTATTGAAAATACCTGCCATCGCCTGAGCATTGGAAGCCAAAGTGCCATTAATGTCCACTAGAGGGCCTATGTTATCTTTTATCGGCTTACGATTATTGACTTATTCAAAAAACATTTTTGGATTATGTTTACTACCTGCAGCTAAAAGTATCTCTAAATTACACTTAGCATTCCTAACTGATCTTTTAACCTGATGTCTAAGCTCATATCTATTAAAGTTAGCTGCCATGCCATTGCGCTTATTAAGTCTATACGCTCTATCTATACATCTATAACTAACTTCTCTTGAACAAAATATTCATTTAGAATAATGAATGCAAGAATTTTTTATTGATATGCCAAAACTGATAATTACGTTTCGAGAGTAAATGAGAAAAAAAAAGAAGAAAAACTTGTAAATTTGGGGAAAGTTAGCCAGAGCAATGTGAAAAAAGTTAAAGAAACCACATCCTTGCACATTATTATAGCTACAAAAAGCTGATGGATCACTATATTAACAATTAAAAATGAATAAAATATAAACTATGATTATATAAAATATCAATATAAAGCTAATAGCAGTGAAAGAATAATACTAAATCAACGCTTTTTAACAGAAACTTACCTCAGATCCAATATTGGCAGATAAGATAGCAATCAGTAGAGCATGTTCTTGGGCAAGTCTCTCAGGAGTTGAGACAGGAGTGACAAGTACTTCAAAAAGTAGCTTTGTAAGGGTATCATTTACATCATTTCTGCTATAGGTTTGATAATAACCTTCTATCTGACTTGCTATTCCAGCTATGTTGCTTTCTGCAAGTCTATTCAATAATCCTTTCAAATGCCTTTGAAGAGCAGCTAACTGTTCCTTTTTCTTTTCAGTACTGTTCAGTGCCATTAATTTACGCATTGCTGGTGGAATATATTTATTATTTTTTTCTTCCTCCAATTCATCACTACTAACAATTTTACCAGTTTTATCTCTTAATCTACCATAAATATCTTCATGGTACTTCTCACTGTTTTCATTGTTGTTAGTATACTTAACTTCATCTTCACTTTCAGGGAGGGTGAAGGAAACATTCTTTTTCTGCTTACCACCCAATTTACTGTCCTCATGTCCTTTCTCAGAATCTTTACATACACTGCTCATTCTACCTTTGGCACCTGAATTACTTGCATTGTTCTCTTCCAATGAAATATTTGAACTGTTGGATTTAGCTCTCTGTTTTAAAATAGATTTGGGAACAACTGTAACATCCAAACTCTTTTTTTCTTTTATGGAAGTTCCTTTCTCAAAAGATTTCTTCTTAGATGTTCTTTTATTCTTTTTTTTACCTGACAAATTTCTTTCTACATTTATGTTTAAGTTTTCTTTATTTTTCTCTAAATCCTCAACTCCATCTTTAAGCTCCTTGCATCTTAATCTTTTGCAAGTGTTAAATACACAATTCTCATGTTCATCATTATTTGTGTGTTTTAAGCTATTACTTAGATTGTCATTCGTAAGATTTGTTTGTTTATTTTCTTTTCTACTTTTCTTGGAGGGTTTGGTTTTGATTTCTGGAAAATCCTTCTCTTCCATCTCGCTATCATCACTTAGAATTCTTCTCCTTCTGCATTTCATTTTTTTTTCAAGATTGGAAGACTGATTAGATTCTTCAATAGAGTCAACTACATCTGAGTTAGACTCTCTCGCTTCTCTGCCAATAATTCTAGATTTTTTCTTCACATTTATTTTTCTGTCTTCAAAAGAAGGACTCATTTTAGTGTTATCCTCGCTTTCATATTCAAGAAAGTCATCTTCAACAATAAAACCATCCAAATCTGTGTCATCCTCTTCAGAATCACTAGAATAAAGATCAAAGAAACTGTTAATTGTACATTGGACAGATCCAATAGAGTTTTGTTTTGACATTAAAGTTGACCCTGACTCAAACATCAAATCATCATCATCAACTGGTTCTCCTTCACTTTCTTCATCACACTCACTGGCTTCTTCTGCCTGGTCATCTAGGAAATTTTCTTCACTACTACAGTCCTCTTCCTCATCTTTATATTCCTCTGATTGAAGACTACCTTCATTTTCATCATCCTCTTCACTCGCATCTGACCCTTCATCTTGATTACTAACTATTTCTTTCTTCGTTGTATTTAAATTTTTATTTTTTCCAACTTTTTTCTTACCAATGGCAATCAACATATCATTTTCTAAATTCTCATCAAAATCATAAGTAATAATTTCATCATTTTTATACCTATTTAAGTTCGAAAGTGTACCTTCTTCTATATCCTCTAAAATTCCTTCAAAACCTACAAATGTAGGAAGAATCTTTTTCTTCTGATGGGCATTCAGATGTAATTTTCTGGCAAGTTTATTTATTTCCTTTTCATCATTCCTTTGTCCAAGCTTTAAATCTTTCAGTTTGCTTTTATCTTTAATTAAATTATCCTTTGGCTTATCCTTCTTATCATTAGCTATATTTTCCATTTTCTTTAATTTCTGACTTTCTTGGTTAACATATTCCTGAAGTCTGGCCAGTCTTATATTTGAATTACTGGACATTTTAAAGGAACTGCTTAATTCACTATTATTTGAATTTTCTTTCACAGATGTTGCACCAAATTTATTTTTCTTAATTTTCTTAGGTTTTGTATCAATATATTTATTATATTTATTATTATTAGACAAGATTTTATTCTTTAAATGTGAATATAAATTATTATTTTGAAGCACCTTCATATTATTTACATCATCAGGACTAATGCATACTTTATTTGTGTGTTTTATTTTAGCATAATTAACAGCCCTATTAATTTTTTTCTGCTTCTTTAGAGCTTTTC
Source organism: Bathynomus jamesi (assembly GCA_023014485.1). NCBI lineage: Eukaryota > Metazoa > Arthropoda > Malacostraca > Isopoda > Cirolanidae > Bathynomus > Bathynomus jamesi. The sequence goes on from JAJOZX010002203.1 coordinate 13,480, forward strand.
GTTCATCCTTTCTGCTAAAGATTTGTTTATTTGGAATAGTTCCTGACTCCAAAGTACTTTGGCCTAAGTTTCTTTTGTTAAATTTCATGGTAGTATCCTACAGATATTCACAGTATTTTTGGTCTTAAGTACAAACTCCTGATAAAAAAAATTAAGATAAGAAATTAATCTGAAACCTGATTAGCAAAGCCTATTACAAACTTTTCAGTGTACTCTATAGTATATGTAACCTAATTGTAGCTGCTGCATACAAGTACGTACAAAACACTTAGAGGGTTGATCAAAGTATAGGGTTATCCCAAATCAGATCAATCAAATTTGGGGAACATTGATAGTCATGAAACTTGGTGTATGACTTAACCCTTTCACTATGGGCATAGCTTTGAAGCAAATTATATGAATTTGAATTATAATACATATCTCCCCCCATTTTCAACCCGAGAGTGGAAAGAGAGGGATATAACCCTTGGTTTATAAAACACCCAGAGTTCATTCAGAAAAGATTAAGAGTCGATTTATTTACCACACCTGGATCCGAGTGCAAATTGGGATTTTAGTGGGATGAAAATTTAAATAGTGTTACACATTTCTTCTTAACTGTTTAGGTAATCACGAAGGTGGTTTGAGTTGGATGCTGATCAATTCTGAAGTATTTTTTTTAAATAATAATATTGCCTTGAGTTTGAACTCAGGTTTTTCATGAATACATATAAAGTAACGTCTTAAAATATATTATAGCAAAATATAGATTATATTTTTTGAGACTGAATTGCATTTTAAAAATAAAAATTTTTTTGGTGGTACATTTAAGTACCATTTTTATTTTTGAGGGGACCTTCTCTCTCATTCATTATTTGTATTAAGCACAAAACATGTTAAGGTGAAAGTTCTATGACCATATTTTTTACTTGATAAAACAAGGAACAGTTAAGTTTTCTAAAGTTCTTATAAATATATATTTTTTTCATTTTGGGGGAATTACCGTTACTATTTCTACAACTTCTGCTACTTCTCAGTGCCTTAAGCAGTCTTATTTTTTTAAGTATATACAGGATGTTTATATATTACATACATATTTATAATATATATATATATGATGAATAAAACCACGAAGGGAAAAGAAACACAAAGGGGTGCTCAAGCGCTTTCGTCTAATGACATCCTCATTACTGATTAATCAGTGCACCACTACATAGGATCCACTCATGGCTGGTCTACCTAACTGTGTTCGTAATTGTGTATGTCCTCCACGGTGGTGGAGGGGACCTACAATTTTACATGGGTTCCGAACCACAAAAACATAAGAAATTTATGTAACAACTGCCTGTACATTGGCAATGACCAATTTTTGCAAAACTAAATAATTATCAATTTAAAACTAATTAATTATTGATTTAAAACTAATTAATTAATTATCGATTTAAAACTAAAGATAGAATCTCTGGATCCAGAGGATCAAGTCATAATAGACTACTATCCACAAATATGTTACACTCTATATCTATTTATAACCAACATGCAAATATATCAGATCAAAGATTCCAGTCAATTTCATTACGGTATCCATCAATACTAGTACCTTCCCAATGAAAAATAAGTCACAGTCCATATCAATTGCGGACCAAGTCAAAATTTACATATACATTACAGTATATATACTTAGGAGGAAAAGTGTAGGGGTGGCTGTAAAGACTGTAGAGTAATGTAGAATGTGTGTGCACCCATTTCAAGGTGTTTGTAGGGCAAGTGAAGATCATGAGTTTTTCAATACCTCACAGTACTATGGGGGGCACCGCTCGGCAGAGGAATCTCTTTAAATGGGGTGTAAGGACAGAGTATCCCCTAACCCAAGACACTGCCTCCCTATATCCCACAACACTTGTGTTGAGCTGTGGGATCTATCACCACAAAGCCTTAATTTTACTACCTTAAACTATACCGAATCTATCAACATATGCTTCTAATCAATTTTTAAACATGCTTATAGACATGCTACTAATTACTTCTACTGGCAAACTATTCCAGCTATTTACTATTCTATGCGTAAAAAAGTTTTTGGCAACTGATGTCTCGAACCTTCTACTTGTCAACTTACACCCATTATTTCTAGTCCTATTATATTGAGTTATTTCGAAAAAGCTATCCCTATCTACGTTATCGAACCCATTCATAATTTTGAAAACTTGGATTAGATCACCCCTTAGCTTCCTAGTTTCGAGTGTTGTCAATTTTAACTCCTTAAGCCTATCCTCGTACGACTTTGACCTAAGCGACGGAATCATCTTAGTTGCTCATCTTTGAACTCTTTCGATTTTGTCTATATTTTTGCACATATGCGGATTCCAAAATTGGACCGCGTACTCCAAATGGGGTCTAACTAATGATTTATAAAGAGGAACTATAATATCGCGCAATTTGTACTCAAAATTTCGAGCTATAAAACCTAACACTTTGTTCGCCTTATTGACCGCTGCTGTACTTTGTTTCACTACTTTTAAATCACCAGTGACTATAACTCCTAAATCTTTTTCCTGCTCTACCCTTGTTAAATCTTTCCCTGACATACTATACGCAAAATTACCATTACGCGAACCTATATGCAAAATTTTGCACTTATCAACGTTAAATCTCACTTGCCATGTGACTGACCAATCAATGATTTTATTCAGATCTTCCTGGATTTTACCTCTATCTTCGTCATTAATCGCCCTACCACCCAGCTTCGTGTCATCCACAAACTTTGAAACTGTACTGACTAGGTCGACATCTAAATCGTTGATATATAAGAAAAGGAAAGGGGCCCAATACAGAACCCTGAAGAACGCCACCCGCTACATTAGCCCAACACGACTCCACTCCATCAACGACCACCCTGTTTCCTACCTCGCAACCACTCTTCTAGCCAATTTATTACTACACCCCTGATTCCATGAGCCTTAGTTTTTTCAATGAGTCTTTTGTGCAGCACGATGTCAAACACTTTTTGAAAATCTAAATACACTACATCAACCGCCTGATGTCTATCGTAAACATCAACCACGCTTTGGAAAAATTCTAAAGGATTAGTTAAGCAAGATTTGTTTCGCCTAAAACTGTGCTGCATATTTCTAACTAGTTTATGCAATTCTAAGTGTTCAACTATGCGATCCCTAATTATTGATTCCAGTAGCTTACCTACAACAGACGTTAAACTGATTGGCCTATAATTTCCCACTGTACCTTTATCGCCTTTCTTAACCCTTACAATGCTCAATTTGTGCACCGACACGCACCTGTAAATGCCTAAAAAATGCCAAAAATGCCTGTACTTTGAACAATATTTTGAGGCGTTCTATGAGATTTTTTAAAAAATGTATAGTTACCCTTTCAAGGGTCATTCTTTCTTTTTCTAAAAAAAAAAAATCAAACGATAACTCAAATAATTTTTTTCGTTTTTCAGTTATATAAAGTCGTATGTTTTCTTATGAATCTTATGACTTTCATGACTTTTTTGTTTATTTCCAATCGAAATAATATTTATAAAATGTTATTTTTTATTCATTTTATATTATATATATAGTATGTTATACTTATAGTAATATATATTATATACTAGTAACATATAGTATGTACTATTGTATTATACTGATAGATAGTATAATTTATCTTTTGTATGAATGCATAACTGTACGAGAATATAATCTGCATTAGCCTGGCGACAATAGGCTATACTGCAGTCAGTGTATTTAGTGAAAATGGATAACCCCAGTGTGAGTGTTGTTAGAGCTAAAAGAAAGCGTTTGGATGAAGATGAAATTATTAAATGTTTATTTGATAGTGAATCAAGTAGTAACAGTGATAGTGAAGTGGTAAGTGATGTATCTTCATATTCAGATACCGATTCTGACGAAAATCAAACGATATGTGCACAGAATACAAGTGATAACAATGCTTCCTTTGAATGGCGCGAGAACTCAAATTTTTCTCCAAAAAATTATGTTTTTGATGATACTAATTCAGGGATATCATGCATCAATTCCAGCTCTAAGCAATCTGATTATTTCAAGTATTTTGTGGACGACGATATGATTGAAATAATTGTTCGAGAAACAAATAAATTTCATCAGTATAAAATACAGGAAAGTCCACCAACGCCATTCTCTCGAGTACATAAATGGAAAGATGTGACAAAAGACGATATGTATGTATTTCTAGCTTTTACCATGCTTATGCCTCATACAAAAAAACACAGGGTGGTGGATTACTGGGCTTCAGATTCGCTAATTGACACTCCAATATTTTCAAAGTATATGCAACGTGATGTTTATCTCCTTATTTTGCGTTTCCTCCACTTTGCTGACAGTGAGGTGCCAAATGACAGTTCTGATTCCTTGTATAAAATTAGGCCTATACTGACTTTATTCCAAAACTCATTCAGAAATTGCATAAAGGCATACCAAAAATTGGTGATTGATGAATCGCTCATTCTATTCAAAGGTCGCGTACATTTCAAGCAATATATCCCATCAAAGCGGCATCGTTTTGGGATAAAAGTATTTGTGCTTTGCGAATGCAAAACAGGTGTTGTTTTGGATCTGATTATATACACTGGTGCAACTACGGACATTGATCGTAAGGACTCTCTAGGTATATCGGGTGCAGTAGTAAAGAAGATGATTGAACCATATTTAGATAAAGGCCATATATTCTATAGTGATAATTGGTATACAAGCCCTGCTCTCTGTCATTTTCTTGATCAGCATTCTACAGGTTCTTGCGGTACTGTTCGCCTAAATAGAAAGAATATGCCTAAATTCCCAAAAGATGCATCTAGAAAAGTGCAGTGCCAAAGTAGTGGTCCAATTTTGGCTGTGAAATATACAGACAAAAGGGATGTACATTTACTGACAACAATACACAAAGGTGTAATGGTTGATTCTGGTAAAAAGGATAGAAATGACATGACCATCGAGAAGCCAGATGTTGTAATGGATTACACAAAAAACATGAGGCTTATTGATAAATCGGACATGCAAATTGGATTCATTGACTCTACACGTAAATCATTGAAGTGGTATAGAAAGTTGTTTTTCCACATGGTAGATATGGCACTCTTGAATGCACATCATATATTTGTGCACACTAATCAAAAGCGACTAACAGTTCGAGAATTTGCTTTAGAAGTGATAAAACAATTGTTAGCCGATCATGGGCAACTCGTAAATTTGAAAAGAGGCAGATCTGTTGTCAATATCCCTGATAGACTTATAGGAAAAAATATCATTGCACGGCACTACTTGGGCTACATTGGAGAGGGTGAAAAAAGACGGATTCAAAGAAGATGTCATGTCTGTCAGAACTCTCAACTGAAACCTAAAAAAGAAACAAGAATTACCACTTGGTGTGCCGAATGCAAGGTCCCATTATGCATTTCATGTTTCCACGACTTTCATACCTTATCAAAATACTAAGTGCTAAAGAAAAAGATTTTTTTTGTAACTAAAGGATTTTTTTATTTGAGTTTACAAGATTTTTGTTCACATTACTAAAAGGATTAACTATTTTTTTCAATAAAGAAAAGGATTTATTTCATATCTAAAGGATTTTCTTCATATCTGGATGGATTATTATGGTGAGTAACATACAATAATATTTCAATTTAGTTATTAGTATATATATATATATATATATATATCATATATATTATTATGGTGAGTAACATACAATAATATTTTAATTTAGTTATTAGTATATATATAATATATATATATATATATATATATATATATATCATAGGGATATATATAAATATATATTACAATACATATTTACATTAATTTCCTGCCGTGCACACTCTTAAATGACCAATATATTTACGATAATTTTTTGCGGTGCCCAGGCTCCCATGAGCATTCTGTCATATCGGCGCTCAAGCTCCCATGAGCATTGTTTGCTAACTTGAAATTATCTGGTACGCACCCCTCAGAAATAGACACATTAAAAATCTTTGTTAGCGGCACAACAATGCTATCTTTTAATTCTTTTAGTTGTATAGGATATATGGAATCCAGCCCCGGTGATTTACGCGTTTTCATTTTATCAATATAGCGCATTACTTCCCCTTCACTAACCACTATATTATCAAAAGGTATTATGTCTATGACCATAGGGATATTCATTACATCTTCTATAGTAAAAACTGACGTAAAAAATTCGTTTAGCAGGGTAGCCATTTCCTTGTTTTCAGAACTAGATCTCCGTTTACTTTTTTCAAAGGCCCCAACACACTTTTTAATGGATTTCTATTATTGACGTATTGAAAGAATCGCTTAGGATTTTCTTTACTATCACGAGCTATGGAGATTTCAAATTCACGCTTGGACTTTTTTATTACACTTTTTGCTTCACGCCTTAGAGATATGTAGTTGTTTCATAACCACAAATTGTCTATCGCACTTGTGTACCCTATAAGCCCTATCTCTACTCTTTATGTCTCCTACTCTAGAAGTAAACCACAGGGCTTGTTGTTTACTTTCGCATGCTTAATTTTGTATGGTACACATTCCTCATTTATAGTCCTAAATAAATACTGTTTCGAATGATTCCCACATTAGTTTTGCGTTGGAGTTCCCCATTACATTTTCCCAATTGACGTGTGACAATTTATTTCGAAATTTACAAAAGTCTGCATGTGGAAGTTAGGAATTTTAGTAGAGTTAGTTGGTTTTGAGTGACTTACTGAGAGGACAAACTCTACCATATTGTGATCGCTATTGCTTAATGGTTCTATTACTTGAAGATCAGTAATTAGCCTATCATCCGTAGTTATTACTAAATCTAAAATACTGTCCAACCTCGTAGGTTCCCCAACCTTTTGAATAAGAAAGCTATCCTCGAAAAAATTAACTAAACGATTACCTTCCGTGTCTCCCTGCATTGTATCATAATTCACATTGGCACAATTAAAGTCACCCATAACTAAAGCCTGCTCACTACTGATTATTCTCTTTAGTTCACGATATAACGCTTCGTCCGTATCAGCTGTTTGATTAGGGGGCCTATATATAACCGCAACAAGTTTGAAATCATTCTGTTTAAGTTCTGCTATAGTCGAATCTATCGGTTCTGGAATTGTGTGCTTTACTTCTATAACATTCGCAATATTATCTTTGATATACAACATAACACCGCCTCCTCACCTACCTGTTCTGTTTTTAACAAAAAGTCTATAACCTTTAATTTGATACTCCCCTACAAAGTCACGTGTTTCAGTGCTAAGCCACGATTCACTTATCACAATTACATCATAGTCTTTACAAGCAATTAAAGAAAAAAATGTTTATTTTATTTCGTAAGCTACAAGCATTTAGGGATAGAACCTTCAAATTGTTTGTAACTGCGACACCTTCGCAAGTGCAGGGAAATTTGTGGAATTTACACTGGGACCATTCGAGTTACGGCAGCCTGAAAAGAAGACAGTATTATGAAATAGTCTCCCTAAACGCGCAGCTCCATCATCATTAAGATGAAGTCCATCTTCGAGGAAGAAGTCCCTCCTGCTGTAGAAACTGTTACAAAAATTCGCAAAATGCACTCCTTCCTATTGGCAAAGAGACTTTAGGTTATTGTTAATATAGGTCGCCTTGCTGTAGAAATTGTTACGTTGGATAATTCGAGGAAGTATACCTGTTAAGACAATCTTATTAGTTTTCTCCTTTAGTCACTCTAGTAAGTCCCTGTACCTAGCCAGCAGTTCTTCCGATCTAGAATTTAAAACGTTATTAGTACCGACATGAATAACATACGTTGTGTCCTCGGAGGTACCGTCTGTAAATTGGTCAACACTATTAGTTATATCCTCCACCCTTGCACCAGGGTAGCAGTAACGGCGCCTACAAGGGTTTCTCCCACAGAATTCCTCAAGCTGCCCTCGAACAATGGAATCGCCAATGAGTCGTATTTCTGGTTCATCAGCATCTTCGAAACCTAAAACAGAAAACTTATTGCTTGTTATTACTGGTAGACAAGTCTTAGGTTTTCTCAATGGGGCTCCATTACGCACTCGAACGAAGGGTTGGGAACTAGGGGAAGAGAGAGGGCTATTAATACTATTTATATTATTAGTAGAAACTGAGGCAGGAGGGGTCGTAACTGAAGTCTCAAGGGATTCTAATTTTGCCATCAGAAGCATCACACTTTCTTCAAGCCTAACCCTGGCCTCCGTCTCACGTTCTAATTCATTCCTCAGGACTTCCATGCTTGAGCACCACCTGCAAACTAACTGTTCATTATTATTAGCCATTGTAAATGTGTAAGCAGCAAATTTCCCTTCACAGCGACTGCAAGTACTTGATGGGGGGTGCCATGCTTTTAATTAGTTAAAAAAAAAAAAAAAAAAAAAAAAAAAAAAATGAGCGCTCAGAAATTAATAAATTACAACATAGGTCTACTTCATGCTTACTGTGCCATCACCTGCGAAAACCCGCAAAAATGTTCTTGAAACACAGAAACAGGTTCTTGTAACACAATTTTATGCTAAATGAATATATAAATAAGCTACCAACGAAAGATCTATTAAAGAAAAAGTATTAAATGAAATTTATCTGTCCGCTGTTTACTGACTTAATCTCTTTTTTCCCACGGTAGGTGACCCTTCGGGAGGTCAGGTAGAGTGTGAAGGGAAAATGAACCTTAAGAAACCTCGTTTCTGATAGATTTGAAAAACAACAAAGGCAAACCAAGGAAATTTCAACCTTATGAAACCTCATGTAGTAATAGATTCGGGAACAAATAAGGCACTAGCCTTGGTTTAGTCAAGTAATACAGTAATGAATAAATTTGATAAATGAAATATATTCATTAATGAATGATTAGTAACACAAAGTAATTTTGTTAAGAATAAAAAAAAAAAAAGTGTTTGGTGCAGACACTAACGAAAACCACTTATTTACTTGGTAACACTGGACACTCGATAAAACAAGTCTGTTCACAAGGAAAGACATATTTATAATATATATATATATATATATATATAAGCACACTGGACAAAAAATTAGTCACCCCTCTCAGAATGTACCTAATAACGTGTGACAGCGCCTCTGGCCTTGATAACCACACGAATCCAGCGAGGCAGAGACTCTACGAGGTTGTGCATATACTGAACATCGATTTGCTGCCACTCATTCATCAGCCGGGCCCGAAGTTCCGCCAGAGTCCGTGGGTGTCTATTCCTGCGCTTCACTTTCTGTTTCCAGCCTGAACAACACCTTCGACGGATTCAGGATTAAAGGCTTCATTGGACCTGCGATGTACTCGTCGCCTCCCATCATTGGAGAACAAACAAAAACGGGACTCATTGGACCAAATTACACGTTTCCAATCTGCCGCAGTCCGGTTTTTGTGCCTCTGAGCCCATTTATAACGTGCCAATTTGTGACTTGCTGTTAACAGTGGCCTCTTCCGTGGTACCCTGCTCCAGATGTCCATCGCATGCAGTTCTCGTCGCAATGTCCGTTCGGAAATTGGTCGCTGGAGAACCTCATTGGTTTCTTGGAGCAATTGTTCTCTGGTTTGAAAACGATTTGCAGTTACTAGACGAGAAACATGGTGGCAGCCCCTATTGTCGAGAATTGTTTTCCGGCCACAGTTACGCCGTCGATTGTCAGTTGATTGCGAACTACACCACTCTTTGTAAACTCGCTGGACAGTACGCGTGACACACCAACAAATTGGGCTACTTCAGACATTTTGTGTCCGTGGGCTCTGCCAAACACGATGGCTCCTTTTGCCACTGAGTAACATCTGCCTCATGACCATTTTGCAGACTATATCCAACACACCTTTGTTCTTCACCACCTCACGAAACAGATCTGATCCTGTGTGCTACATCACCGCTACTTGTCACTTACAATGCTAAATCAGCACCCTCTGTGTGACCTGAACTTCCTACTATCGGTGCTATTAGGGTGACTAATTTTTTGTCCGGTGTGCTTATATATATATATTTATAATATATATATATATATAATATAATATATATAATATGAAAATTATTTCACGAAAGTAACACGTGAAAAATATTTATGATGAATAAAACCACGAAGGAAAGGAAACACAAAATGGTGCTCAAGCGCTTTCGTCTAATGACATCCTCATTGAGCACCATTTGTGTTCCTTTCCTTCGTGGTTTTATTCATATATATATATTTATATATATATATATATTTATAATATACAGGGTGTTTCAAAACTTTCTGTACAAATTGTAATGGGGGATAGGCAACACCAAGACAAACCCTTTTCATCTATAAGTGTATGTCCACTGACGTCACCATTCGGCGCGAGAGGGCGCCGCTGCAATTGGCTAAAAGGTGAAGTAGGCTAGACTCGCGCTTGCCGCAGGCATTCTTAAATGATGTAGTACGGGTAACATGGAGCGCTTCACGACTGCTAAGATGGCTGACATGCATATGGTGTATGGGGCTGCCATTGGAAACGGAAGAGCTGCTGTGAGGTTGTACCGACAGCGCTTCCCAAACAGACGTGTGCCAAACCACCAAACGTTTGCGCATTTGCATCGGCGACTGCGAGAAACTGGAACATTCCATGCAAACATGCATGACACTGGTCGGGAGAGAAACGTGCGCACTCCTGACATGGAAGAAGAAATCCTACGGCGATTTGAGGACAATCCAAGCGCAAGCACGCGAGGTGTTGCCAGTATCCTCGGTGTGAACCACGACCTGGTCTGGAGAGTGTTGCACGAGCAGCAGTTACATCCGTTTCATCATCAGAGTGTCCAGGCATTACAAAACTGTGTAGCATGTGGATTTGCGTGCGCCCAAACGTGAGAACTGTGCATGTTAAACACACCCTCACGTGTGAAACAGGCCTCATCTGAGAACAGCACATAAGCCGGAAAATTAGGCTACACCGCTGTCTGCTGCAGAAACCAGAATGCGAATTCTACATGAACAGGGTAATCCCGAGGTTGTAATGCCTGGACTCTCTGATGATGAAACGGATGTAAATGCTGCTCATGCAACACTCTCCAGACCAGGTCATGGTTCACACCGAGGATACGTGCAACACCTCGCGTGCTTGCGCTTGGATTGTCCTCAAATCGCCGTAGGATTTCTTCTTCCATGTCAGGAGTGCGCACGTTTCTCTTCCGACCAGTGTCATGCATGTTTGCATGGAATATTCCAGTTTCTCGCAGTCGCCGATGAAATGTGCAAACGTTTGGTGGTTTGGCACACGTCTGTTTGGGAAGCACTGTCGGTACAACCTCACAGCAGCTCTTCCGTTTCCATTGGCAGCCCCATACACCATATGCATGTCAGCCATCTCAGCAGTCATGAAGCGCTCCATGTTACGCATACTACGTCCGATTTAAGAATGCCCGTGGCAAGCGCGAGTCTAGCCCACTTCACCTTTTAGCCAATTGTAGCGGCGCCCTCTCGCGCCGAATGGTGACATCAGCGGACATACACTTATAGACAAAAAGGGTTTGTCTTGGTGTTGCCTATCCCCCATTACAATTTGTACAGAAAATTTTCAAACACCCTGTGTGTGTGTGTGTATGTATATATATATTATATATATATATATATATATATATATTACATACATATTTATATATATATATATATATATATATAATATATATATATATATATATATATATATATACATATTTATATATATATATATATATATATATATATTACATACATATTTATAATATATATATATATATATTACATACATATTTATAATATATATATATATATATACATACATATTTATAACATATATATACCAGGTGCGGCAAAAATAACGCCCTTTTTAGTTTATTCTCTTTCATTGAAGGAAATAAATCAATTACAGCATTTTAAGAGAATAATAAGTTTTTAAGAAAAATACACAGCATTTTAAGAAAAAATAATGTACTTTCTCAGTAAAAACTAAAAAATAACTGGAATTTAATTAATTTTGTGGTTGGCTCAATACACCTTAAAAAAATGTACTCTACATACATAGTATTTACTAACCTAATGATCATGTTCAAAATGCTCCCCTTGGTGTTCAATACAACACTGAACCCTACCAGCAACAATTCTACAAACCTTTTGACACATTTCTACGTTAATTGTAGTAAATTTTTCACAAATTGTTTGTCTTAATTCACGAAGTGTTTTCGGTTTGACCTTGTAAACAAGATCTTTCAGTACACCCCACAAGAAAAAGTCAGGTGGTGTTAGGTCTGGCGATCGTGCTGGCCACTCAATTGCTCCATGTCGTCCTATCCACCTCCCTTCGAAATTTAAATTTAACCATTCCCTAACGAGTAACCCATAGTGGGGTGGCGCACCATCCTGTTGAAAGTAAATTCCATTCTGATTTCTAGCTCTCGGCCAGAATTCAGTTTGCAGCATTTGTAAATAATTATCTTGATTAACAGTACTATCAAAGAATATCGGGCCTATTATTCCCATGGAAGAGATGGCTGCCCAAACTGTCACTCCTGGTAGCCTGCAGAGATGGGCACGATCTTGATCTTCAAGATCAGATCGTGATCTTGAAGATCAAGATCGTGATCTGATCTTGATCTTGAAGATCACTTTTATTATGGTGATCTTGATCTTGAATGTCACTTTAGACTTCAAGATCACTTTTAATTTCAGATTCTTAAATATGCCGCTATGCGAATGTCATTTGTTTTTTGTCCAAGCAACATCTGGTGGCAACTTTGTTCAACACCGACTGTTTATGTTTTCTGTTAGTTGGGTGACTTGCGTCATGCGTGGGCTCATGGAAGGTGTAGTTGCTGTGGAATTTAGGCTCGTAAAAAGTGTAATTTACTGTGCAATTATGTTAAAAGTGTTCTATTAATATATTATTATATATAGGCATAAAATATAGCCTATAGGTCCGTATTCATAATAAATTAATTCTAAACATATTTTATTTACAGATTGAATTTTTTAATAATGAGTGCAATTTTACAACTTCAACAGGCTCCCAAGGGAACCAAATATTCTAGGTTGTCACCAGAACAGTATTCAATATATTTAGATAACAATGTTGGTAATAAGGATCAATCTGTGCTATTGAACGGAAAATATTTTCAAATTGTCGAAAAAACTGGAAACAGTATCAAAGTTTTTGTAGGCAGTGTACAAAGAAAACTACAATTCTGTCTGCTGGCCTCGACTCAACAAGCAATCTTCTGAGGCACCTCAGGGTTAGTACTACTTAGTAACTAAGTAGTAAGTAGCAACATTAACAAAATGGTTCAAGTCATATTTTAAGTGACTGGTGCCATACAAGACTAATGCTACATTTACATAGACGTCCATTTGATATATTGTGCACTTCAGATATTAATAGATTATGGACTAGTAAACTACATTAAAAACTGCCGATATCCAACTATAATAAAACGCCAGGTGTATCTGTCTTTCTCTCTGTCTGATCCATGTCTGTAATTTCTCCTATTTAGTTACTGAAGGACGAAATTCGGCTTTCAATTTAACATAGGATAAAAATGCACTGATCATGGTGAAAATAATTTTAGTTAAAGATAACAAAATTTTAGAATCTTGTTAAGTATTAATTTCAACTAGAAGTTTGATACTCTGATAAATATTATACAGGGTGTTCAAGAAGTCTCTCCGCATGATGATAATTTATTTTCTTGTGCAGAAACTACATTCAGATCTTTTGGGTGAATATGAATCGGAGAAGAAATCTCGCAAGCATCCAGCTAAAGAAGATGATGCCAGCGGCAGCAATGCTGGCCCTGCCAAAATTGCCAAGCAGTCAACACTAAGCATGTTCCACATTTCCAAGCAAAAACCAGGACCACCAATATGCAAGGATATCCTTGAAAAGAAGATTCTCTCGCTTGTGGCTAATGGGCTCCTACCATTGAGCCTAGTTGAACTACATGAATTTAAGGATCTTCTTTCATGTTAGTATAACTCAAATATTTTGCTATTTTTTCCATAGCTAATATCTGATTAAAATAATTAATCATATTATTTGTATGAACATTAGACTATCGCTAGCCTAGCTAAATATTTTGATATTTTTTCCATAGCTAATCTATTGTTTGTTTTAATTTTTAAATATTTTTTTCAGACGTCAACCCGGCTGTTCAGGTGCCATCTAGACGCACCCTGGCTAGATCTCTTGCAACAACAACCAGTACAATGAAGGAAGAGATACAAGCAAAACTGGCAGCAGTTGACCGTGTGTGTGTTACATGCGACATATGGTCAACTAATCACCGCAGTTTCATGGGAGTCACTGCGCATTGGGTATGCTATTGATTTAGTGTATTATTTTTATATAATTGATAAATTGACCATTGGTGATAGACTGATAGACTTATAGTATAATCTTTTCAATTATTCGACATGTGTTCCTCATTCATTAATTTGGTGAGTCTTCATTTTGCTGTGATTCACAGTAATTTCACACTAATTCACTGATTCTGTCATCTGTCATTGTGTCTGATTCACAGCAAAATGTGGAAGAGTCCATATTCACAGGCTGTGAATATGGACCCTTCCACATTTTGCTCTTATGGGATGGGTCACTGATGTGGTGGTATGGTAGGCGACTCATCGCTGAATTGCCTCCTTTATATCACATAGTTCTTCTCTTCAATGTTTGGTGGTGCAGTTTAGCTGGTGCGTGTCTAACCAATATTATTAAATTAAGCTTAAAAAAATGTTCATACAAACATTGATTTTATATTCTTACATTACAGATCAATGATGACTTGTCGCGAGGATCAGCTGCACTGGCATGCCGAAGATTTCGTGGAACACATAGCTTTGATAAAATTGCTGGAATATTGGATAGGATCAACTCGGAGCATGGTTTATCTTATAGAAAAGTTGTATCTACAGTCACCGACAATGCATTGAACATGGTGAAATGCTTTAAAGAGTTCGGTGTTTGTGTTCAGAATCGTACTGACGACATTGATGAAGATGATGCAGATGAAGATGATGATGAAAAATTCAGATGAAGAGGTTATCATCAGCAACTTTCCTGAACATTCAGGAGAGCATGGAGAGGAGTCAGTGAAACTATCATCCCATATTCGATGTGCCTCCCACACATTGAACTTGGTAGCAACAACTGATGCAGATAAAGGACTGAATTCACCTGGACTAAAGATGATAAAGCATTCTGCAATGGGAAAATGTTCGGCGCTGTGGAATGCTGCTGGTAAACCCAAGTCAGCAGAAAAAATACAGGAAATAACTGGCGTCCAATTTAGGTACCCATGCATCACCCGATGGAACTCAATGTACGACTCATTAAGCCAAATATATAAACATAAGAACGACGTGAATGTAGCTCTTGAAGAACTGAATCTACCCATCCTCAAAGACAATGAATTGGAATTTATTTCAGAATATTTGTCTGTTCTAAAACCAATTGCAGCAGCCCTCAACAATTACAGGCAGAGAAAGAATGCTACTACGGTTGTCTTCTTCCAACAGTCCTAGTGACTCAAGATGCCCTCGCAAGATTGGAGCCTATCCAACCAAACGACCTGCGCTTGAGACACTGCATGCCATTACTGGCAGCAGTCGTCTCTGGCTTCAATGCCAGATTTGATCATTTTTTGTCGTTGAGCCCCGAGGTAACTGATGCCGTTTTGGCCTCAGTATCTCATCCGTATTTCAAACTTAGATGGATATCATTGTTGCAAGGGCCTAATTTCAGCGATCATGAAGCAATCAAGTCTCAAGTAAAAGACAAGCTGCAAATGGCTGTAAGAAATTGTAATTCTGACAGCAGTGGTAATAGTTCGGTGAACTCAGACTCATCATCTGAAGACGATTTCTTCAGAACTATGGACGGCTCATTCTCTGCTCCTAACAACAAGGAAGACTTGGAAGTCCTCAATTATTTGCAGGACACCAGTAAGGCACTCGACTCTTTAGATAGGTATCCTGCTATAAAGAAGATCTTCAAGAGGTATAACACACACGCTACCTTCCTCTGCACCAGTGGAACGGTTGTTTTCGTTTGCTGGCATGGTTCATAGCCCCAAACGAAGTCGTCTCTCGGATGGTAACTTTGAACAATTGGTTATGCTGAAAGCAAATGTTTACAGCGGTTGAACATTAAATTAACACTCTTAACTTGCGGTTTTTACCCTTATATTGTCAGTAATTGCGTACTGCAGTAAAACTGTAAAATTAAATTCTATGTAAAAAATGTTTACTTATATATGCTGACCATTCATTGATATGGGTTATGGACCTGGTGAAATGAGAATTGAGAAAATAGAACTAAAAACTATATGTAGGTCATTTAATAGTTTTTTCTTTGCTGATAAGTTATGATAATACTAAGTTTTAAGTTTACCACCTGAAAAACTGAAAGGGGAATCGTCAATCCCCGTGGTTTAGATCAGGTGACATGGGTCGGATGCGATGCTTGTATTGCCTCAGCCCTCAGGGGAGTATTAGGAGTGATACTTTTCAGGAGTGATTAACAAAATAATTTGTTTTTGTTTACTCGACAAGAGTACAACTTTTTTCAATTCATATAAAAGTGATCTTAAAAAGTGATCTTCAAGATCACGATCTTGATCTGGATCTTCAAGATCACATTTTTCTGGTGATCTGATCTTGATCTTCAAGATCACATTTTTCTGGTGATCTGATCTTGATCTTCAAGATCACATTTTTCTGGTGATCTGATCTTGATCTTCAAGATCACATTTTTCTGGTGATCTGATCTTGATCTTCAAGATCACATTTTTCTGGTGATCTGATCTTGATCTTCAAGATCACCAAAGTTGGTGATCTTACCCATCTCTGCTGGTAGGTTAACGTCTTTTTCCAAGATAACATGTGGGTTAACATCGCTCCAGTACACACAATTATGGCGATTGATATGCCCGTTCAATTTGAATGTTGCCTCATCTGACCACCATATCTTATCAAGAAAGGTCTCATCTTCATTGACTTTATTCAGGAAATTTTCGCAAAACTCTAATCGTCTATCTGCATCTCCATCATGCAAGCTCTGTAACACGTGAGGGATGTAAGGCTTCATCTTGTTCTTCTTTAAGAGTCTACGGACACTTCTGTCACTGATACCCAACTCTGTAGAAAGACGTCTACTGGATTTTTGAGGAGTGTGCAACAATGATTCTCTTAATTCATCGGACTTTTCTAAGGTTGTTGCTGAAACTGGCCTCCCTGATCTTGTGGCATCACTTACGCTTCCGGTTCTTTCAAATTTCCTAATTAGACTTGTGATATTGCGGCTCTGCACTTGTCGAATGTTAAATTCTTCTGATAACAAACGAGCGGCTTTAGCTCCATTGTTATTGTTTTGGTAATAATGTTTAACTGCTTTCACTCTTTGTTCTCTCATCAATTGCAAGGCCATATTTATTCAGAATTTCTGTAAAAATAAAAGAAACAAAATGATACAATATAAAACTAAAAAATTATACTGTATAAAACTATAGATACAATTATTAAAAGGGCGTTACTTTTGCCACACCCGGTATATTACATACATATTTATAATATATAATATATATTACATACATATTTATAATATATATATATATTACATACATATTTATAATATATATATATATTACATACATATTTATAATATATATATATATATATTACATATTTATAATATTATATATATATTATACAACATATTTATAATAATATATATTACATACATATTTATAATAATATATATTATAGTCAAATGGGGTAAGAAAAAATCAGAGGCATTTGGAGGTAAAAAGTAATCATGCCCCCATAGGGAGCAAAATTTGCCAAACCTCAATCTAGCTCATATATTATGTAGTACAACCTTCTCCTATCATATATGTGAATCTTGTCAATTTTAACCAGTATTTCTATCTTTCAGAGCAATTTTTCCGGAAACATACGAAACATTATTTAAAAAATAAGGTTCTGGATTTCAGTGCTAAGGTTCCCACCCCACCCCTAATTGAGGGAGAATGATGGAAAGGGGTAAGAAGACGTCGGAAGATTGGGGAAGAAGTAGCCAAAGTTACCTAGCCCAACATGCTATAGGGGTGGGGGAACCGATTTATTTTTCCCCCTACCATTTTTCACTGGGGGGGGGAGATAAGCTACTGATCCTGTCTTACACCATGGTGACCATGTTTTACCCTGAATGTGATTTTATGTTACCCCAAATTTGACCTTTACTTACCCCAACAGGTATTATTTATCCCATAGGGGATTTTACATTACCCCAGGTGTAAATAGAAAAGTTTTTTCTTCTACTATTTTAATTTTTTTATTATTTTCTTGTATATTCTATTATGTTTTGGGGTTTCTGTGTTGACTAAATCTTTTATTCTTATATTTTCAGCAGTAAATAGCTAGTTCTATACAAATCTGATATCTAGATTAATTTTATATTACTTAAATATTGTCAAGATGCCATGCAATTATGTAAAAAAAGCTAAGCCCTTTAATGAGGAGACAATTAAGATTGCTTTAGCCGAAATTACAGCTGAAGCCTCAATTAGAGAGAAGTCAGAAGCACCTCATGTCCTCCTCTCTGCTCCAAAAGAGAGTATCCCAAGAGAAGGATGGTGATGATCACACTAGGACTGACAAGCGGGTGAGTTAACTTTTTGCATATGCTCATAACTTTTATATTTGTTGATTAGCCTTTTTACAGGGACATAAAAGTCAATGCATTTGTTTACATTGGACTAAGTCTGATTCTGTTCACAGGGTAAAAAGACTGCTCTTCCAACCCACCTGGAGGAAATGTTCGTCAGCTACCTGAAGAGGATGGAAAAAATGGGGATGGGTCCCTCCATGGGTGAGCTGCGGGAGATTGTTAGGGACTACCTTAACTGTAATTACATTGTTGTGAAGCAGTTCAAGGACACTCTCCCAGGTTACGACTGGACCTTGGCATTCCTCACACTACAGACTCACCCTGAAAAAGGGGGGACAAATGCAGGTTGCCAGGAAAAACAATGTCCGACCCATTCGTTATTTACGGATTTTATGACCTGCTGCAGAAGGAAATGGAATGGCTGAACATAATGGATCGACCCGAATGTATCTGGAACACAGATGAGACAGGATTCCCCCACAACCCATCAAAGACCGTGTCCACTGGGAATATTGGAGAAAAAACAGTGCAGTTGACATGTGGAACCAACGGTGATAATACAACAGTATTGGCAGTATGTTGTGTGGATGGCTCTGCACTTGACCCACTGATTGTCTTCAAGGGAGTAAGAATGCAGACAACTTGGTGTGGGATGAATGCACTGGAAGGCACAGAATATGCAGTTTCTCCATCCGGTTGGATGACTACCCAGATTTTTTAGCAGTTTTTCAAAAATTTTGTGCAAAAAACTTGAGGGACCAGACCATTGCTACTAATCTTGGATGGCCACCTAAGCCATACTTCCATGAAAACTGTCAACCTGGCCATCAAAGAGGACATATCAATACTGAAACTGCCATTGCACTGCACCGACCTGCTGCAGCCCCGAGACATTGTGTGTTTTGCGCCATTAAAAACCTATTATGACAAGGCACTGTACGAACATACCCACCTAACCGGAGCCCACGACCCAATCAGAAGGATGGTTTTGCCAATCTCCTAAGCAGTGTGTGGAGGAAGGGCCTCAGTGAAAAGAATGTAAAAGTTGGGTTCAGATGCATTGGCATATACCCCTTTGACCGTAAGAAGTACAAGGTCGACAGGCTAAACCAAGCCAAGTTGCAGACATACGAGGCCTGGTTAAGAGATGGAAAGCCAAAAGATCAAGATGAAACCCAGTACTCCGCAAAAGACAAACAGAAATGCCACAGGCAATGAATACCAGCCAGCAGCAGCCAATGCCCTCACCATCATCGGAGCGCGCAGCATCAGGAACCCCCCAAACGAACACCCCAACACCTGCTACCCAGTCACTTCCATCTTCTTCATCCAGAACATCGACACCTGTGACGCCTGGCTGCAGCCACTGGGATTCATCAGGTAATACCACTCCCAGCAATGTGAGAGGCCTACAAGAGTATTTGACTCAAGAACTCTTAATGGAATTGAGGACTAGGGCTCCAGAAGGATGTTACTACCACATCAGTTTGATGGACAAGGAGGGTCAGAGTTTAGAGTCCATGATCCATGCCAGAGGGAAAAGTTCATCAAAGGAACCCAGCAGACACCGACGTCTGAATATGAAAAGTGCAATCATCACTCAAGCTGACTGTCTAGTCCAGTGGTTCCCAAACTTTTTTTACTCACGGCGCACTTTAGAACAAGTGAACATATTTTGGCGCACCTTGTACATAAATTCGAAAATTTATTCAAAGAGGTATTTATACATATACTTTATTACGAATTTCAGTTTGTATTTTTCACATTTTGAAATATAATCTTGCTCTTTCGCGACGCACCTAATTACATCTCGCGGCGCACGGTTTGGGAACCACTGGTCTCGACCAAGTGAAGCAGTTACAAGAAGAGAAAAAAGTACTAAGAAGACCACCACCACCAGAGGTAGAAACAGACCAGACGATGAAGAGAGCAATTCGAGCGTTTCAACTTCATCTTTACACCTCAATGATGAATCAAATACAACAGACCTGGAAAATATCAGCACAGATCTGGATGATCTTAGTGAAAGCAAGCTGCAAAAAGAAATCAGTCAAAGCCAAACCCACACCAAAATTCAAGTCACTGAAGAAGACATCGGAAAGTATTTTGCTGTGTATTATACCAGACCACTGACGTATTATTGGGGGAAAGTACGGAAGATTTTCACAGAAGATGATACCGATGACGTGGCAAGTAGTGTCAAGCTGGACTTTCTCCACAAGAAAACTCCAACTGCTAGTGTGGCAGAATGGGTCTGGATGGAGAAGAACCCATCAGAGCATCAGACATCTCAGTTGTACAGTCCAAGTATATATTCTATGGGCCAATTGCACCAACAGTCCAGAAAAATTACCTTATTTTCCCTGATGAGGACGTGAATTCTTATTGGGGAAAGATGAAGACAAAGGTATAAAAAAAAAAGAAACACACACACGAACATACTTGGACGTACAAAATTTGTGATTGAAAAACATTGCGCTTCCTCAATGGGATGTGGTGAGTACTATATACAGAATTTTTATGGCCTCTACTACTGATATGATACTGTATACTTTAAGGTGTGTGTGTGTGCGTGCGTGCTGAAATATCTGAACAATTTTAAACAATAAAGGTCCCGCCCGGGAGACCACATTTTCCCCCGAACCGATGTTTTCTCCCCCTATCTCAGGGTATGACGAGGTCACAGTTTAAAAATTTATATAAAATATAAAAAACAACATAGGGAAGTTTCCTTTTGTTGTCATTTAGGTACAAGGCCATAGTATACTATGAGTATGAGTACTCATTTCAATCAATATCACGAGGAGTGAAAACCTTAGCATTGATTTTTATTTTTTCTTCCCCTATTTGACTATATTTATAATCAGGGCTGTGGAGTCGGTGATAAAATTTGCCGACTCCAGAAATCTGACTTGTATAATTACGACTCAGATGGAATGTTAAGGCCAAATTGATTACGATTAACTTTATTAGGCCAATGGAGATTCATAAACAAGGCATTTCGTCACCATCACATGACTCATCAGGTTACTTAGTGGCTGTAACTATGCCTTAATGGCTTTTTTTTCTTTTTATTCAAAAATTACAATAAATCCCAAAATACAAACTGATTGAAGCTTAAACAAAATAAGATTATTATTGGTTTAGCAAATTAATAAGATGTTTTTGTATTATTATAAACATCCGTAACAAAATGTACTAACCTAAACTGAATTTTTTAATTTCCTTATTATTAATTATGTTAATTAATTAATTATAATCCTTATTAATTATAAGCAACTATATTTATATATTATATTATATATTAAAACATTAGGTTAAATCTATTTTATTCATAAAATTGAGCTAGGCCTAGGCCGAGGCTGCTATGGTTATAGTTGAAGGATTTGCACCAACTCCGACTCCATCCAACTATGCACTTCCAACTCCAACTCCACTCAAAATTGACCGACTCCACAGCCCTGTTTATAATAATATATATTATATATTTGTCTTCATCGTTTGGTCTGTTTCTATGTCTGGTGGTGGTGGTGGTCTTAGTACTTTTTTCTCTTCTTGTAACTGCTTCACTTGGTCTAAACAGTCAGCTTGAGTGATGATTGCACTTTTCATATTTAGATGTCAGCGTCTGCTGGGTTCCTTTGATGAACTTTTCCCTCTGGCATGGATCATGGACTCTAAACTCTGACCCTCCTTCTTGTCCATCAAACTGAATGTGGTAGTAACATCCTTCTGGAGCCCTGTCCTCAATTCCATTAAGAGTTCTTGAGTCAAATACTCTCATAGGCCTCTCACAATGCTGGGAGTGGTATTACCTGATGAATCCCAGTGGCTGCAGCCAGGCGTCACAGGTGTCGATGTTCTGGATGAAGAAGATGGAAGTGACTGGGTAGCAGGTGTTGGGGTGTTCATTTGAGGGGTACCTGATGCTGCGCGCTCCGATGATGGTGAGGGCATTGGCTGCTGCTGGCTATCATCCATTGCCTGTGGCGTTTCTGTTTGTCTTTGGGGGAGTACTGGGTTTCCATCTTGATCTTTTGGCTTTCCATCTCTTAACCAGGCCTCGTATGTCTGCAACTTGGTTTGGTTTAGCCTGTCAACCTTGTACTTCTTACGGTCAAAGGGGTATATGCCAATACATATGAACCCAGCTTTTACATTTTCACCGAGTCCCTTCCTCCACACAGTGCTTAGGAGATTGGCAAAACCATCCCTTCTGATTGGGTCGTGGGCTCTGGTTAGGTGGGTATGTTCGTACAGTGCCTTGTCATAATAGGTTTTTAATGACGCAAAACATGCAACGTCTAGGGGCTGCAGCAGGTCGGTGCAGTGCAATGGCAGTTTCAATATTGATATGTCCCCTTTGATGGCCAGGTTGACAGTTTTCATGGAAGTATGGCTTAGGTGGCCATCCAAGATTAGCAGCAACGGTCTGGTCCCTCAAGTTTTTTCCACAAAATTTTTGAAAAACTGCTAAAAAATCTGGGTAGTCATCCAACCAGATGGAGAAACTGCATATTCTGTGCCTTCCAGTGCATTCATCCCACACCAAGTTGTCTGCATTCTTACCCCCTTGAAGACAATCAGTGGGTCAAGTGCAGAGCCATCCACACAACATACTGCCAATGCTGTTGTATTCTCACGGTTGGTTCCACATGTCAACCGCACTGTTTTTTCTCCAATAGTCCCAATGGACCTGGTCTTCAATGGGTCATGGGGTAATCCTGTCTCATCTGTGTTCCAGATACATTCGGGTCAATCCATTATGTTCAGCCGTTCCATTTCCTTCTGCAGCAGGTCATAAAATCCGTAAATAATGAACGGATCAGACGTTATGTTTTTTCCTGGCAACCTGCATTTGTCCCCCCTTTTTCAGGGTGAGTCTACGTCGTGTGAGGAATGCCAAGGTCCAGTCATAACCTGGGAGATTGTCCTTGAACTGCTTCACAACTATCGTTACAGTTAAGGTAGTCCCTAACAATCTCCCGCAGCTCACCCATGGAGGGACCCATCCCCATTTTTTCCATCCTCTTCAGGTAGCTGATGAACATTTCCTCCAGGTGGGTTGGAAGAGCAGTCTTTTTACCCTGTGAACAGAATCAGACTTAATTAGTCCAATGTAAACAAATGCATTGACTTTTATGTCCCTGTAAAAAGGCTAATAAACAAATATAAAAGTTATGGGCATATGCAAAAACTTAACTCACCCACTTGTCAGTCCTAGCATGATCATCACCATCCTTCTCTTGGGATACTCTCTTTTGGAGCAGAGGACGACATGCGATGCTTCCGACTTCTCTCTTTAATTGAGGCTCCAGCTGTAATTTCAGCTAAAGCAATCTTAATTGTCTCCTCATTAAAGGGCTTAGCTTTTTTTTACATAATTGCGTGGCATCTTGACAATATTTAAGTAACAAAATTAATCTAGATATCAGATTTGTATAGAACTAGCTATTTACTGCTGAAAATATAAGAATAAAAGATTTAGTCAACACAGAAACCCCAAAACATAATAGAATATACAAGAAAATAATAAAAAATTAAAAGAGTAGAAGAAAAACTTTTCTATTTACACCTGGGGTAAAATCCCCCATGGGGTAAATAATAATACCCATTGGGGTAAGCAAAGGTCAAATTTGGGGTAACAAAATCACATTCAGGGTAAAACGTGGTCACCATGTAGGGTAGGGTGGCCCACTTTTAAATTTTTGTTTAAAAGTATACGTTATCGTAGTTTTTCCCATTATTTGGCACTATACTAGCACATTGGTACCATTTTTACAAAAATTGATCAATATTTAGGGGTCTCGCATCGACCTTGAAATTATGAGTTTTTTTTTTAAAATGCGTACTTTTTAACCTTTTACTGAATCAAGATAAATCATTAAGTAGAGCTGTTTTCTGAATCCTCTTAATGAGAGAAGTCATTTGGTGTGCCTTCCAATGTCATACGACTAACGGTTTAAAAGTTGTGACTGTATACAGGTAATACCAATGTGCTAGTATAGTGCCAAATAATGGGAAAAACCACGATCACCTATACTTTTCAAAAAAATCAGCAAATAGACAAATAAGGAAGAAAGAAACAATAACTTAAACAATCACTTTTGCATTGTATTGACCACTATCACACGTCACTGGCTGCAATGTTGTCCCTCTGTGCTATGTCATTGTGGCGAGTGATGACTTCAAGTCACCGAGCTCTTTCCGGTTCTTTTCCACCACTTGCAGAAGATCCTGCAGCTGTGCCTCGTCCTTTGTGACCGTGTTCGCATAGTCTTGTATCAGTTGGACTCCTCTTTCAGCGATGTCATTGGTGACCTGGAGATTAGAGATCACATCCTTCAGACGACAAAAGTCCTCGTTCTCGTCCCACTTATCAGTTGGCAGGGTGAGCCACGAAGACCCATACATCTTCAGACCTGCAAATAAGAAACAGGAGGACTCGTCGATCAGGTCGGGGAGTAGCATCATCTCGTCGACTGAGACGTTCTCGTATGTGAAGTCTTTGGGTACAGGGAGGTGGGACAGCTTCTCTGCCATCTGTTGCTTCACAGTGCCATCCACCTTGTTGCTGCATAGAGCGAAGATGACGGTCTGAGGCCTCAGATACCAGAAGTGATGCTTCTGCCACCTCGCGGCCCACTGCCCTATACCTCAGAAAACGCTGGTATAGTACCAGGTCATTCAACGGCGCATCAGCTGCTACAGGGGCCGCCAACCAAGCTGGTACGTACAGAAGAGCGATGAACACCACGATCCTGTGCAGTTTGTCGACCAGCTCGGTGTCGAGCTCCAGCTGCCTACTGAACATCAGCAGTTTTGTGTAGTAGATGACCTGAAACAGAATAGGCACCATTGTAAGTAAGACAGGTTTATTGTTACCAATTACTTTGTTTGCGTTATAATGAAATGTTTATCTTTGAATAACATTTAAACTTATATCTAGATTATTTTTGTTTGAAAATACTAACTTTAGCCATCCATCTTGCGTGGTGGTAGGCTCCTGGGCGCATGAGGTGAATGCCACAGCGTGGTTGTGTCCCGAGTACCAGGAGCGTGATCTCTGCCACTTCCCGGTAATCATCTCTGATGAAACCAGAAGCTGTGCTCAGGAAGCTGACCGCCGCGTCCCGGAGTTCTATTAGCCACGTACTCTCCGCCAGATTCTTGACATGCAGCTTACAGTAGGTCGAGAGATCGAGCTCGTCCCATCTTCAAAAATAATAAACAAAAAAATTGTGTGAGAAAGCTCTGAAGTTCCGGTTTGGCTTGCTGTTTTATAAACTAGTGGAATATCATGTGTCCTAACTTTACCTTGCACAAAAAATGAACCTTCTCTTCAACTGCTGAAACAAAGGATCAGTCTGAGGAAACTCAGACAGAATTTCAAAATGTTATGATCTGCATAAAAAGAAATAGGTTAGGTACCTGGCACAGGCATAGTGCATTTTCTAATTACCTATATACATTATACATTCCGCCCGGGTATGGTGACTCATTTTTTTGAAAAGTATAGGTGATCGTGGTTTTTCCCATTATTTGGCACTATACTAGCACATTGGTATTACCTGTATACAGGCACAACCTTTAAACCGTTAGCCGTATGACATTGGCAGGCACACCAAATGACTTCTCTCATTAAGAGGATTCAGAAAACATCCCTACTTAATGATTTATCTTAATTCAGTAAAAAGTTAAAAAGTACGCATTTTAAAAAAAAAACTAGTAATTTCAAGGTCGATGAGAGACCCCTAAATATTGATCAATTTTTGTAAAAATGGTACCAATGTGCTAGTATAGTGCCAAGTAATGGGAAAAACCACGATCACCTATACTTTTAAAAAAAAATTGAAAAGTGGGCCACCCTAATGTAGGGCTACATAACTTTGGCTACTTCTTCCCCAACCTTCCGACATCATCTTACCCCTTTACATCATTCTCCCTCAATTAGGGGTGGGGTGGGAACCTTAGCACCGAAATCCAGAACCTTATTTTTGAAATAGGGTCATTCTCTGTCAGATCAACCAGTGCCTAACACCCTCATCTCTCAGATTTTGCTGAAATTTGGTTTATAGGGAGTTTGTGGGCCCTGAATCCATTTCTGAAATTATAAGGTCAATCCGACCAACGGTTCAAGAGATATGACCTCGGGAAATTTGAGGTCACTTGCGAGGTCACTAACATTTGGCGACCCATAACTTGGGTAATAATGGTCACAATTATATAAAAGTATATATATTTAGAATCAGAAAACGACAAGGAATCCAAATATGCAAGTTTTAGAACTCTAGGTTGAAAAATAAAAAAGTTACACTGTAACCAAAATTTGAGGACAATTTGACCTCTGGGGTATCAAATGAGAATTTTTTTTTTAAATGTAAAAAATGAAGGCATAGGCATTGGCTATTAGAATCAGCAAAAAAAAAAGTTTGTTTATGTTAGTATTTTTCATGTAACTAACATATAAGTGAACACCATATTCATAAGTTGTGCGTCAATTCTACCTATTTTTTCACACTTAAGCTCATAATTTGACCTATAGAAATTAAAATTACATTTTTTATAGATATAAAAACAAAGGCAAAAAATGTAAAATTGTATTTCACTGCTAATCTACACTGGCAATAATAGTTATAATAGTGAAAGGGGAAGACCTACTTAGAGGATTCATGTGCTAGCCTAATACAATTTTTGCTTGCTCGATGCTCTCATCAATTTCTTTTTGTGGAAAAATGTATTGAATTCTGCTGCCTCCTCTTAGGGTAGGACAACTCATTACAGTTAATATATGATGTCCTGGCACTGCACATGAATCCTTGTTTGATGGATAATAATATGCACTTGATCCTGATGACCCAGAGGGATGTAGAAAGTTCACAGTGAAATCATCAAACTCTTCACAATATTCCTCCACAATTCCATACCAAACTTGCATGTCATAAATGCAGCCAACATACTCTCCTGGTTTGACACATTTTAGGTTACCAAGCATTGCAGGTTCATTAGTAAAATGACTTTTCCTTTCTCCAATGCCACTTGAAATGGGATACACCATCAGTTCTTCCTTGTTTAGGGGAACAAATCTATGATATTTCTGAGTTCCAGGAATAGCCCTACTATCCTTGAATCGATGTTCCAACCGTTCTTCTGCATCTTTCAAATCAACTGTAGTTACAAAGAAAAAATTTATCTTCTTGCTCAAGTTTTCTTCACAAAACTGAAACATGTGTTCTGGTGTAAGAATTTGCCTCTCTGTAGTTCTCTGCAAACTGGCACGAGCAGTAGCTCTTTTCACTGTTCCTCCAATCCCATCACATGCATTTTTGCCATGGGATGTAGCAAAGAAGTGCCATTCACAAGACAGACCAAAATCCTCTTCATGGTAACAGAGATTTGTGAAGTTGTATCTGTTCTTATATTGGCCAGCACATCCATCTGAGAAATAGTGCACCTTCTTCAATTGTGGGCATCTGAATTTAACATATGTCATAAGCTTCAATATGAATGAGTAAACCATTATAATGTTGTGTTTTAGTGATGCAGATAAGAAACAGACACTAAAATGGCTAAGTTCCTGGTCTGCAGATGATCTATAATAGATGACAAAAGGGTGAACTGTACACTGTGAATTGTCCCAGTGAAACCCTTGGGCAGCATCCTGGACAATGAAAGAATAATTCTCAGAGAAATCACCTACTATAACTACCTCGCTCTGAGGTGGTAGTGTTTCTTTCAACTGCTTGAAGTACTGTGATTGTTGCTGAGCAACAAAGTGATGACGAACCATGCGGGATATTTTCATGCTTAGGGATGATAAGTATTCATGAAGTGGCTCCACCTTATCAACCATTGTACAACGGTCAACAGTCACCCATTGCTTGTAAGATATTTCATTTGGAGCTGATTTCACACTGTCAAGTAACTCAAGAAAATCCAGGACACCCTCTTCTCTTGGGCAATCATTGCAAAGTTGCATCATGCAAGTCTCTCTTTCTGTACTGCAGACACTGTAATCCATAAGATCCTTGTATGAAAGACCTCTTTCTCCCAATGCAGCCAGCTGCAATTTTGGATTTTGATGGTATGTGCAGACACAGACTGAGTCCCACCACTACTGCCAAGCACACAATATGATGGCCGTAATTTTGCAAATGTGGAAAATCCTATTTTGGGATTCTTTTCATCATTTTTATATAGTTCAAACATCTCTCTTAAATTCCCGAGGACCAATCGTTTTTGCACCTTCAGCACTGATAACTTTCACGCAATCCTTTTGGCCAGGACACATACGACTAACCTCTTCTGACTCATAGAATCTTCTAACTATATCTTTGTGTTCTTCAGATATCACTTTTCCTTTGCTCATTAGTGGAATCTTCGGAAGGATTCCATGTTCTGATTTAAGTGAACGGCTTCTTTTCACCATGTATGTTGTAGTTTGAAAGAAACTAGCTTTTTTCAATTGTGTATGGTGAGAGTGTCAATATTTGTAGTTTGTGATGGTGACATTTGCTCTCCAGGAATGACTGTTTCAATTCATTCATTAATTTGTCTAGATGTTTTTCAGATTTAGTTTCAGGTTTTGAAGTATCACTTACCTCCTCAGTAATTTGAACACCATAACTGAGTTCTAGCCTCTCCTTCAGGTGTTTCTGAGCAGATGATAGCTTACCACGAGCCTTGCGCTTTTTCTGGCTTAATGACAGCCCTTCTGAAAAGAACAGAAAAAAAGGTTTCACACACCTGAATATTAGTAATTAAATATTAATTATAGTACCTTAAATGCTATATAATTGGCTATATAGTAGATCAAACAGACCTTGTAGTAAAGTATAAGTTATTATATTAATTTATTACTTACTTTTTTTAACTGGTGTTTGGTCCAGAAATGCTAGAACTGGTTCAACTGAAGTTGAAGGATTTTCCTTTATCAAGCAATCACTGTCATTGTCCAGATCTTGAATTGAAGAGATGTTACTCAAGCCACTGATAGTAGATGATTCATTTGAATCCTGCTCAGACTCGTTGTTTTCAGTGGTACTAAGTATAGTGGGGTTTTTCATTATCAGTGTCCAGCAGTTCACACACAACAATGAGTCTTTTTTCACTCTTCCAGCACATTTTTCAACAAGTACATCAGTCACTTTTCTAAGATTGATTGTTATGCGTTTCTTGTGTTTTTGAATAGGGTCCTGGCAGTATTTCAAGTGCCAAACCATTGTATTTTGATCTGTAAAGATATAGGATTTACAATTAGGTAATATATATTTTTTAGAAAATATATAGCTATACACACTTAATATTTTAGGCCTTGATAGTCTCTGAGGCTCATTAAAACACCATACCCACCAGCCACCCACAGTGCTGGCTGGAACTGTACTAACCTGTAGACAAGGAATTTTGCAACTATCTGTGTTGATTCTGCACTTAGACAAGTAGCAACATGTTTCAACAGGTTTGTTTAGGCTACATGTGAGCTTAGTCTTCCCCTTTCACTATTATAACTATTATTGCCAGTGTAGATTAGCAGTGAAATACAATTTTTATTAAATTCTTGGAGCTTGAGGTCAAATTGATAGCTAAGATATAAAAATTTCTTGAAATGACAAGCAATTTATAAATATGGTGTTCACTTATAAGTTAGTTACATGAAAAGTACCAACATAAACAAACTTTTTATGATTGTTTCTATTAGTCAAGAACTCTGACTTTGTTTTTTATATCTATAAAAAATGTAATTTTAATTTCTATAGGTCAAATTATGAGCTTGTGTGAAAAAATAGGTAGAATTGACGCACAACTTATGAATATGGTGTTCACTTATATGTTAGTTACATGAAAAATACTAACATAAACAAACTTTTTTTTGCTGATTCTAATAGCCAATGCCTATGCCTTCATTTTTTACATTTAAAAAAAAATTCTCATTTGATACCCCAGAGGTCAAATCATGACCTCAAATTTTGGTTACAGTGTAACTTTTTTATTTTTTAACCTAGAGTTCTAAAACTTGCATATTTGGATTCCTTGTCATTTTCTGATTCTAAATATATATACTTTTATATAATTATGACAATTATTACCCAAGTTATGGCTCGCCAAATGTTAGTAACCTCGCGAGTGACCTCAAATTGCCGAAGGTCATATCTCTTGAACCGTTGGTCGGATTGACCTTATAATTTCAGAAATGGATTCAGGGCTCACAAACTCCCTATAAACCAAATTTCAGCAAAATATGAGAGATGAGGGTGTTAATTTCAATTTTTTTTGGTTCATCTGACAGAGAATGACCCAATAATGTTTTGTATGTTTCCGGAAAAATTGCTCTGAAAGATAGAAATACCAGTTAAAATTGACAAGATTCACATATATGATAGGAGAAAGGTTGTACTACATAATATATGAGCTAGATTGAGGTTTGGCAAATTTTACCTCGAAACGCCTCTGATTTTTTCTTACCCCATTTGACTATTTTTATACATAATACATACTTATACATAATATATACTTATAATAATATACAATATATATTTATAATAATATATAATATATATATTTATAATAATATATAATAATACCAAAGGTAATATATATTTATAATATACAGTGGACCCCCGATTTGAGTATGTAATCCATTCCAGCATGGCGTACTCAATTCGAAATGTACTCAAATCAAACTTAATAACCTATGGGAATTAATTAATTCGTTCCAAAACCCAAACATTTCACCCCACCCCTACTTTTTCTATAGAAATTGGCCTACGAAATTTAGTAATTTATTAAAAATAGACAGAATAGAATACAAAATACATACCGTACAATATAGACAAAATAGAATAATCCTGTAGGAGTCTTGCTTGATGTGCTGGAAGTTCCAGATGAGGAATGGAGGGGAGGAATTATTGCTTGGAGGGAGAGTCTCCTTCCATGATGATGTCTGGTAACTCATCAGGGCTAGGCGTTCTTAGGCCCACAGCCAATGACATGGAAGAGGTAGAGGGTTGGGGACTTGAGGGCTTGAAATAAGCATCAATTTTCTGTACTCAAATCGAGTCAATAGGAGCCTATGGACGAGCATACTCAAATGGGGGTCCACTGTATAATATATTTATATATTATATAAGATGCTTTATTTTAAAAATTAAACTGCACAATAAAAATAAAAAATGTGTTCTATTGTTTTGATATGATTAGTAGATTTTGATTTAGTTTCCACTAATTCATAGCAAATTCTGTTGCACACACAAGATCAGCACAGGGCTTTGCCATCTGTGAAAAGGAGCAAGGACTGATAGAAACAGGTTTTAGCATCTAAATATACCATTCTTTCAATTCAAAACATTGACAGATAAAAGATAAAATCCTGACAACCACAGCCACATGAAGGGATGAACAATATTGCCAGCCAAAGCTTTGAAATTTTACACTTATCTTGGACCACCCATATATATATACACACACACACAAACTCAGAATATATATATATATATATATATATATATATATATATATATATATATATATAGTGGGCCCTCATTATTTGTGATTAATTGGGACAAAAAAAAAGTCACAAATTACAAAACTGTGAATGAGATCCATTTTCAATGTAAAATGGCTAATTGGTTCCAAAAGCTCAAGGATAGCAGTGTAAAATATCCTTAAAACATCAAAAAAGTTTTATTTTAATAAAATAAACACAGAATATACTAAAGCAATACGTATTATTAAACAATGATTCACATCAAACACTAATAAAAACCAATAATGTTACTGTAATATATAAACAATGATATTCTACGTAAATAAAACTTTTTACTCTATGTAATATAAAGCAATATTATTACATAAACAATTATGTAAAGCCATAATATTTTATGAACAACTAAACACACTAAATATAGTACACTAGCAATGATGAGCACAAAATGACAACCTCACTCAGTGAAAAACAGCATGACTGAGCCTGCATCAACCTGCATAGGCAGCATTGCAGATGCCACGTGACAAAATCACAACTTTGTGGAGTCAGTTGCGAATTTATTGAAACATGGTAGTAAAATGGGTCATCACAAATTTGCGAAATCACGAACAGCAAGGGCCCAGTGTGTGTGTGTGTGTCAGACATGGGGTTGAGGCCTGGCCTCAGTCTCAGGCATATTTTGCAGGCTTCAGCATCAGACTTCAAAAGTGGCCTTGGCCTCTAGGCCAGCTGAAAAGTAGAAAGGCCTTGTGACTTTCATAAGACCATAGGGGATCCCAATTTATTTTGTTCTGTAATTTTCAACCCTCAGTAGCATTGGGGTGGAGGTTCTTCAGGTGAGGACCATGACCTGACAGGTGACCATATGTGGTGGCATACGTTGATGAATATTATTCAGGCAGCAGTCTTTGACCATATGTGATGGCATACATTGATGAATATTATTTAGACAGGTGACCAGTCAGGCAGCAGTCTTTGATAAATACTATTCAGTTAGGTGATCAACGGATTAGTGACAGGTCACTGTGATGTTAAGTACATAAATACCATATATGTTATAATGTTTCAGACCAACAAAGACCCTAGGATCCACTCATGGCTGGTCTACCTAACTGTGTTTGTGTATTGTGTATGTCCTCCGTGGTGGCGGAGGGGACCTACAATTTTACGTGGGTTCCGAACCACAAGAACATAAGAAATTTATGTAAAAACTGCCTGTAAATTGGCAACAACCAATTTTTACGAAACTAAATAATTATCAATTTAAAACTAATTAATTATCGATTTAAAACTAAAGATAGAATCTCTGATCCAGAGGATCAAGTCATAATAGACTACTATCCACAAATATGTTACACTCTATATCTATTTATAAAGGACATGCAAATATATCGGATCCAAAGAATCCAGTCAATTTCATTACGGTATCCATCAAGTCACGGTCCATATCGATAGCGGACCAAGTCAAAATTTACAATCATATACATTACAATATATACACTTACGAGAAAAAGAGTAGGTGTGGCTGTAAAGACTGTACAGTAATGTAGAAATGTGTGTGCACCCATTTTGGGTCTCCCATTTAAAGGTGTTTGTGGGGCAAGTGAAGATCATGAGTTTTTCAATACCTCACAGTACTATGGGGGGCACCGCTCGGCAGAGGAATCTCTTTAAATGGGGTGTGTAAGGACAGAGAGTATCCCCTAACCCAAGACGCTGCCTCCCTATATCCCACAACACTTGTGTTGAGCTGTGGGATCTATCCCCAGAAAGCCTTAATTTTACTACCTTAAACTATACCCTTTCTATCAACATATGCTTCTAATCGATTTTTAAACATGTTTATAGACGTGCTACTAATTACTTCTACCGGCAAACTATTCCAGCTATTTACTATTCTATGCATAAAAAAGTTTTTCGCAACTGCTGTCTCGAACCTTCTACTTGTCAACTTACACCCATTATTTCTAGTCCTATTATATTGAGATATTTCGAAAAAGCTATCTCTATCTACGTTATCGAACCCATTCATAATTTTGAAAACCTGGATTAGATCACCCCTTAACCTGGTCTCGAGTGTTGTCAATTTTAACTCCTTAAGCCTATCCTCGTACGACTTTGACCTAAGTGACGGAATCATCTTAGTTACTCGTCTTTGAACTCTTTCGATTTTGTCTATATCTTTGTGCATATACGGATTCCAAAATTGGACCACGTACTCCAAATGGGGTCTAACTAATGATTTATAAAGTGGAACTATAATATCGCGCGATTTGTACTCAAAATTTCAAGCTATAAAACCTAACACTTTGTTCGCCTTATTGACCGCTGCTGTACTTTGTTTCGCTACTTTTAAATCACCAGTGACTATAACTCCTAAATCTTTTTCCTGCTCTACGCTTGTTAAATCTTTCCCTGACATACTATACGCAAATTTACCATTACGCGAACCTATATGCAAAATTTTGCACTTATCAACGTTAAATCTAATTTGCCATGTGACTGACCAATCAACGATTTTATTCAGATCTTCCTGAATTTTACCTCTATCTTCATCATTAATCACCCTACCACCCAGCTTCGTGTCATCCGCAAACTTTGAAACTGTACTGACTAGGCCGACATCTAAATCGTTAATATATATAAGAAAAAGCAAGGGGCCCAATACAGAACCCTGAGGAATGCCACTCGCTACATTAGCCCAGCACAACTCCGCTCCATCAATGACCACCCTCTGTTTCCTGCCTCGCAACCACTCTTCTAGCCATTTTATTACTACACCCCTGATTCCATGAGCATTAGTTTTTTCAATGAGTCTTTTGTGCGGCACGGTGTCAAACGCTTTTTGAAAATCTAAATACACTACATCAACCGCCCGATGTCTATCGTAATCGTCAACCACGCTTTGGAAAAATTCTAAAAGATTAGTTAAGCAAGATTTGTTTCGCCTAAATCCGTGGTTCGTATTTCTAACAAGTTTATGGTATTCTAAGTGTTCGACTATACGATCCCTAATTATTGATTCCAAAAGCTTACCTACAACAGATGTTAAACTGATTGGCCTATAATTTCCCGCCGCACCTTTATCGCCTTTCTTAAAGATAGGTGTTACATTTGCTAACTTGAAATTATCTGGTACGCACCCCTCAGAAATAGACGCATTAAAAATCTTTGTTAGCGGCACAACAATGCTATCTTTTAATTCTTTTAGTTGTATGGGATATATGGAATCCGGACCCGGTGATTTACGCGTTTTCATTTTATCAATATAGCGCATTACTTCCCCTTCACTAACAACAATATTATCCAAAATATTACCATTATCAAAAGGTATTATGTCTATGACCGTAGGGATATTCGTTACATCTTCTATAGTAAAAACTGACGTAAAAAATTCGTTTAGCAAGGTAGCCATTTCCTTGTTTTCAGAGACTAGATCTCCATTTACATTTTTTAATGGACCTAAGACACTTTTTACTGGATTTCTATTATTGACGTATTGAAAGAATTGCTTGGGGTTTTCTTTACCATCACGAGCTATGGAGATTTCAAATTCGCGTTTTGACTTTTTTATTACACTTTTAGCTTCACGCCTTAGAGATATGTAGTTGTTTCATAACAACAGATTATCTTTATCGCACTTATATAGCCTATAAGCCCTATCTCTACTCTTTATAATGTCTCCTACTCTACAAGTAAACCACAAGGGCTTGTTGTTTACTTTCGCACGCTTAATTTTGTACGGTACACATTCCTCATTTATAGTCCTAAATACCGTTACGAATGATTCCCACATTAGTTTTGCGTTGGCGTTCCCCATTACGTTTTCCCAATTGACGTGTGAAAATTTATTTCGAAATTTACTAAAGTCTGCGTGCTGGAAGTTAGGAATTTTAGTCGAGTTAGTTGGTTTCGAGTGACTTACTGAGAGGACAAACTCTACCATATTGTGATTGCTATTGCTCAACGGTTCTATTACTTGAAGATCAATAATTAGCCTATCATCCGTAGTTATTACTAAATCTAAAATACTGTCCAACCTCGTAGGTTCCCCAACCTTTTGAATAAGAAAGCTATCCTCGAGAAAATTAACTAAACGATTACCTTCCGCGTCTCCCTGCATTGTATCGTAATTCACGTTGGCGCAATTAAAGTCACCCATAACTAAAGCCTGCTCACTACCGATTACACTAGGCAACAAAGATTTTGTTACAGAAGACCAAATAGGTGCTCCTAGCTAATTTCGGTATGCTGATTTCAAATCTATAATTAGATTTTTTCTATCACGTCTAGATTTTGTGTAAAATGCAAATCACTTTTAGTAAAATTTTCTACCACGTCCAGATTTTGGTTTTAATCAGCTTAATGCCAGTAATATGAAACTTGCTTTTCAAGGTTAAAGCAATTTTTTTTTGCCAACTATATACAAATTCGAACAATTTTTATAAATAAAATTTATCCCGAGTTGTTTTTATAGCATTTGTTTTGTAC
Source organism: Bathynomus jamesi (assembly GCA_023014485.1). Classification (NCBI taxonomy): domain Eukaryota; kingdom Metazoa; phylum Arthropoda; class Malacostraca; order Isopoda; family Cirolanidae; genus Bathynomus; species Bathynomus jamesi. The sequence continues at coordinate 50,108 of JAJOZX010002203.1, forward strand.
TACGGTGTGTATTTCTTTTTATTTTGCACATCGTAATAATTACTTTCTACGTTTTCTCAGATATTGTATGGTAATTCAAAATGGCATCAAATAGACATGCTTGTGTAAATCACCCAGACAACTTCTGCTTTGTCTGTGGACAATATACACCTAAGCCACAACGTAGAAACATAACAACAAAGATTAAACTTGCCTACAAGTGTTATTTTGACTAAGTTAGGAGACCAACAGAGGGACTGGGCACCACATATTTGCTGTGCACAGTGCAATGCAATGTTAATAGCTTGGATGAATGGTAAAAGAAAAGCTATGCCGTTCTCAGTCCCCATGGTTTGGCATGAGCCGAAAAATCACTTCAATGATTGTTATTTCTGTTTGACAAAGATTGCTGGTTTCACAAAGAAAAACAAATCAAAGATCACGTACCCAAACTGCGAATCAGCAATGAAACCAGTACCACATGATGAAACAAATCCACCACCAGTTCCACCAGCAACGATAACAGACAGCAGTTCATCTGAAGATTCTGCTAGTGATATAGAAACAGGGAAAGATGGCATATATGTTCCAGATGCAAATATTTCCCCACATTTGTTAAGTCAAGCGGAGTTAAATGACTTAGTGCGCGATTTGGAATTACCAAAAGAAAAGGCAGAGTTGCTTGGTTCAAGACTTCAAGAATTTAATCTTCTCCAACCAAACACCAAAGTTTCCCATTTCCGCCATCACCATTTGCAGTTTTCATCATTTTACTTACAGGAAGAAAACGTTTGTTTCTGCCACGATATCAGTGGTCTGATGCAAGGGATTGGCTGTCGCTATGATCCAAAAGAATGGAGACTGTTCATTGACTCTAGTAAAGCTAGCCTTAAAGCTGTATTACTGCACAACGGCAATGAAAAACCTTCAATACCTGTAGCACATGCCACTGGCCTTAATGAGACTTATGAATCGATGAAACTGCTGCTAAGACTCATCAAATATAAGGACCACACATGGAATATTTGTGGCGACCTTAAAGTTGTATCATTACTTCTTGGGTTACAGTTGGGCTACACAAAGCATATGTGCTTTTTGTGTCTATGGAACAGCAGAGATGACAAGAACCACTACAAAAAACATGATTGGCCATCTAGAACTGAACATGTTGTTGGTAAATACAATGTGAAACACCCAGCACTTATTGACCCTCAGAAAGTACATCTTCCACCACTTCACATTAAACTTGGCCTTATGAAAAATTTCGTGAAGGGTATGGATCATCAAGGTAGTGGTTTCCAATATTTAAAGGATAAATTCAAAGGAATATTGACAGATGCTAAGCTAGAAGCTGGAGTTTTCACTGGACCACAGATCCGCAGTGTCATCCACGACTCATCGTTTCCATCTAACCTAAATGAGAATGAACTAGGAGCATGGACATCTTTTGTTGAAGTTGTCAAAAATTTTCTTGGAAACCACAAAGCTGAAAACCACCGTAAACTCGTAGAAAACATGCTTAAATCTTATGAAATAATGGGATGCAGAATGTCTTTGAAAATTCATTTTTTACATTCTCATCTTGACTTCTTCACGGCCAACCTTGGGGCTGTAAGTGACGAGCATGGTGAGCGCTTCCACCAACAGATCTCAGTTATGGAAAACAGATACCAAGGTAATTTCAACCCAAATATGATGGGAGATTATTGTTGGTTCCTGCAGAAGGAGAGCTCGTCATCCTACAAGCGACAAAGGAAGAGGACACACCAAAGTTTCACTTAAGAACAGGAATTTGCCTTTCAGTAGTAACAACAAAATACTAACGCGCTTTGGGTGGATGGTTGGGCGCAGGGATGGTAACTCCGCCAGCGGAATTCCGCTGTCTGTCTTAAGCCAGAATAAAGGAGGAAAGACATCCCTGTTCACTAATTATTTAAGTATGCTTAACATAAAATGTGGCATGGAAAAGTAGCTTAGACGGCTTTCGTAATAGAAGCGGGTGAGAAAAAAAAATGAAAAATAGGGGTTTTCGGTTACACAAAATCTGGACGTGATAGAGAAATTTTGATATCAGATCTGAAATCAGCATCAGCGCTTTAGTAGGAATCAGTAGTTCACGTGTCTGTAACAAAAAAAAAGTTGAAATTTGTTGCCTAGTGTTATTCTCTTTAGTTCACGATATAACGCTTCGTCCGTATCAGCTGTTTGATTTGGGGGCCTATATATAACCGCAACAAGAAGTTTGAAATCGTTCAATTTAAGTTGCAGTACATAAATATCATATATGTTGCAGTACATAAATATTATTCAGTCAGCAGTAACCAATTGACTTAATGTAGCAAAACTAGTGTGGGAAAGCAATCTATCAGTTGAACTGAGCTCATATAATGTGTTTGTGTTATTTACGTGTATAAACTATTGTACTGTATCTATTTCTATAACAAAAAATAGGCCAAACTAAAGAATAATACCACCTGGTATACTGATAACTAGGGCCCGGATGTTTAGGCATTATAAAATTGAAAAATAGGCAAAATAAAAGTATAAAATAGGCAAAAATAGGCATTTATTTTATACCGATCAAAAACACACAAAACAAAATAAGTTATATAATAATGTATGAATGTATCATTAGTTTCATTACCTTGAGACTACGTCGCACATTATTAGTCTGAATTACACATAATTACAAGTAATTTTTTTATGTTTTCAACTTTTAGGCCTCTTTTTCTGTCTGAAAGAACATGCTTGTACAGCGAGAATGACCTCTCTACTTCCACTGATGTAACAGGAGCAAATTTGAAGCATGATACATTCATGGGATTCATATCCCCTACATCGGCATCAGTGTGTCCTTCAAGAACGTGTGCAATGTTCTTTAGTCGTTCCAGATCTGCATTTGCTCGTATCACTCGGTCACATTTTTCGCGAACAGATTCACCTTTCTCGCCGGGCGCTTGACTGATGCCTGCAATGACTAACTCAAAAATTTTCAAAGCGTCGATTAACGGCTGGTTCCTAGTTTCAAGAGCAGTAATGTTCTCAGGTATTTTTGCAAAGTGGGAAGTGATGTATGAAAGTTCATTGCGAAGAGATCTATCTTCAATGAGGTCCATCACGATGCGGATTGATGAAGCATCTTCGATGTCAAGTGCTGATACAATTTCTCGAAACTTGTCAAAATTTGACGTGTAATACAACGCAGCCGAGATCCAGGTTCCCCACCTCGTCAAAACGGGCTGTGGCGGCAATGCGAGTTCAGGCACTATTTCATGCAACATATGACATCTTGATGGTGCCTTAAGAAATATCTTCTTTCCATTAGAAATTAATTTGTCGACATTGGGGAACAAGCCTTGTATCTGCTCAGCAACACGGTGAAGTGCGTGAGCCAAACAAGTAACATGTAGCATTTGTGGAAAAAGAATTTTCAATGCTGTTGCTGCCTTCTTCATGTACGGCGCTGCGTCTGTCATGAAGAGAAGAACTTTTTCATGCTGGATGCCCTCTGGCCAAAGCAAAGCGAGGGATGTTGTGAAAAGTTGAGCTATTGTTGAGCTGTTGGTCTTTGGCAGCTCTTCTGATGTCAGCAGATAAACTTTCGGGGTCTGATCAGCTTCCAAAGTACCTATAATCACGTTAGCAATATATCTACCCATGGAATCGGTGGTCTCGTCTATTGAAATCCATATCTTGTTATCTGCAATGCCTTCACGTATTTTCTGCATTGCAAAGGCGTAGTTTGTATCCACATAATTTTTTCGAAGAGTGGACTCACTTGGAATAACTTGTTTTGTGTATTTTTCTAAAAAGGTCTTTAATGATTTGTTTTCCAACTTCCACAGTGGAATTCCAGCATCAATAAATGATTTGCATAGCTCCAAGGAAAAGGTAGATTGACGACTTGACGTTGAAGCAAATGTTGTCATCAAACACGTTTGTAGGCTGTTTGGTTTCATCTTTTCAGCAAAAGCTTTGTGCTTAACGGTCTGCACATGCTGGGAAACAAAGTACCTTTTCTCACTATTAACTGCTTTGTCACACACTTTACAAAATAACACTGTGCCATCTGTGGAAAAGATATCTTTTCCAAAGTCACGAACATGTTGGTTCAGTTTACTACTTGAAGATGAATTAACTTTTGGCATATTAACGTCTTCTAAATATCATTCAAGTTTAGTCAAATACCACTGATGATCGCACACCCTCACACGCACGAAGCAGAACAACGAATATGAGGAAATGGCCGTGCGAGGCTAGTTTTCAGATACTGCGCTCAGCTGATAACGTCAATCATACATGACGTCATTTCCGCAATATGAAATTCCACGATATCTTCATTCACGTTATCTGCGCATTCCTGGTTAGTCTAGTCGTAACTAATACATGATAATTTTCCTATAAATGCCTATTTATGTCTTTTTTCTTTATAATCTAATTAAAAAGGCAAAAATATGCATTTTCAACGAAATAGGCATTATCATACTCATACTCCCAAAAAAGGCAAAAAAAGGCATTTATGGCATTTTGCCTGAACATCCGGGCTCTACTGATAACTAGCTACTAGCATTGATAATTTTGTTTTTCACCCTTTTAAATTGTAATGTATAAACTTCTGAATAATATGATTTTAAATGAATATATATATTCCTTTTCTTTTACGTAATAATTCTAGAGTATCCTGTTTCAACATCCAGCAGTAATCAGCCATCATGCTGATATCTCACCTTCCCTGATCTCTCTTCTCCACTGACCCAGTTATTTAGGCTGTGATAACCTAAATGTATTACAACCTAACAGCATCACAGCCTAATAGTCCTTCAAGAATATATTTTGGATTAACCTGAAGATCAGGGCCCCCATGTATTCTTGTTTTTTGCTTTACAGTACCACATATGATAAATTAAATTGAATACCCAGTTAGGTAAACTGTACACCCTTGACAATTGGTTAGATTAAGTCATGACATTTTTGTTAGTTTTAACAAAGATATCATTTGGTAATTGAGGCTGGGGGCCCTGATCTTCAGGTGATCATATATATTTATTTATTTTTTTTGGTAAAGGTTAAGTTTAGAACTATAAATTAAACTCAAAAAAGTTGAGGCATAAATTATTGTGTCATCTATAATAGCTGTAATTGTTTTAAACCATTACTTTTTGCTTAGAACATAAAAAATGGTTAGTATTTGCTTTACAACACAAGAGTTCCTTGAAGTCATATTGCTTACAGGTAGTAATTTTGATAAATGTCCCAGTTTATCAAAATTACAGGGTGATCTTTCATTTTAGGTACATAAAATTGAGGCTACAAATAAGGCAAATAAAATGTAGGGATGATTAGTAGTTTTGGATCTTTTCCTTTATAGCACCCCAATTTCTTTGTTTCAGTCAGTAACAATTTTGACAGTTTAGGGGTATAAATTATGACAATGAAAATATCACAACTTAACCTAACCAATCAAGGGCATACAGTTGACCTAACCAGGCATTCAATAATTTTCCTATAGGTTTAACAAAAATATCACGACTTAGCCTAACCAATCATCAAGGGTGTATAGTTGACCTAACCAGGTATTCAATTAACCTAACTAGTTAGTAAGGTTGTCATGATATTTTCATTAAACCTATGTTAAAATTACTGAATGCCCAGTTAGGTCAACTGTATGCCCTTGACAATTTGTTAGGTTAAGTCATGATATTTTCATTGTCATAATTTATGCCCCTAAACTTTTTCAAGTTTAATTTATGCCTCTAAACTTAACATTTACTTTTTTTTTAACATTAAAATTAACCAACTAATTAGGTTAACTAAATGCCCAGTTATGTCAACTGTACACTCTTGATGATTGGTTTGTTTGTCATGATATTTTCATTAAAACTAACAAAATTAATCAATACTTCCAGGAAAATTATTGAAAGCCCAGTTAGGTCAGCTGTCCACCATTGACGATTGGTTAAGTTGATATTTTCATTGAAACTAACAAAAATATCACGACATAATCTCGGATTCTGGAAGGTGACCCCCCCACCCCCACCCTAACTACCACCACTAAAATTGTGCAATGCCCAAGATAACTAATCGCTTTATGACTTAACGCTCTTATGGCCTAAACATCTTATGACCTAAATGTCTTACGCCCTAATAGCATCATGGTCTAACAGCCCTGAAATGTTCGTTTTTATCCCATCTGGATAAAAAAGAATCTGTAGATATTGTGTACTTGGATTTTGCCAAAGCCTTTGATACAGTTCCTCATAAGCAGTTGCTTGTTAAAGTTAGAGCTCATGGAATAAAAGGGACAGTAGCAAATTGGATTGAAGAATGGCTTAGAGAAAGAGAACAGAGAGTCCAGTTAAATGGGACTAGGTCTACATGGAGCCCTGTTCTGAGTGGAGTCCCACAGGGGTCAGTACTTGGACCTCTACTAATCTACTTTTTATTATTTATATTAATGACTTGGAAAGGAGTCTAAATAATAAAACCTCAATATTTGCAGATGATACAAAATTAGGACAAAATGTAAGATCTTTAACAGGCACCATGAAAATGCAAAAGGACATTGATAAAGTAGTTGTAGTCCTTATTTAGAGCAAGACAAAGTACAAAAGAGAGCCACAAGGATGATACCATGCCTTAAGACACCTTAGTTACAAAGAGATTGGAGCACCTAAACATGTTTTCCCTAAAGCAAAGAAGGTTACGAGGTGATATGATAGAAATAATGTAAAATTCTTGGGAATAATCTTTAGGAGAATATTCTCGAGAATTTTCTTGAGAATATTCTCTGAACCAAGAATTTTCAAGAATTTTCTGTTTTAGAACATCTGAGGGGTTTTTCAACTATTCCAATACAACTTAACTTCAGTTCCTGTCAAAATGGAGAAATTCTAAGTCAGAAGTGAATTATAGGATGAGTGAAGAAATAAATTAACTAATGCAAAACATTTATTGAATCAGTGTATAAAGACTATTTCAATTCAAAGTACAGTATTTACCAGGGATGGCAGTGATTAAATCAAAATGATTTAATCACCTGATTAAATCAATTGTTTTTTTATGAAAAAAATCACGATTTTTTTCAAAATTATATAGAAATTAATAAAATATATCACACAGAACAGTTTAGAAAGAAAAAATATCCCTTGTAATGAAGTATTCAATTTCAGTTTTTCAGTATAATAGCTAATAAATGGGTAATTCTATGAGAAATAGACAAATGAAGTACACAGTAACCTCTTCAAAATTCATGAAACTTGGTGTGAGTGTTGGTTTAGGTCCAAATTACAAATTTCTGAATTTTTTTGAAAATGGGTCAAGTTGGTCAAATTTTATGGCTTGACCAAATTTTGGTCAAATGAAAAAAACAATAATTTTTAAACATAAATGTCTCAGCTCCTAATTGTGGTAGTGTAGTGTCTTAAATGATAAAATATGTAAAATTAACTGTAGTTTCTAAATATTTATCATTTTTTTAGGGTAACAAGAATAAAATGATAATTGTTTGGAAAGTTTTTTTTTTTTTTTTTTTTTTTTTGCGATTTGGCAGCGAAGATATCATTTTTCAAAAAAAAGACCAGTAATAAAAAATGTTTATTTGATGTACACCATAATAAGTAATAAAAAGTCAGCTTATCGACAATTATTATGAAAAAAATGACAAAAAAAATCCTCCAAATTTTAATAATTTTTTGCTTTCTTTCCAGATTTTCAGTATACTGTATACCTAATTTTCTAGTATACGTAAATTTACCTAACCCTTAAAATGCCTCAAAACACAAAATTTTGTTACGATCCTATGAAAAAACACTCAAGAAGAATTTTCTGTAACATCAAAAAAGTAAACTCTGCCATGGCAGCTGCAAGCTAAAGAATTTTGGAAGAAAATCAATTACTATGTCACAATTAAAAAGAAGCCAATTGTATTAGAACATGTTCAACATTCATCCAGAGAGCCGGAACCTGCACCAATACCTGAGCCAGACATACTTAATGAATGTATGGAGCGAAGCAGTAGCAATTCCACGAATCCACCACCATTGGAAGAATTTGTCATTCAAGACAGGCAATTCAATAGAGATTTGCTCAGCGACAATATTTTACCTTTATTTGATGAAAGCCCTATTAAAACAGGTAATAAAACAATAGAGACTCCGTTCAAGACATTTGTTTCTTAATGCCAAATTCGTAGTTTTCTGTTTTTAAATATTAGCATCAGCACTTGAATACATATATACAAAATATTTGATATTTGATTATTTCACACAACCTAAATTTATGAATTTGTTTTACAGCTGGATTGAAGCCGGGACAAAAACAGATAAAGGCTTCTACGAAATTCAGATCGACAACGGAAAAGGTTAAACGAAGTTTTGAAGCGGCTTATGGGGCTCCTATTGACTATTCTGAAGCTGGTCCGTCCAAAAAAAGTTGTTTGGAAGATGATTTAGAGAGGCAAGACTACTTTTCAGACATAGTTATTGAAATTTGACATTTTAAATTAAATTTAATACAGTCATCGAAGTACTGTATATACTAAATTAAGTTTTATCTATTTACATTTTTATAATCGGACAATATAATACATATACATATATTTTATGAAAAGTTTAATTAAAAATATACTAATTAAACTTAATGTCAAATACACTTTATTTCAGGTATCAAAAGGTTATGGAAGAATTAAAGGAGAAATTTCAAGCAAGTAACGATCACAATCTTAGGTTACAAATACTATCATTGTATCCCTATCCCATTGAAAAAACTGCTGACTTCTTTGGAGCAACAAAGTATATGGTGCGTAAGAGCCGCAATCTTCAAAAACAGTTTGGGATTCTTCCTAACATTCCAAACATGACGAAAGGGAAGGTTGTCACAGCTGAAATGAAAAAAATCATTCAGGAGTTTTATGAAAATGACGAATATAGTAGGATGTACCCAAGAATCAAAGATTATAAGTTTGCAATAAATGAAGAGGGTAAAAAAATTTAAAAACAAAAAAGACTGGTATTGTGTAACTTGAAAGTTATATGCTGAATATGCAAAAAATGATGAAAATCCCAAAATAGGCTTTAGTACCTTTGCTCATCTTCGACCGTCGTGGTGCATGCTTGCAGGACAAAGCGGAACTCACAGTGTCTGCGTATGTACGCATCACCAAAATCCGAAACTACAAATATCAGCATTAGGCATTAAAGATTTAGACTACAAAAAATTAATGTCTTTATCTATCTGCGACATGGACAATGAAGATTGTATGATGCACCGATGCAAAAGATGCCCGCGAGAGGTCGGAATAAAAAATTATTTGGAAAGTTTGGACTTCATGGCGTTGGAAGAGAGAAAATATAAACAATGGGTGTCCGTTGATCACTGTATGTTAAAAGATATCACCAAAACTCCAGAGGAATACGTGGAATCGCTCACCAAAAAAATTGCACAACTGACAAGACACCACTTCAAGAATAAATGTCAGTCGAGTTACTTCAAAAATCTAAAAGAAACTGCCCGAAAATGAAGGTGTTTTGGTGGGCGATTTCGCGGAAAACTTCTCATTCATCGTACAAGATTGTGCCCAGGGGTTTCATTGGGAGAACTCGCAATGTACAGTGCACCCATTCATTTATTATTCCAAAAACAATGCAGGAAAACTAATTTGCAAAAGTTACAGCTTCGTTTCAAACCGTTGCAGGCATAATACAATTCTGGTTCATAGTTTTCTCAAAAAATTAATCCTGTGCATCCAACAACAAAATTCAAACCTAACTAAAATTCATTATTTCACAGATGGATACGCGGCTCAGTATAAGAATAAAACAAATTTTCTAAATTTATACCATCATTTCGAAGACTTCAAAATTCATGCTGAGTGGAATTTTTTCGCAACATCCCACAGGAAGAATGCCTGCGACAGTATTGGCGGAATGGTAAAAAGAGCAGTTGCCAGAGAAAGCTTACGACGGCCTCTCAACCATCAAATCTTAACAGCTGAGGACTTCTACACTTTCTGCTCTCAAGAATTCCTAACCACTATTGACTTTTTTTACGTCTCTGAGGCAGAAGTTGTAGATGTAGAGCTTTCTTGGCAAAAATGTCCGAGTGAACCTATTACTTCTATCAAAGGTACTCAACAATTACATCGCTTCGTCCCAATTTCCAAGAATTCGTTGAAGGTTTATCCACTCTCTCAGAGTGCACAATCAGTCGAAATAAGAAAGCTCATTAGAGTTTCTGCTTCGGATCAAGAACATAATACTGTCTCTCAATGCGAAATTGAAACAGGCTCTTTTGTGGGTTGTATGTATGAAAATAAACTATGGCTCGGATTAGTCCAGTCCTTTGACTGTGAATATGATGATTTTCTGATAAAATTTCTCCATCCTTCAGGCGTATGTCCCTCATACATTTTTCCTGCGCAAGATGATGTTTGTCACGTTCCAACAGAAAATATATTTGGGAGTATTGAAGCAAGTTTATGAGGAGGAACAAGAATACAATAAATTTTTCCGCTTCAAGAATTAAATAACTTTTCAAAGAAGATAAAATAAATTCTATCGAATGTATACTATTTAAGATTGTCTATATAATATTTCTAAAATTTTTATCTAAGATTTGTGTATCTACTTAATAGTTATAAAAATCTTTTCAAATTCTTTTTTCTTATTATTACATTATTAGTGTCTAAAATGTGGATTCACTGGATGAGAATACTGTCTCTTAATTCATTCTCAAAGACTTGTGTACGTGTAGTATTAGGAAGAGTATTTTATACTCTGATAAGCGCTTTATAAATTAAACATTATTATTGTCAATATATTCTGTCCCTAAATATAAGAGAGGTTATGTATGTACATTGTACATATATTTTAAAAGATTTTTTCTCCTTTGGTTTATCTACATGTATTTTTTATATGATTTGAAAATTGTCTTTTTTTGGACGAACAAGTCTGTAATAAGTCTTCATCGTCTGAAAAAAAAATTTATTACCTACTTAATTTCAAACTCAGTTTTGAGCCTTATAATAAACTATAAGCTGACTTTTTATTACTTATTATGGTGTACATACATCAAATAAACAATTTAGGGTGACACTTATTTTCGAAAGTTTAATTTTTATCGGGACGGGCGCGTTTCTGGTTCCATTTTGTCAAAAAATATCGTGTGTAAAATATTTTTGAAATAAAACGATATTTAGAACTGCCTCAATACGGTCAAAGTTTGTATATTTTCTCGAAAAGTAGAAATTTTAGATCATGATGTTCTATGCCTCTAGCAAATAAAATATCACTTCTAGTTTGTTCAAGCTACTAATCTTGACCTAAAACATATAACTGGACTTCATACTTTCAACTCTAGGTCCCCCTCAACTCGAGTATTAGCCCCTCAAGGGGGGGGGGGGATCATGGGCGCCCATCTCCCTCTCATTGTTGCCTACTTTGCAGAGGTCACGGTGGACTTGCGGGCGGTTGGGAAGTCACAGCGGTGCTTCTCGACCACTTGTAAGAGGAACTGCCTTTGGTCTTCACTCTTGGTAAGGGCCAGGTTGAAAGACTGCATCAACGCCACCCCGCGCTCCGCGAAGTCATTGACAACTTGAAGGGCCTGGACTCGGCGGGATGCGGCGATGAAGGCTGGGTCCGTCCGCCACTCCTCCGGATCCTTGAGCAGGAAGGTGGTGCTGATGTCCAGAACCTTGAAGAACTCCTTTGATGTAGTCGTTGTGAACTTGGCCAATGTATTGTTGGCGATTGAGGCGGTGGACAGGTCCACATTGATACGCCGCGGGGGATCCTCCGATCCTTCCTCTTCTTCCATCGCTTTAATCATCTCCCGCTTTGTCGCCAAGTCAATACCCTCGTCGAAGATGGCCAGGGTGACGAGGCGCTCGCTCAAGTACCATAGGTGCCTGGCGAAGACTGTCGCCGTCGCCTTGGCCACCGCTGAGTCCGGATAATAGACGAGGGCCTTGAGCAGCGCGAGGTCCGCGGCTGGGGCCGTTGCCGGGAGCGGCGCTTTGTACCAGGCCGTCACGTAGATGGACACAGCGAAGATGGTGAATCGCCGGATTCCAGCCGCTTCGCCTGACGACATCTGAAACTGTTCCTGGAACAGGAACAGTTTGATGGCATAGATGACTTTTGCCATCCAGCGCGCGATGGAAGGCGCCGGGACGAGCGAACCGGGCACCCCGCTTGTTCGGACCACCCAGCACAATTACAGAGAGCTCCAGAAGTTCCCTGTAGTCATCACGTGGATGTTGACCGTCGAGGAGGCGGCTGAATTCGATCAGCAGGTCGTCGCGGGCGTCCTTCAGGTGCTGCGGCATGGTTCCATCCTCGAAGGGCTTCGCTTTGGTTTGATCGATGAAGTCCCACTGGGCGGCGAATCGTTTGAACAGGAGGATGTCAGGACCAGTAGAGGGACCGAGGCACGCCGTGAATGCCTTCTCGCACACCAGTTCGTGGATGTGGTGGCGGCAAGCCAAATGAAGCACTGTCTTCTCGAGTTTCTGCTCAATGATATAGCAAGCTCCTCCTGAGAGTCCTGTGTTTGAGGCGGTGGTGTCAAAAGAGAGGGCACAGATCCGTCCTTTGATGTCCCAATCCTCGAGGGCAGAGAGGACGGCTTCCGCCATGGCGCGGCCGGTGCCGTCGGGGAGGCTGGGCACAGCCAGAAGCTTGTCGACGTTCTCCCCAGACACCAGAACTGGAAGGCGATCTTCAGCAGGGCCTCCGTCAGCCGCTGGTACGATTTTCCCGTCCCAGTGAACGGTCAGCGGCACAGTAGGATGGAAGGCTGCCTTCATTTCCGCTGCTGCCATAGCACGGAACTTTGCTCGGTCGCGGCGGGAGGATTCGCGGTTCAAGACCAGCTCCTCAGGGTCGTGGCCCAAGCTCCTCGCAGCCGCCGACAGCAAAAAAACACCTTCTCGGTCGGTAAGTTTCGTCCGATCCATCGCTGCGGAGAGACCAGGGCCGTAGGGTGCATCAAATTTCCCATGATTTTTCAAAAAGTTTTATTTCAATCTGTCCCTATGATTACTGTGTTCCAATGCCTGAAATAGCACATATGGTCAAATTTCAAAGATTTATGTGGTCATCTAGGGGGTCCACATCATTGATGCAATATTTAGTATTGGAGTTAAATTGACCAAAAATTAAACATTTTATATCCCGGTTTCCGTGTTTGCAAAAGTATCAGAACCAGTAAAAATGTATTAAATAATTAATCAAAACAGGGATACATTACATTGATTTCTACATTACATTCTGACATCTGACATTACATTCTGGTTTATACATTACATTATTGACACTATACATTATTGGTGATACAAGCAAGTCAAAGTCAAAAGAACACTACTTTAATAAAAAATGTTTAAGAACTATAAATGAACATGAAAAATTAGTTTAGTCTCTAGTTTTCCTCTTTCGAAGATTAGGAAGCTTCTTTCTGTCGGATTCAACAACTTGTAGGACATTTTGGTAATGTTCTGATCTGGCAGCCATGAGGAAATCAGAACTTAGCTTCACCCGACGCTCAGCACAATCATTTACGACGTTAACTGCCGAGATGTGTTCTCTGGACGTTTGAAAGGAAGCTAATTCTGGCCAATTTTCGATATTATGAGTCAGGAAAGAATTGTCAAGTTCCAGAACAGAGAAAATGTACCATGAATCTTCGTTGATTAAGTCGCCAAGCTTTGTCGTGCTGGAAATGGAGTTTGGAAATTTGGGTTTCCCAAATCCCGTACGAAATCGATGTTGTGGTAAAGATGCCTGATCTTGTGCTGGCTTTACTGCTATAAGTCTCTCAGCCAGATAGCGGCGTTCAGCTTCAGGAACTGCATCATTAAAGAGCGCAAGAGGTACCATCTCAGCAGTCAGGTACCATAGGTGACGCTTGAGAGCTTTTATCGCACTAGATGATATGCTGGGGCTGAATTTTTCAAATCTGAGGATGTCTTGGTAAAGACAGAAGTCATTCCATGGAGCCTCGACCGCGCTTGAACAGGTAATCCACCACCAGCTGTACAGCAAGCAAACAAAGTTGACAAACTCACGCAGTTTGGGTCGTTGTGCTTCCGTGGTAATGGTTCCAGAGGGAAGAGAGCTGATCTGCTCCTCCAGCAGCACCATCTTAATGGAGTAGAAAAGCTTGGCCATCCACCTAGCCTTGTGTACAGCACCAGGACGTCGAAATGAAAACTCTCTACTTGTCCCATCCAAGTAGAGCAAACAAAGATCAGAAAATTCTTTGTAGTCATCACGTTGATGCTTCACAACAGACTGCGTGCATGAAATCGCTCTGGCCCTATAGTCATGGATTATGGTTTGTACATCATCTGAATAAGAGGTACCATCCAAAAAATTAAGTGCCTGATTATTGTTGTGCGGAACTGTGTCAAAATGCTTTCGGAACCGACAGAATATGGTAACTTCTGGTGACATTGGTGGTTTTATTTTCAGATCATTGAAGACTTGTGTAAGGATTACCTCGCCAACGTGATGCTGACAAGCTGACCACAGTAAAGCTCGATCTGTGTCCTGTTGCAGACTAACACATGCAGCACTCACATGACCAGTGTTACTAGCTGTTGTGTTAACACTTACGCTGCTCCCATCCTCATATGATGCTCAGGAAGTTTGTCGGAAGAATGCTCCCAGCATCATATGATGATCGCGTTATTTTTTTTATGTTTTCGCACAAAATCCCAATAAAAATAAATGATTTTGCATTTTAATGCTATTGATGACTCAGATATATTCATAAACCATCCGCAACAAACATACACACATACACACATGCATGCATGTACACATATGCACACATGTACACATATGCACACATGTACACATAAACAAGCAAGTATTATGCTTACATTTGAGTTTTGAAGAATCTATGACTCAGATATATTCATAAACCATCCGCAACACACACACACACACACACACACACACACACACACACACACACACACACACATGCATGTATGCATATGCGCACATGTACACAAACGAGCAAGTATTATACTTACATTTGAGTTTTGAAGAATATACATTTTATTTGTCCTCTTGAAAAATAATTTTTTATTCCTTTTCAAAAATAACTCCTTATAAAATAATTGTCCTTTTGGAAAATAATTGTTCATGAAATAAATATTATTTTGATAAATCTACACTTTCCATTATACTTATTTACAACATTGTTTTACACTTTTACTGAATTAGTATTTAGTAGTTGGCACAGGTGTGGTAGAGAACAAAGCACTCAAGGCACAATGCAACTTTGCATTCCGGACACCAAGTAGAAACTTTTCTAACATGTTTTTCTCTTTGTGTTGTATGTGAGCATACATGACATTGTCGTTGACCTACAGGTCGAGATGGTGTTGGTGGAACTTGTTCCAGGTGATGCTTTTCAATGTAATTAGCTGAGAGAAGTCTGTCAGGAGCATTTGGTCTCACACTTTGTCTTCCAGGATGTGGGGATGTTATTTGAGCATACTTCGTGAGTAGTTGAGAGACTAATGTAAGATTGAATTCTCTCATTGAAATCTGCTTTTTCGTAGTTTTTTTGTAGAGTACAAAGGAATTGTAAAGAGAAATATCCAAAAGATGAAAGAATACCTTCTTATACCACTTCACAGTTTTCCTAACGCATTCTACGCTGCTAATTTGCATATCAGATTTGTCCACCAGATGCATATTTTTGTTATAGTCCACAACAGCATCTGGTTTGAATTTTATTTCGTTTGTTCGACGATCAACCTTTCCTGAGTCAATCATGCTTCCACTGTGAATTGTTGTTAGCATATGCACATCTCTTTTATCAGTCCATTTTAGTGCTAATAAAGGTTTTGATTCCATCAGATGGCACTCTCCTTTTTTACTTGGGTGAAACTTGGGCATGTTTTTTCTATTTACTTTTACAGTTCCACAAGATCCTGTTTTATTTACATGCAGATATTTGCATAGTAATGGGCTCGTATACCAGTTGTCAGTATACAGAATGTGGCCTTTATTCAAATATTTAGCTAAAAGTGTCTTTACAATCGCTCCAGAATGTCCTAGTGGATCATTTGCACGTTTCATTCCCCCAATTTCTCATGCAAGACTGAACATAAACGCTTGAAAACGTGTAAATTTTCATAAAATTCTACTCAACCATATTCCCAAGTTACCCACTAAATTCTGTTTATTTTGTAAGAGAAAATGTTTAGTTTGTAAGAGAAAATCTTTATTTATTAAGGGAAACAAAAATAATTTAACAAAATGGTGCTTGACTTGATTTATTTTACGTTAACAAATGGGTAAATTTCCTGATTTTTTTGCGCACAGGTGGAAAGTACACGGTCAGGAATTGCGCATCCGAAGGGTTAAAAGTCATGTTCACTACTGAGTCAACACAATTCCATGATCGGAGAAGCTCCATGGTGAGATTAGCAATGATTTGACCAGCTGGCTGATCTCTATTTGGCTTGTAGGAAGGCACACCAAGAAGTTTGATGTCATAGGAATTGCCAACTGCTACGGTGAGCCTCTCTTCAGCTTTAGTTTGGTATGACAGAGTTGACATCAGTTTAGAATCCTAGTGAAGAGACAGGAACTGTGGTGGAACCCAGGACTCTTTGACCGATGATGGAAGCTCTTCACCAACCTTACGTCTTGCTCTGTCGGCGGTAGAATATGAGTGTGAAACTTTTTTTGTGTCACCTCCTGATTCTTTAATGATGGCTTTGGTAAATACTGCCTGATGGGCCGGTGTGATCTTCATGCGTGTAGACAGGGAAACCATCCTATGGGATTTGAGTATGTCATGACTTATAAAAGCAGTTGTTCCTGAACGAGTTGCTTGGCGAGATTTTCATGTTTTTCGTTTGTAATCCTCTATATCGCCCTCTTCATCCTCAACATCACTGTTGTTTTCCTCACTGTTCTCAATCTGAACTTTGCTTGTAGATGCTTGGGCTTCTTTATGAGCTTTAAGCTGTCGTTCTGCTTGCATCATTTCCTTTTCCTGCTTTCTTTGGACTTTTGATGCGAGCTTCTTGTCATGGCTTCCAAATGATGCGACTCTCTCTGATTTCATTGACAGCAAGAACTCCAGATCTTCAGGATCTTTTATGAGTTGCTCAGAATTCCTTGGCCACAACTGAAATGTTTCTTGTAACTCCTTTTCGATCCCCTTAAGCTTCGCAACTGCACCAGGCGAAGAGCGCCGATCCACTGGAAGTTCCCTGAGTTTTGCATTTTTTGCAGATAGTGCTATAATTTTTTCAACAGCTTTCCTCTCAATAATCATGGCAATGTTGCCTTTCTGATAAAATGGAATAATTTTTTGCAAGACAAATTTAGCATTGTTCCATTTTGTACGGTTAAACGGTATACCTTCTTGCTGATGAAACATGTAGCATCGCAACACTTGCTCACATGTTGGCAGCCTAGATCCTGTTATCTCTGCATCTGCATCGCTGATTCCAGCACCAAGACCATAAATGGCAGCAGTTTGACGAGTTTTAACAGCATATTTATCATTTGTGCTATCTGAACTGGCCATAATGCACGACAGGTATAAAGAGAACACAAAAAAGTTCTGTAAAGAGCGAGCACAAAATTCATTAACATAAACACTTGCACATAAACATTTAACATAAACACACAAAAATCACATTTATCATAAACACTTGCATATCAGATTATACATTGCAGTTCCTTTTAGAATATTCTATAACTTTCCACCACTTCCTAGCACTTTCTAGAGGTTTCTATCACTTTATAGAAGTTTCTATTACATTTTAGAAGTATATATGACCTTTAGAAATATCACTTACATGTTCTTGGGCTGATTTTTGTAGTGAACAAAATTTTTAAACTTCTACTATTTGGATCTCAAATCACAGAATGACTGTGGGGTTGGTGTGCATATAGAAAGTCTGTGTGGACCCCATAAATGGCATTCAAATCCAAAAATAATTCACAGAGTAGGTTTTCTTAACCATTGGAACATTTCTAACTTAGGGACAAAGTGAAACTATGTCATTGGTGATTTTGATGCACCCTAACCAGGGGTGATCATCTTTTTCGACGCGCGGAATCACTTGGGTGGTAAAGGGGTCGTAGATGCTTCTGCATTCGACGTGGACGGGCCCGGGAGAGAGAGCTCTTCCTCTTCTTCTCGGCGACGACGCCGTGTCGGTGACCGAGTCGGGCTGCTTGCACCTGAGCTGGAGCTCGATGCCAGTTAGACGAGTTCTTCTCAGCTCTCTCTGTTCGCCCTTTCATCATCTTGCCGGCGGCTCCTTTCCGCTTCCTGTCTCCTCGCACGCTCCTCCTCAGTGTGCAGCGTCATGTCACGTGTGGAGGAGATGCGGCCGCGCCGCACCTCGGCCCTTTGTCCCGTCAGGAACTCCCTGTCCTCTTCGATTGTGATCATCGACATCGCCTGTTCGTGTGCGATGTCGAAGAGGCGGTCAAGAGATGAGAGGAACTCGGCCTCGTTCCTGATTTGGGTCACAGTGCGCCGTTTCGAGTTCTTGTTCAGAGCCCGCCACTTCTCGTACATTCGGAGAACCTTGTCTCTTGCGCGTTGGTCTTTCTGCGTAGGAATACGGGACCACTCCCAGAATTCCTTGACTGCGGTCACTGTCTCAGCGGCTGCTTCCTTGATCGGCTTCTTGACGTCAAGGTGAAGGTGGAAAAAGTACTGAAGCGCCTGCTTTCCCGTAGGCAGCATGCTTCCTGTGATGCTGTGGTCCACGGTCCCCAGGAGATAGACTGCTGTTTTAGATCTTGTTGCCGAAGCCATCACGTCGTTTCAGAACTCACTGAAAAAGAGAATGAAACACTGTTAGTGTTGGCAAAACTCGTCCCAACCCATTTTCTACTTAGAATAACATGTTCTTTCGCCTGTATCAATATTTGGATAAACTCGTGTTACACCCTGTATAATACCTCATTTTAGTCTTCTGTACACCAGTGCGGAAGACTAAACCAACGACTCTGACCGTCCGTCTGTCTGTCTGTTATCATTTTTCAACTCAGAAACTACAGCAGCTATCGAAATGAAAACTGACATGATAACAGAATGCCATGAGTACTTTTTGACAAAAAGTATAAACTTTGACCTCGTTGAGGCAGTTCTAATTATTATTTTATTTCAAAAATATTTTACACACAATGTTTTTAGACGGAATGACACCAGAAATGCGCCCATCCTGATAGAAATTCCCAAAAAATGAAAAACACCCCAAATAAGTGGCACCCTAATAAACATTTTTTATTCTTGGTCTTTTTTTTGAAAAATGATATCTTCGCTGCCAAATCGCAAAAAAAAAAAAAAAAAAAAATTGACATTTTTTCCAAAAAATCATAATTTTATTTTTGTTACCCTAAAAAAATGATATATATTTAGAAACTACAATTAATTTTACATATTTTATCATTTAAGACATTATGCTACCACAATTAGCAGCTGAGATATTTACGTTTGAAAATTGTTGGTTTTTTCATTTGACCAAAATTTGGTCAAGCCATAAAATTTGACCAACTTGACCAATTTTCAAAAAAATTCAGATTTTTGTAATTTGGACCAAAACCAACCCTCACACCAAGTTTCATGAATTTTGGAGATGGTGGAGTGTACATTTGGCACTTTCATTTGTCTATTTGTCCTGGAATTACCCAAATAAAAAAAATTATTTTTATGAAAAAATTGATAGGCTATTTTTTATTTATTTGATTTTTTTTCAAAATTATATGGAAATTAATAAAATATATCATACAAAACAGTTTAGAAACAAATAAAAAATATCCCTTGTGATTAAGTGTTCAATTTCAGTTTTCAATTTGCCATCCTTTATATACTATTTTCTCCCAATTCCGGAGTATTCTAGAATGTTCTGGAGTCATCTAGAATATTCTCACACATTCTAGAAAGTTCCATAAGGTTCCAAAATATTCTAGAATTCTCTAAAAAGCTGCAAAAACAATCTAAAAATATTTTAAAACTAACAAAAAAGAAAATTCTCAAATATTCTCAGCAAATAATATTTTAGAGAATATTCTCGCCTCACATCACTAGATGGAAGTATATAAACTAATAAATAAGTTAGATAATATAGACTTCCACTCTCTTTTTACAAAGGATCACAATGATAGGACAAGAGGCCAGAGCCTTAAGCTTTTTCAGCAAAGATGTAAATCATAGTTAGTAACAACATAGTTTTTCCAAATAGAATAGTAAAATTCTAGAATAGCTTAGATCAGGGGTGGGCAACCTTTTTAAGTGAGCATGCCAAAATCGTCAAATCTTTAATGCAAAATTTTCTCACATGCCAACCGAAATTTTGGGGAACATATTATTATTTGGTGCCTTTTAAGTATTGGGAGAACCTTTTCAAATAATCAAAAATTACACTGGAGCGGTAAAATCAAAGAATATTGTAAGTGTGATTATTGTAAGTCATGTAAGATTGAATAAATGTAAAATTTAGTGACGGAATTTTTACTTGAAGGTCGTTCTACCCTGTTGATAGCGTGGATATTTTTTATTAGCCTTTAAGTGTAATTATAGCTGCCATATACAGCCACACAATTTAAAAACGCAATTTTTAACATCAGCAAAAGAGTAAACAATAATTCTGATTTTTTTTTGTTTTTTATATATCAGATCAATCAGCCATAAGTTTTTTCAAGTTTCCCCAATACATTACAGTGCCCAATCTCATAATCGTTTTACTTGACTAAAGCACAATGAAAGAAAATAAAATTAAAGATATTCTTTTATTGATTCTTAATCCCTTATGAATAATATATAAAAATTAGAGAAAATAAAATGTTATTTTACCTATATAATATATTAAACAGAAGTTAATCTTTACCATTTTTTAGCAGAAAACATTAAGTTACAATATAAAACTCAGCAAAGAATTTGGATATTTATTTATTTAATTTTTTTTAAGGTGAGCCCGGGGAATCGCGTGCCGGAAAAAAGTCGTTGGCGTGCCATGTTTGGCACACGGGCCAAGGGCTCCCCACCCCTGGCTTAGATGAAAAAGTTGAGAGTTCCCATACTTTGGAGACTTTTAAGAATAAACTAGATAAATTAATCAATGAAAGAGGTATTTGGCAATGGCATTTTGCTGGAACTGGTAATGGTGTGGAGAAGAGGTTTGTGAACCCTTCCCACATGTACTGTACATATATATTTATATAGTTTATTTTTTATTTGGGTAAATCTCATCACCCACACAGAGTGATGGGATGTAGGGAGGCATCATCTTAGGTTAGGGGATACTCTGTCTTTATACCCACCACTGAAAGATTTCTCTGCTGAGTGGTGCCCCCAATAGCACTATGATGTATGAAAGACTCCTTATGTTCACTTGCCTCATAGACACCTTTAAATGAGAGACCCTGTATGGGTGTACATTCAAATACTCTATTTCTTTACTATTACACCAGTCTCCAATAGAAAGTTTTAAAAGCTGGTTTTCAATGTGCTAAATTAAAAAATGATACTCAATTCTGTTGCAAATGATTTGTTAAAGAGTTACTGAAGCTTAAACTCTAATTTTTTATAATTTTGGATAACATTAGGGGTTAGGTTAGGTTAAAAAGGGTAAAAAGTTTAAAAGCTTTAAGCTTCAATAACTCTCAACAAATCATTTATGATGGAAATGAGTATCATTTGTGATGGAAATGAGTATCATTTTTAAATTCAACACATTGAAAACTAGCTTTTAAAACTTTCTACTAGAGACCAGCGTAATAGTAAATATTTACCAAATACTCTATACAATCTTTACAGTCCCACCTACTCCTTTTATCTTAATTGTAGAGCTTGTATTGTATTATTCAGGTTATAGCTGTGTAGATATATGGCTATATACAGGGGTGCAGTGCCAATTTTATAGGTGCCGGAGCTCTGGTGGACCTGACAAAAGCCTGCCATTTCCTATCCTGTTTCTATATATGCCACACAATGACTAAGTATTTCGTGTTTGCACTCACTCACTAAACTGTTGATAATTAATGAAGACAATTTTTGGTAATTATTCATTTTAGTGCTTTTCCTCCTTTCTGAACCAAAACACATTTTCCTGGTGTTTTGTGGTGTGATTTGTTCAAATCTGAACTTCGTTTCTTTGGGAAATGAGCCATTTTTGGGAAATTTTAAAATTTAAAATTTCTCAAAAATGGCTCATTTCCCAAAGAAACGAAGTTCAGATTTGAGCAAATCACACCAAAAAACACCAGAAAAATATGTTTTGGTTCAGACCTAACCTAACCTAAACAGACCTAAACTGATTGGGTTTTGTTGCCAGACCGTAATATCCAGCTCTTCACGTCTTTCCAACAACACTCAATATTTTGAATGTGAACGGTATCTTCCACGAACCGCTGTGAATGGTTGACTGTCCGGTGAATGTAGCCTAGATTTCCAAGTTGAGAATACGCACGCCACTCGTCGGAATAGATTGTAGTCCCAGGCCTAATATGTTGCTGGATCAGGCGAACAAGAGTTGTTGCGTCTCTCTGAGGAACCGCAAACAACAGTAGTTTTTTGGAACTGCGTTCCAAGGTACCAAAAACCCAAGCAATCGCAACCGCCGCAAACCATAATGAAAACCAGACTAAAGCATTCTTGAATGAGTATGTATTATGAGAGATTCAAAATGTACGTCTCTGATTGGTCGGATAAGGTCACGTGAAACCAAAACGAGATGTAATTGGTTGTTTTGACCTATGTTTCCTAATTTTGCCACGAGATGTCTCCCCATAAAACTGGAGAGGGCGACATTCGTTAAAATTTTAATAGCGTTAAGAGCTAAATACTCGGTCAATGGCCTATAATGGCTGCTTTTTACGTCTAAATTTTTTTTTTTTTCATAAAAAATAATTATTACATTTCCTTGATTTTTATCAGTTTCCCTGAGGTTTCAAGGTGTCCTGAATATGAATGTATATGTTAAATTGTCATAGAATGTCTCCTTCTATCAAAAACGAACAAAGCATTAAAACGAATATTAACCCAATTTTTTTGTTGCTTGTTATGGTAATTCCTCCAAACTTCCTCTTGCAGAGGTGCCGGAGCGGCGCTCCAGTGAGCTCCGGCAGCACTGCACCCCTGGCTATATAGATAACCATATAATGTCTACAATTAGTACAGTAGTGGTATTGATGAATGATCCACAAGATCCAAAGTTTTTAAGTTAATATACAGCTAGTAGATACTTGACAATCTGCAATTAGCAGAGACCAATTGGATCTTAATTTTGCATGTAACTGTATTTATGGTTTGTTTATATTAACAGTGGAGACACCCAGATGGGTCAAAGAGCCCCTAGTATACCCACTAAAATTTTTGGACCTAGTTTCATGGACTGCTCTCGATTTTCCTACGAAATTGCAAACAAGGGCAGTTGATGACCGTGATTTTGTTTCTGCAATCAGTTTTCTTGAGAAACCTAACCTAACCTGACCACGACCATGAGCGACATGTGGAAGGCATACAAGGGCATTGATCAACTCGCTGGGTATAACTAACTATTCGCATTATACTGTTAACCACAGCATGAACTTTATCGACCCATCTACCAGAGCTCACACTCAACAGGTTGAAAGCTTGTGGAATTTATTGAAACAATCGAACAAACTGCGATGTGGAACAGATCGCGACCAACTTGACTCGTACCTTTATGAATTTTTATGGCGTAAGTGCCACACCAGCTCAGACTTATTTAAAAAGATGTTGGAGTGTATTGCATCATTTCAGTAAATAAATTTACTCAATATCCAATAACATTTTTCTTTATCATTTCTCAAGAAAACCGATTGCAGAAACAAAATCAGGGTCATCGACTGCCCTTGTTTGCAATTTCGTAGGAAAATCGAGAGCAGTCCATGAAACATACTAGTCCCAAATTTTTACCATGTTACCATGCAGCTTCATGGTTCCCAAGTTGTTTTTTGTTTTTTCTGTTTAAGGTGCTTTCAACCCTGCTGGATTATTGACACCATTTTTTTTTTTTTTTGTAGAGAAAGGTGGTGAAAGAAGTAGTAGGAGAAACGACTGGTTCCCAAGTGAAATGTAATGTAATTATAAGGTTCTATCATCGGCTCTTTTTCGGTATTTCCCCGCAATTTCTTTTCCCGGTTAGGTCACCTGTACGCCCTTGACAATTGGTTAGGCTAAGTCGTGATATTTTTGTTAAAACTAACGAATATTTTAACGAAAATATCATGACAACCTAACCAACTGTCGAGGACGTACAGTACTACAGTTGACCTAAGCGGGAAAAAAAGAAATTGCGGGAAAATATTAAAAAAGAGCCCTATCATCAAACAAAGTAGTCATCCCTTACTGCTAGGCTGGGGGTTAGTTTTTACTGGTAACACCAGGTAAATAAGGTTTAAGTTCACCGTTAAGGCTTACACACATGTAAAATCTACTCTTGGCACGAATCTCCAATCTAACTTTGCAAAGTGTGCACACATTATTTACATTTATGGAAGTTAGTTGGTTTGTTGATCTGTTTTACAGCTTTCGTCCAACCACAATGTAAGTATATATACAAACAAACAAACAAACACTTTATTTCAGACTCAACAGGTACAAACATTATACAAGAGGTCCATAGAAGCAGTGGCGTCATTTTGGGTGGGCAGAGGGGGGCACTCGCCTCCCTAACACCTCTCTTGCCCACCTCAAGAAAAGACTATAAAGTCTAGTTATTATTAAATCTCCCAGTAAATTAAAGTTGAACTCGTAGATTGTTTTGCTCGAATGAAGCATCGACAGTTTTCTCTAATGTAACTACATTAACATAGATGTAAAGTAGCTTGTCATAACATATTAAATGTATACTCTACCAGTGATGTTTCATTACCATAATCACAGATCACTGAATATGCAGTTTGTTGATTTGCTGAAAACATAGGCATAGTGCATACATATTTATGTAATTGAGCTTTTGAAAAAAAATTTTTGGTTAATATTTGGCTGGACCAGTGGCGTATCAAGGGAGGGGCGAGAGGGGCGACCGCCCCGAGCGGCACTTCCCGAGGGGCGGCAAATTACTGTCAGGCGGGCGCAGTATGCAAAATTTTGGGTTTTTATGTTTTAAAATGCAACCCTCCAAAAAATTATATCTCATCATTGTCGCGCGTTATTTGTGTACAAAATATCCATGGTTTTGATGAAAAATCATCATTAAATGCTATACGGTATATGCCACCTCAATGCCACTATTTCCACAAATAGTTGCGTTAAATTTTCACATCGGAAAGGTTGCCAGCCCTATTTTTCAGACTTTCCCTATATTATTTAGGTTAGGCTTTGCATTCTTTGAGCTTTGATGATGTTAATAATTAATGGTTGTTTTATTTTGCAGATACCCTACTGAATTAGCAAACATGAGCAAACGACAGAGACTGAGTGGTGCTGCATACAAGAATCTTCGCGAAAAAAAAAGAGGAGGAAGGCAAGCGTGCTGCTAAGCGATTTCATCAGTTAATGGGATTCTCAGAAACACCTTCAGTGCCTTCTGGGAAGCAAGGAGATCAACCGCAATGTGATATATCTTTAGAGATAGATGTTCAAGCGGCAACTTCAAGTGAACCCCCAAATAATCAGGATCAACCCTCATCTACATCACAAAGTCACCCACCCACCCATCACCCACAGAGTCTGTTTAACGATTCTGGCAACTGGCCCGTTCCAATGACGGACAATTTGAGAATCGCTCATTAAACGTGGACCATCACATTTGAAAAACATGAATGGACTCTTTCCAGCTGATTCAAACAATAGGTCAATGTCAAAAGTTTGGTATTTCAAAACTTTGGAAAATGGCGAAAAAATTGAAAGGTCATGGCTAATCTTCTCACCTTCAAAATGTAGCTTGCATTGCTTTTGCTGTCGTCTCTTCAACAACATCTCCAGTGCATTTGGAAAAGAAGAAGGATTTTTTGCCTGGAGAAAACTGAATCCAAGAGTACCTGAACATGAAAACAGTCCATATCATACCCGATGCTTTGAACAATGGAAAGAGTTGTCTATGCGCCTTCAGTTGAATGCTACAATAAATAATGCACATCAGTTGCAAATAAAACATGCTACTGCTAAGTGGAAAGAAATACTGAGACGAATTTATGACTGCATCATGTTCTTGGCAAAACAAGATCTTGCATTCCGAGGGCACCGAGAGAACTTAAATGAAGAAGCTGGGCTAGCTGGCGATTCTGGAAACTTTTTGGAGTTAATAAAACTAATGGGCAAATATGACCCAGTAATTAAGGAACATCTTACAAAAATACGAATGACTGACAAGATATCCACTACGTATTTGTCACCTAACATTCAAAATGAGTTCATCACACTAATCGGCTGTAATGTTCGAAAATGTATAATTGATAATGTGTCTAGTGCAAAGTACTTTGCAATCATTTTCGATAGTACACCAGATATATTGCATATTGATCAGATGTCTCAGGTAATTCGCTATGTGTCAATTAAAGATGGTAATGTAGAGGTGAAGGAATCCTTCGTTGATTTTATTAAATTAGAGGGGAAGACTGCTGAGGCAGTTACTGATCTCATTGTCACTAAGCTCCGTGAGGATGGGCTGGATATCCAGAATTGTTATGGTCAAGGGTATGACAATGCTGCTACGATGGCAGGTATTCATCTTGGAGTTCAACGCAGAATTCTTGATGTTAGCAAACACGCTGTTTTCATTCCTTGCAATAACCACTCGCTGAACTTGGCTGGAGTTCATGCCGCGGGACTGAGTCCTAATGCTGTAACTTTCTTTGGAACAATTGAACGAATTTTCGTCTACTTTTCTTCCTCTACTCATCGTTGGGATGTCTTAACAAAACATTCCAAAATCACTGTCAATCGAGTCTCTGATACGCGGTGGAGTGCTAAGTATGATGCTGTTTCTAGTCTTAAGAAGAACTTGACTCACGTTGTTAGTGCCTTGGAAGAACTGAGTGAAGGGGTCTCCGAAAATCTGGACACAAAGGGCGATGCTGAAGCTCTGTTGACCTCTATCATGTCATACATATTCATTGCGTACTTATTTTTCTGGGATCCAGTGCTGAAAGAAATCAATGATGCTCAGCTATATTTTCAAAGAAAGGGACTTGCTTTGGACCAATGTGCATTAAAAATGAACTCTTTATCCGTGTTTTTAACTAATGAACGAGAGGCAGTAGTATCAAACGCTGCAGATGCCGCCGAAGAGTTCTGTAATGAAATGGATATCAGTATAGACCGCAGAGTCAGGAGACGGAGAAGAATGCCTGGAGAGCAAGCTCGTGATGCTGGATTGACCGTGCAAGAGGATGTACGCAGAGAATTTTTTGAAATCATGGATCGTTTATTAGTAGAAATTAAAAAACGCACAGTTTGTCTTAAAAACATGAATGGTCGCTTTGAATTTCTGTCTCCTTCGTACCTTTTGAATCAGTCCAAAGATGAAGAAATTAATACCAAGTTCAATAATTTTTTTCCATCTACAATGACATTAATCCAGGAAGTCTACTGGAAGAAATAAAGCGTTTGCGCAGACATTTGCTCAGTTTCGAAAGCATAAGCGTCGACGATGATCCAAAGAACTGGGATATGTTAAAACTATTTCAGTGGATCGTTAAATGGGATCTAGTGGAATCTTTGCCTCATATAACAATTGCCCTCCGGATCTGTCTAACTACATGCATGTCCGTGGCAAGTTGCGAACGAAGTTTCTCGAAACTGAAACTTATAAAAACTTACCTCAGGTCAACTATAAGTCAATCTAGACTGAGCAATTTGGCGATTATTTCAATTGAACGCGAAGTTGCAGAGACAATGGACATAGAAAAAATCATTCATGAATTTTCTGTTATGAAAGTCCGAAAATTTAACTCGGCATTATACATTATATAGTTATTGTTAAAATTATGTAGTGTATTATGTACGGTACATTATGTAGTATTGTTAAAATTGAAGTTGCTTTATTTAAGTTTTTCTTCCAATAAAAGTTTTGTTTAGAAGTGTATTTTTGTAAAGGAATTGTTTTTAAAATTGAAAATTGTTGCAGGGGGGGGGGCGGCGTTGGCATTTTCGCCCCGAGCGGCAAAAAGTATTGGTACGCCTCTGGGCTGGACACAGGGGCTAACGAGAAATGAGAGGTTGTGTGTTCACTAGCACTATTTTTCATGCTCTTTACGATGGTACTGATCATTTTTTGTGCTAGTGCGCGGTTATAAAATTCATTTAATATATAATTTTTACGTGGAGACTCCGTGTGTATGTATGTATGTTAGCGCTCCGTGTGTTTGTATGTACGGTAATGCGTTTCTTGGACGTATCACTTGTTTTCAGATTGTCACATGGCTGGATTGGGCCAATTAGACACTTTTTGTGTAGATTTGGCCAATTAGACACTTTTTGCGACGTGCACCATAGGAATTTCCTTTGCTTCACGCAGTTTGAGGATAATGGCTGAAGCTAGTGAAGGTTTTGAATGAGACGGTTGCGAGATTGAGTATTACCGTGCCATTTCTAAATATTTTGAAAATAACGAAGCAGCGGTGGATTGTTTTAAACGCCACGGAGTTCTGCCCGAAATGTAAAAATTCCTGTCCTTATCGCGCGGACGGACATATATACTATTGTCACCGGCAGAAAACAAACCCCAAGAATAAGCGTGCAAACCGGTGTAATTTCTCCGTGTGTGCCTATTCTGGGACGTGGTTAGGGAAATCCCGCATTCAGCCGTGGCAAAACCTATTGTTTATTAATGCATATCTGCAGAAACACTTCACTCAAAATTTCGTTGCGCGTCAGTTAGACAGTAAAGACGCCATTAGTGGACCTGGCATTGTGCTTCGGGTAATTGTGTATAAAGAGTAACTCAGTCATTTTACACACCAAAATACATTTTTCTAATAGTATTTGATGTGATTTGTTCAAATCTGACCTCCATTTCCCTCGGAAATGAGATCCAACAAAGTTATAGTACTTTGAAGTTTGGCTCATTTTCAAGGGAAATGGAGGTCAAAATCTAAGCAAAACACATCAAATATTACTAGGAAAATGTATTTTGGTATTAACCTAACCTTACCTTACCTAACCTAACCTGACCTGACCTAGAGTATCAATTTTCGAATACGCGTTGCACTTAAATCTATGGCGAGATTCTACTAACGAGCACTCGTTTCCGCACAATTCGCACTTACGGGTCGATGGTAAAATATTGTGTTTTGTAAATATTTCTATTGCTCGGGAGTCATTAGAATGCATTTCGTATATTAAATACTCAAAATAATATTCGCACCCTTCACATTTCATCGCCACCAACATCTATGAAAAACTAACAGAAGGGGAACTAGTAACTTAAAAAGCCTAGCCAACAAACCCGACCAACCCACAGTGTCAGGGTATTCCTCTGCCAGACCAGCCCCCACAAATTCAATAGGGGACCAAATCGTATGGCAGGAGCGAGAGAAAAGAGGGGTGGCGACCCCGTCGTGGCCCCGCCTCAGGAGGCGCTGAGCGGACTTCGAGGGAGCAGCGCACCCTTGAGGCAGAAGCGCTTTAAGGTAAATATATCATGTTCTCATGACGTCACCAATCAAATATTGGAAGGGCGGGAAAAAAATGCCGCAAAAATGTCATAATATTCAAATCTACATAATTTGGTACGGACGCATCTGCGAGCATAGTGACTTATATGAAAATGATGAGAAAATTATGCTTTAATATTTTATAATTATATTTGCTTTTGATATTCTGAGTACGATGAAACTCATATTATCCGTGCTTCGTCCTGGGAATAAAAACGCCCACTACTCGCAGTACCTAGCCCGATATATGTTCATAAGTGAACATCGAACGGAAGAGTGCCTTCACGCCTTCCTAAGGGAAGTAGCAAAGCTCTATCCTCCAGAACAGTGAAACCCATTCCAGGTAAGTTTTATTAATCTTCACATGGCTTAGTATTGCCTAACCCAACCTAACCTAACCTGTTAGCAGGTCAGGTTAGGTTAGGTTGGTTAGGTTAATTAATTTAGTTAGGTTAGCTAGTTTTTTATCAGAATTACAGTACATTTTCCTGGTGTAGTTTTCTCTGCTTTGTTGGAATTGACACATTTCTTGTGCAAATGAGTAGAAACACTCCGTATTTTGGAATGGAAAAAAATAGTTTCTATTCATTTGCACAAGAAATGGGTATCAGATTCGAACAAAGCAGAGAAAACTACACTAGAAAAATGTAATTTTGATAAAAAATGTAGCCCCTGTGTCCAGCCAAATATTTACCTTTTTTTTAATCAAATATCAATAAACAGTAAATGTTACATATATATATATATATATATATTATATATATATATATAATATATATATATATATATATATATATCGGGTTCTTGCCCCCTCTAAGAAAAATCTGAAACGACGCCACCGCATAGAAGATTAAGGGATAGTTGTCTTGAGCACTGACTAAGTAGGCCAGTGAATCACTATGTGTAATGAACATACAAATGCCTACGCCAATGCTTCCAGATTTGAAATTTATAAAATATATCGGAGACCACTCCACTAACCATGGCTTCTATTATCTTATTGACTGACTCACAAAGCCTAGTGGTAAATCTAAATACAAAATTGCGAATGACACTGGCACAGTTCGGCACCTTATTGACTACAAACAGCATACTGACACTAGAAGGAGCACCATTTACAAATCTTGGAGTCCTTAATAAACTCCTAAAAATATTATTATATGCAACATATAATTCCCTCAAATTATACATCCTGTAGTTCCACCACAAATGAGCTGTATACAGTGGAGTACAAAAAGTTTTGAACAAAATCAACTTAACATCTAATGTACACATATGAAATTTTCTAACCAAAGTATTTCCCTGAGCATACAATTGTCTACATTGCCTTAGAATATCACAGTCATCTGAAAGACTATCCGTTAGTATGTGGCCAAGATACTTAGTCTGGGTTACTTCTGACAGCACCATACCATTCAATTGAAATTCAGGAAATTTTATATACTTGTAGGCCTTGGTCCTCATAATCATAACATAACTTTTAGCAGGATTATATTTTATGTCGTTATCCTTCCCATACCTTTCACACACCTTCAAAAGTGTGCTGAGCCCTTTTACAGATGGAAAAACAAGAACTAGATCATTTGCATACATCAGATGATTAACAATCATTGTACCAATATAGCAGCCTATTTTACAGGTGTTCAGCACAACAGATAGATTATCTACATAAACATTGAATAAGTAGGGGGATAGTGTAAGAGTCCGGTTTTATTTATTTAGACCTTTACAAGTTTACGTAGATAATTAACTATATGCCAGGGTCACCAGCGCCCAAGTACTAGATTGGCATCCGGCACTGCGGCGCAAAGTTAATTTTAATAAAAGAAGGGAAGAACTGATTATTAAATCAATATGAATTTTTATATTTTATTGACAACAATTAATGAGTATATGCAAAGGGGATTTTTACCCGTAACAACTTTGATGGACTTAAATGGCGAGATTAAATAATGGCCCGTTTGGCTAATATATAACAGTCTGCAAATAATACTGATTATAATAATGAATATAATACAGTAATAATAATAGTATGTAATAATAATAATAATAACAAAGATAATAATAACAAAGATAATATAATAATAACTAAAAATAATAATAACAAAGATAATAGCCACAATGACAACCTTGTCACAAAGGAACTTTGCTTGCTGGCGGGTGATTTCGAATATAATGTGTAAAGTGGCGTCCTTTGTGTTGTCGTTGCACACAAGTTTGTTTTTACTTAACAATTTTACCAACCAGCCAAAATAATCCTTAAAAGCCCATTCATGTCTAGTCACACCACACTGAATTCTTAAGAATTAAATTTGATCACTGGACATATTTAACTTGTATTTATTTATTTATTTATTTATTTTAGATTTAAATATTTCACTCATGCCATTTGTGGCAGTTTTCACTAATAAAGAATAATCTTGTGGTGCAAGGCACTACAAGTACTGCCCCCCAAAAACATGGTTGTCAGGGGTAAAAAAAAAACACTTAAATGTCAAAACGCACTGGCTTACGAATGACTCTTCCAGAACGAGTCGTTGTTTGCTTTTGGATGGCAATATCCTGCAGCACTGGTTCTGAAGGCATGGATGGTGCTACAGGTGCAGTAGGGACATTGGGGGAAGGGGATTCTTGGTGCCTGTGCGATGGAGCCACTGGCTGGTTCAAAGACAGTTGGTTGCGATAATGAAGGAGAATTGGAAGAGGGATGATAGATTGTTGTACCCTCGGATGAGGTGGTGGTACATAGGATTTAGGAAGGGTAGATTGCTGTACCTGTATATGAGATGAAGGTACAGAAGATTGAGGAGGGATAGGTTGCTGTACCTGTATTTGAGGTGGAGGTACAGAAGATTGAGGAGGGATAGGTTGCTGTACCTGTATTTGAGGTGGAGGTACAGAAGATTGAGGAGGATAGGTTGCTGTACCTGTATTTGAGGTGGAGGTACAGAAGATTGAGGGAGGATAGGATCTTTTGTTGGAGAAAAATCAAGGTATGCTGGTTTCAAGCGGTCCACAGAAACGGTTTCACGCTTGCCCACCTTGTCAATGATGAAAGTTTTGGGTCTACGGTCTAGCACAAGGAAGGGACCATCATAGGGGCAGTGAAGAGGGTAGCGGTGAGCATCATGTCTCAAGAAAACATGTGTGCAAGTTTGTAAATCAGGGGAAACGAAGGTAGTTTGTGAAGTGGAAGTTCTAGGTGCTGTGGGACGAATTTGCTTCATAACAGAGCGTAATGTCTTAACATACGAAGCAGGATCACATGCGGGGTTAATGGGTGTAGGTGTGAAAAATTCTCCGGGTAACCGGAGTGTGGTACCGTAAACTAATTCTGCTGAGAGCATGCAAGATCAGTCTTCAGAGCAGTACGAATTCCGAGTAGGATTAGGGTAGCCTGTCCACCCATGTAGTAGATGGATCAGTGGCTCGCAAGGAACTTTTAAGTTGACGATGGAAGCGTTCTATCACCCCATTGGATTGCGGGTGATAGCTTGTTGTTCTGATGCGCTCAGTCCCAAGAAGGAGCATGAGTTCCTTCCATAAGGCCGATTCAAATGAGCACCTCTGTCTGTGCAAATGGTTGCAGGTATTCCAAAACGGGAAACCCAACATGAAACAAAGGCGTGAGCTACTGCAGAAGCAGTACAAGAAGTCAAAGGAACAGCTTCTGGCCATCTTGTGAACCTATCAATGACAGTGAGAAGATAGGTATAACCTCGAGAAGAATAGAGGGGGCCGACTATGTCTAGATGTATGGCCTCAAAACGAGCCTTTGGCAAAGGAAAGGTACCAATTTCTGACTTTGTGTGTCGGTGAACTTTGGCACGCTGACATTGAAGGCAAGATCGAGTCCAATTGCGGATATCTTTGTGCATACTTGGCCATACAAACCTAGCTGCAATTAATTTTTGGGTGGCCTTAATTCCCGGGTGAGAAAGGGAATGGAGTTTAGCAAAAACAGCTCTTCGCAGCCCTTGTGGGACCAACGGTCGAATATGCTCAGTCGAGACGTCACATAAAATTAGTAAGTCTGACTTGGGTTCAACTGGTAAAGAGCGGACTTGCAATGAAGTGGGTGAATTAATAAGAGTTTGGAGGTCTGTATCCGTGGACTGAGCCTTAGCCATCTCTGAAAGGTTGATGTGAGAGTGTCCAGGGTCAGAAATTGCTGAGATGCGAGACAGCGCATCCGGCACAACATTCAAAGAACCTGAAATGTGTCGAATGTCTGAAGTAAATTGAAGAATAAAATCAAGGTATCTTCGCTCATTAGGAGCATGAGAGTCTGATTGAGAATGGAGAGCAAATATTAACGGACGATGATCCGTAAAAATGCTAAAGTCACGTCCTTCCAGGAATGACCTGAAATGACGGATGGAGAGGTATATCGCCAGCAACTCTCGACCGAAAGTGCTGTACCTCATTTGTGAAGGTGAGAGCTTGCGTGAAAAGAATGCGAGAGGTTCCCAAACGCCTGAAACAAGCTGCTGGAGCACTCCTGACACGGCAACGTCAGAGGCATCAGTGGCTAAGTTCAGAGGAGCGTCTGGTTGAGGGTGAACAAGGCATGTAGCTCGTGCTATAGCCTCTTTTGCTTGTGAAAAAGCGTTGGTAGCTTCGGGGTTCCACAGAACTGCAGTGGATCTGCCCCTTTTTGATTGGCGAAGAAGAGAGGTTATGGGTGCAAGAATGTTTGCACACTGAGGAATGAAGCGATGGTAGAAGTTTACCATCCCTAAGAAGCGGCGAAGTTGCTTTTGAGTTTGCGGTTGTGGGAAAGACCTTATGACAGATACTTTATTTTCGAGAGGAGAAATGCCCTTCGAAGTAACTTTGTGTCCTAAGAAGGTGAGTTCATCTACAGCAAAGACACATTTTTCAGGGTTTAGCAATACACCATATTCTGCCAACCGAGAAAAAACTAAGCGTAAATGTTGAATATGTTCTGAGGGAGAAGAACTTGCGATGAGAATGTCATCGACATATGTGAAAGTGAAGGAGAGACCTCTCAACACTTCATCAATGAAGCGTTGAAAAGTTTGGGCCGCATTACGCAGTCCGTATGGCATTTTTGTCATTTCAAATAACCCAAAAGGGGTTGTTATAGCAGTTTTATGTATCATCAGGGTGTACAGGAATTTGATGAAAGGCTCGCACCAAGTCAAGGCGTGAAAATACTGTGGTGCCATGGAGAGCAGAAGTAAAATCGTGTAAGTGAGGAAGGGGATAGCGATCTGGAATCGTGTTGTCATTCAAAGCACGATAATCTCCACATGGACGCCAGTCTCCAGGTGTAGGTTTTGGGACCATGTGTAAAGCAGAGGCATACGGGCTACTTGAAGGCCGTATAATACCGAGTTCAGCATGTGTTCAAACTCTCGTCTCACAATTGCAAGACGATCTGGAGCTAAGCGACGTGGGCGGGTGAAAACAGGTGAGCCTACCGTATCAATACGGTGGACAACAGAGTGTTTAATAGGGGTATCCTTAGAACAGGGTTGAGTAAGGGAAGAAAATTCATTTAGGAGCTGCTCTATAGCAGGTGAGCACTGTGGCAGAGAACTTGCCAATAATGAAGAGGGGTGCACGGTAGGAGAACCAATTACTGAAAGATGTGTGACATT
Organism: Bathynomus jamesi; assembly: GCA_023014485.1. Lineage (NCBI taxonomy): Eukaryota > Metazoa > Arthropoda > Malacostraca > Isopoda > Cirolanidae > Bathynomus > Bathynomus jamesi. The sequence continues at coordinate 85,332 of JAJOZX010002203.1, forward strand.
ATCAATTAATTGTGCTCTACGAACATCAACTAATAAATCATTAGCAGAAAGAAAATCAGAGCCTAACATTGGGGTATACACGTCCGCGACAAGAAATATCCAGCGGAAAACACGTCTAAGTCCAAGAGAAACTGAAATAGAACGATGTCCATAAGTGTGAATAGATGAAGAATTAGCTGCACGTAAAATGAAAGGAGAAGGTCCGTTTGCACGGTCTGCGGCTGTTGCAGGAATAACACTGTATTGAGCTCCAGTGTCAATAAGGAATGCATAGCTTGTAGTGCCTTGCACCACAAGATTATTCTTTATTAGTGAAAACTGCCACAAATAGGCATGAGTGAAATATTTAAATCTAAAATAAATAAATAAATAAATAAATACAAGTTAAATATGTCCAGTAGTGACCAATTGTAAGAGTCCGGTTTTATTTATTTAGACCTTTACAAGTTTACGTAGATAATTAACTATATGCCAGGGTCACCAGCGCCCAAGTACTAGATTGGCATCCGGCACTGCGGCGCAAAGTTAATTTTAATAAAAGAAGGGAAGAACTGATTATTAAATCAATATGAATTTTTATATTTTATTGACAACAATTAATGAGTATATGCAAAGGGGATTTTTACCCGTAACAACTTTGATGGACTTATAATGGCGAGATTAAATAATGGCCTGTTTGGCTAATATATAACAGTCTGCAAATAATACTGATTATAATAATGAATAATAATACAGTAATAATAATAGTATAGTAATAATAATAATAATAACAAAGATAATAATAACAAAGATAATATCAATAATAACTAAAAGATAATAATAACAAAGATAATAGCCACAATGACAACCTTGTCACAAAGGAACTTTGCTTGCTGGCGGGGTGATTTCGAATATAATGTGTAAAGTGGCGTCCTTTGTGTTGTCGTTGCACACAAGTTTGTTTTTACTTAACAATTTTACCAACCAGCCAAAATAATCCTTAAAAACCCATTCATGTCTAGTCACACCACACTGAATTCTTAAGAATTAAATTTGATCACTGGACATATTTAACTTGTATTTATGTAAGAGTCCAGTTTTATTTATTTAGACCTTTACAAGTTTACGTAGATAATTAATATATGCCAGGGTCACCAGCGCCCAAGTACTAGATTGGCATCCGGCACTGCGGCGCAAAGTTAATTTTAATAAAAGAAGGGAAGGACGGATTATTAAATCAATATGAATTTTTATATTTTATTGACAACAATTAATGAGTATATGCAAAGGGGATTTTTACCCGTAACAACTTTGATGGACTTATAATGGCGAGATTAAATAATGGCCCGTTTGGCTAATATATAACAGTCTGCAAATAATACTGATTATAATAATGAATATGCAATAATACAATTAATTCGAATAATAGTAATAATAATATTGTAATAATAATAATAATAACAAAGATAATAATAACAAAGATAATATCAATAATAACTAAAAGATAATAATAACAAAGATAATAGCCACAATGACAACCTTGTCACAAAGGAACTTTGCTTGCTGGCGGGGTGATTTCGAATATAATATGTAAAGTGGCGTCCTTTGTGTTGTCGTTGCACACAAGTTTGTTTTTACTTAACAATTTTACCAACCAGCCAAAATAATCCTTAAAAACCCATTCATGTCTAGTCACACCACACTGAATTCTTAAGAATTAAATTTGATCACTGGACATATTTAACTTGTATTTATTTATTTATTTATTTATTTTAGATTTAAATATTTCACTCATGCCTATTTGTGGCAGTTTTCACTAATAAAGAATAATCTTGTGGTGCAAGGCACTACAATAGTATCCCTCCCTGCCTGACACCATTGGTCACAGAGAATGGCTCTGAATTAACCCCACCCCATCTTACAATCATTGTCTGGTGATTATGCTAGAATATTAATATACAGACCAAGTAACCAGGTACATTACGATTTACAAGTTTCATGAATAATTTGTCATGATTAACACGATCAAATGCTTTAGAGGCATCCAGGAAATATAAAAATACATTAGCATCTAGAGTTTGGTATTTACAGACCATTTCCTTCAAGGCATACACACACATATCAGTACTGTGTTTCTTTTTGAAACCAAATTGGTTATCACTAGTATACCAGTAACATTCAAGTCTATTAATGAGTATATATTCAAACACCTTAGACATAATAATGGCCAAGGCTATCGGCTTATAGTTATCTTTACTGTTGATTTTAACCCTTTTTATCTTTTAGTACTGGCACCAAAACAACGGTTAGCATTGTATCTGGCAAAACACCATGTATGAGTAAACCTGTAAAGCACAAAACTAACAGAGGCACTAATCTGTCACTACTAAATTTTAGATGCTCAGCAGAAATACCATCAATACCACATGATTTGTTACAATCTAAACATTTTATGGCCTGTTTAGTCTCAAATACACTAACTCTTATATCTGGACTACAGGTAGCATCACAATTAACATTATTGTTCTTATGTACAGAGTCGAATAACACTGTAGTGTTCCTCCCATTATTTGACTATATTCTCAGTTCCAGTTACATTTTCAATATTAGCAGGGAGAGACATTGCACTATTATTCATTGTTTTTAATTCGTCCCAAAAGTTTCTTGGATTCTTACTGGCAAGCTTTCTAGCCAGAGCATCCATGCTTAACTCATACTCATGATCTTTTATATACCTCAATGCATACTTGGACCTGGCATTAGCCCTCTGTTTTTGTTGTAATACAGGGCCTTGCTTTGGCTTCCCTTGTTCACATCACATTAAAACAGCATCTCTGGATGCATTATGAAGTTCAGCCACATAATCGCTCCAGCCAGGTCTACATGTATAATTTTTTCTTCTAAAGATATTTAAGTCTAGGCTAACATTATTGAGAGAGGAAACAATTTGTTCATACATGTCTTTAAATGCCAAAATATGTGTCTGACTTCTACAGTTTACATCCTGACAAGCTAGAGCATCATTAGGGATAGATATATTACTTAGCAATACATCAGACTTATTACAATACTGTTGTTTGCCCTCATCATCAACTTTGGACCAGTCTAACTTCGCTTTACGTGTATCATTTACCTGTGATAGCATTGGAATACAATTAATGTCAAACTCAATTAATAGGGGCATGTGGTCAGAATTAGCATAGGAATACAAAACTGCCATATTCAGAACCTCCTGATTTGCATCAGGTGAACAAATACAATGATCCAACCATGAGGTGGTGTGCCAACTATCACTAACATAAGTAAAGCTATCACCAGGAAGACTACACATGGATGAAAGGGTCAAGTTATTATCCTCACAGAAGACAGAGGACTTGAAGGAAGAACGGGCAACCCAACAGTGTTGGGTTCCGGCATTTTCAACCTGCTCAAAAATCTGACTGACAAACAACAACAAAACATCTTTATTGCGGATCATTCACAATCCATAGCCACTGTGAAGAATGCTCTGTATGAATTGGTCCCCGATTAACCCACCCCTAATATCTCCAGTCTAACTGTAGAGCAGGTTAAGCCTAGCCTTGTAAGGGTCAACCTAGAGATTCCAGAAATGGTCCAGAGCGGGCAGAGCAAATTGAGGTCCACAGTAGGATTCCTCACCAAATTAGGTTAGGGTAATTTAGGTAATTTTTTACTATCAGTCCGGTCTCTGGAAACTGAAAATAAAGTTTACCATAAGACTCTTTACATTTTTTTAAACAACTTTTATTAAGTACAATATGAAGGCAAATGCCGATTAAAGCTATAAAATTGATGTTAATAAATTTTTTTTTGAGCGATAAAATCGCGGATCATGTTTTTGGGAGTGATAAAATGGCTGATCCCACAAAGGTTAGGAAGGTACCGCTAACAAAATTGGGTAGTTTGACCTGAACTCATAAGATTTTAGTGTCACGATGGCGTTGGTTTGCGATGGTTGTAATTATTCAGTGTGTTTAATTTCATGCAAATTTTTTGATGATGAAGAGGCTGCATTTAATTTTTATGTAGAACACGGTGTATTGCTAAAAGAATTTATTTGCCCTAAGAAAAACAAGGAAGATATTGTTTGTGGTAATAAGTGTGTGTTCGATAAAACAGAAAAGCATTTCGTTGCCATAGGTCGTGTGCGTGATAAGAAACGGAGAAGGGGAACACGCAAGGTTAGGTTAGGTTAGTTTTACGGTATATATAATATATACAGTGAATGGATCTTTTCCGTTTGACTGCCGCCATTGAAACATAAGAGGTGAGTGCCCCCAGCCTTCTTTACTTAGCCTTATAAGGCTAACTAACGAAAATATCACGACCTAACCTAACCAATCGTTAGGTCAACTGTACGACCTTGACGATTGGTTAGGTTAGGTCGTGATATTTTTGTTAGTTAGCCTTATAAAGCTAACTAAAGAAGGCTGGAGTTTAATTATGTTTCAATGGCGGCAGTCAAACGGAAAAGATCCCAGTGAATATATACAGTGTTCGTTTTACTACATATATATAAATGTATATATATACCTTTTAGGTCACTCATGTTGGCTGTTTCTACAATTTCCATAATTTATATATCAATGGATTCGTTTTTACATCACGAATGCGCCCTAGGTAGTCTCTACTGAAGGAATTACCCGCATTTTAGGGTATTTTTTCACACTTATACCCCAAAACAAACTTCGTGTCCTAACTTAGTTTTGGGCCAGTTCCCTCACTTGAGACTATCCAAATCGCATTCCTGGTGTAATAACGAATCCATTGATCTATAAATTATGGGAATTGAAGAGACCGGAGTGATAGTAAAAAATTACCGTAATTTACCTTAGGCTTTGTTAAGCTATGAATTGATGTTAGGTCTTTGACCACAATGTAGGCCTAATTTAACTGGACCTAGTTTATATGTTATTACTAAACTGGGGTTTAGAAATACAATTGTTCACTTACTGAGTGTTATTAGACAGCCACAACTTCCTCCTGGCGTCCCTCTTCTCTTTGCTCAATTTTTGAGAGCGCACTTGCTAGTGGAGATCTTTTATTGTCTTCAAGCCCCTTTGTCCGCCATGCCGTTCTTCCTTCAAGTCATCTGTTCCCCCTTTTTCCACCAGCGTGCTTTTTGTTTGTTGGTTGATCGGTAGTGTATGTCTACTACCGAGTGCGTTCTATCACACAGTATATAAATACTAGTGTGGAGAATAACTCTGGTGAGCACAGGGACGGAGCCAGGAATGTCCCAAGGGTGGGGGCGAACTTGAGCTACGTTCGTCAGGTTCCGTGGTGAATCGGCGAGCCCGTTAGGGGGTCTGGGGGAGAGCTGGAAGCTCCCTCAGCGGGGTCCGGGGCGGAGCCCCATAAGCCAGCGTATTTTAAGCTTATTTTGTGTAAAACCTGTCTGAAAATGTCAGTTCAACTGCCATTTTTGAACAGCCACTATACAGCCATCCATATGAAATACATACCCAAGGGCAATATTAGGAAATACAACCCAAATTACACAAGAGAAATAGCCCACCTCATAAGGCAACGTAACAACCTCAAACATAGCACACAAACACCACACACAGAAGCCATAAAACAGCAGATACAACAGCTCAACAGAGAAATAAACAACAAATTCAAAGAAAAACAAAGAGAAACATTTAGAGAATTCATAACAACACTAAACCACTCCACAGATACATCCAGGCTATACAAGACTATAAACAGCATTACCCACTCTAACAGCGGCATTCACACCTCACACGCAGCTATCTGTCGCAGCCAAATTAATATCACAACATATACACAACAAGCTAACATTCTAGTTAATCACTACGCAAAGATAAGTCACTTAAATAGAGACAACAACCAGAAACACGCAGACAGACAAACAGCCAGACACAAGAAAACCTACAGACTCGACACGACCATTACACCCTTCAATACAGACCAGACCACCAAGATCATCGAAAACATTAAGAATTCGAAGGCTACTGGACCAGACAACATATCTAACATACACCTTAAACACTTGGGCCCACGGGGAATACTAACTCTTACAAATATCAGCAAATATTCATACCAACACTGTATTACACTGGGCAACACGTATTTTATTGAATGATATCTGACACTTGATTCTAGGTAATTTGGGTACGCTGAATACGAATTTCAACTCGGTTTGGCTCTATCAGGTCCTGATTCTTGTCGACAGCCTATGTGCCATTTTCCAGATTTTTCAAATTAGGACTAAAAAATTAAGTCATGTGTTAAATTTTTTTTTCAAGTTTCATGAATACAAGCAGTTCATACTACAGTAAAATTACATTATAACGATAGAAATGACTTAAAATAAAAAAACAAACAGATATGAAGCTTTCACTGTGGCAAAAAATTTCTTTTGTAAGACTTTCTAGCGTATTTGCTTGTTGATGGCAGGTCTCTTTTCAAGCACCAGCAGTAATCAGCCATCATGTGGGAAGTACCGTTCCTCCATAATTTTGATATCTTGGTGGAATCTCTCCCCTTGTTCGTCACTTACATCACCTAAATTACTTGGAAATTGGTCAAGATGGCTATTCAAAAAATGCATTTTTATGCTCATATTGCAACCTAACTCTTTGTAGTCCCTTAAAAGTTTTTTTACGATTTCTTCGTAGTTATCTGCCCTATAATTGCCTAAAAGTTTTCTATCAAGTCCACGAATGAGAACCAGCCATTTTTTTCGCCTTCATTCATGACATTAGGAAAATTGCTGTCTTTAATCATTGTTCTTATTTGTGGACCGTCGAAAATTCCCGCCTTGATTTTTTCATAACTTAAACTTGGAAATTTTGAAGTTATGTATTTGAAACACTCGCCGTTCGTATCTAAAGCTTTTACATATTGTTTAATGAGGCCTAGTTTTATATGCAGAGGAGGAAATATGATTTTATCTCTGCTCACTAAAGGTGGATTAATTACGTTTTTTTCTCCGACAGTAAGTGATGTTCGTGCTGGCCAGATTTGTTTGAAATAATGTTCTTCCTTGGCTCTGCTGTCCCATAAGCAAAGGAAGCAGGGATATTTAGTATACCCTCCTTGTTGTCCTAGCAGAAAATTAACCATTTTTAAGTCAACACATATGATCCACTCGTGCTCCCTATATTTGATAAGATTTAAAACCTTTTCTATATGTTCATACTTTTCTTTTAATTTTGTTGAGTGCCCAATCGGTATCGAGCCGTATAGATTGCCATTATGCAATCTAAAAACAAGCGCCAATCATTTGCATCGTAAGACTCAACCCCCATCTTCTTTAACAAACCAACTATGTCGCAGCAATATACTAAACTATCCTCTGTTCTAAAATATTTAACAAGTTCTTCTTCTCTTTTTCTGTAAAATGAAATGTATGTGTTTGAAGTAAGCAAGTTTTTCTCTTTAAGTCTTGAAGCTAAAATTTCCGCAGCCTTTTTTGGCAAATTTAGATCCCTTACAAGATCATTCAACTCGGCCTGGTTAAACTTTTGCGGATCGTTTTGACTTTCAAATACGCTGGGGTCAAAATCGGTGTCTGACTCCTCAAAGTGCATAACAATATTTTCAGGAACATCTTCAACTAATTCTTGAGTTGGCAGACCCTTAAATTTTGGAATGGGGATCTCATTTGAATGTAGCACAGGTCGTATCGCGGTGTCGAAATTTGGGTACTCGATACAATGTTTATTTTTCTTAGTGAAGCCCGAAGTCTTGACAAAGCAAAGGTAGCAATCGGTCTCGTGGTTAGTAGGCTCTCGCCACACCTGATATGGAAAAAAAATTGTAAAGCGTTAACAAAAGCGACGAGAGACTTGTTTTTATGAATTTTATCAAAAGTTATCACCCAAACATTTAACATTTCTATGTGTTTCAACCTTATGCAATATTTGAGATTCTTATAAACATGTTCTGTAAATTTTTGTTTATGTACCTAAGTTACAATTACATTTAGGTAAGTTACAGTATACTAGTGATTAAATTACGTAGTTTTATGAAATCATAAACTTACCATCGGAACTCCAAAAGGTATTTTTGAATCCGAACCCTTCGTCCAATGTCGCAGTCTTTCAATGCATATAGTGCAGGCTTTATGTGGAGCCCACGATTTATCTTGGTCCCCCAGTTTTATGCCAAAATAAGCTAAGTAAGCTCTTTTTACGAAGTCAGTTATATTTGCTCGTTGATGTGGAAGTGTAAAATTTCCACATATATAACAGAAGGAATCAGGGTTGTTTTTGCATTTGAACTTTCTAGTGCTTGATGACATATTGCTTGATTGTTCTGCCAATTTGTAAAGGTATTTAAAGCCCTTAATTCATATAAATTTAAGAAAATCTGAAATATAAACACAAAAATTAGTTTAAATAGGTACTTATTATGAAATAGGTACTTACAATCTATGAAATTAAACTAGAAACACGGATGAGTAGGTACAATATAAATTACGTCTAATTAAATCAACTATATTAAATCACGATGACAAAATTACTCACTAAATCATATGCCAATTCAAAATTATGTTAATGCCCAAACTTAATTAACTAACTCAACTGACTGACTGACTGACTGACTGATTGAATTGACTGATTAACTCTGGAAACGAGTCGCTTTTATATATTTTAGTTGTCCCTCTAGAATACTCTACACAGAACAAGAACGCTCGAGAAAATTTTAGAATTCTATGATATTTTTAGCTTAATTTACAAATATTAAAATGGGTTAAAAATGACAAAATTAAAAAATATTTTTAGGGTGTTACATATAAAAATATACATAATACAACAATACCATAACAATAGGTACAAATACCTAGATAAAAACCTAGTTGCATAATGTGTAACTGCAAAAAGACAGCGAGTATTGAGAAAAAAACCTTTTTATGAATACGACGAAAGAGGAGGGGTGTTGAGCAAAATCAGGACCTGATAGAGCAAAACCGAGTAAAAATTCGTGCTCAGCGCACCCAAATTACATAGAAGTAACTGTCAAATCTAATTCAATAGACAAAAATTTGAAATTTGTTCCCCAGTGTTATTCTTGACATATGGAAACAAGGTAAAATTATTACACTACTCAAACCAAACAAAAATTCAACAGAACCAGCTTCCTATAGACCCATTACTTTACTATGCACACCTTCCAAAGTAACAGAAAGACTAATCTTACAAATCACCAACCCACATACCACTATCGCCTACTCAACGTGGATTCAGACCTCACCACTCAACCACGACATTACTCACTAACCTCACGCAGCACATCATGGATGGCATCAACTCCAGACGACCAGCTCAACGTACACTCTTAGCAACAATAGACATTAGTAAAGCATTTGATGCAATCCCACGCTTCCCTCTCATAAACAAAATACTCAACACAAATATGCACAATAACACCAAAAGGTGGCTGAGCAACTATCTTTCAGGAAGATACTCACGTGTCACATTTAATGGCAAGTCATCCAAAAACAAGCTTTATCAGAACGGGGTCCATGAAGGCTCTGTTCTCTCACCAACACTGTTCAACTTATACATGCATGACATTCCAACACCCATAGATAACAAGCTTATTTTATCATCATATGCAGATGACATCACTCTAACATCCACCCACAACAACATCGACACCGCTACAAATAACCTACAAACATACATAAACAGTATACAAGACTGGCTCACACACAATAGACTCAAAGTAGCACGCACAAAATCAACCATCTCCTTGCTAACAAGCAACACAAAAGAACACCAGATAACTCCACAACTTACGCTAAACAACACCAACATTCCACACACTCACAGGACCAAAATACTTGTGGTCACATACAACACATCATTATCTTATGCAAACCACATTCAGGACATTAAAAACAAATATATGTCAAGACTTAACACGCTTAGGGTACTAACAGGCATAAACTTTGGACACCAGAAGGAAACATCATCACTCATATACAAACAATATATTCGCTCAGTTATGGACTATGCTAGCCCATGCTGGGCACCCATTATCTCAAACACACACATAAACACCTTACAGACAATACAAAACAGCGCACTTCGTATCATTACAGGATGCACTCAAACAACACCAATAGAACACCTGCACACAGAAACAAAAATACTGAAAGTTAGGGAACATTTAAACATGAGGGGAACACAATTCATGGCAGCAGCGACAACTAACCCACAACACCCTTGCCACTACATGTACAATCATACACCGTCACCTCGCACCATTAAGGTAACACCAGAGAGACATTATAACCAAACACTCCATTCCATACCATGCCCCACGGACATCACGCAGTACAGAAAACACATACACACACACACCTAACCCACAAAGCACTGACACGACTCGGTCCGAATGCGGTCCTAGGTGCGAAGCCGCCATCCATTGACAGGTCAGAGACCAGCCTGAGCAGATCGGATCGAGTTAACTTAGCACGATTCCGATGTGGACATCACCCCAACTTACAGACATATAAACACAGACTAGATAACTCCACAGACGACACCTGCCACCTGTGGCAGGACACACCACAAACAATTGAACACATTATGACAGACTGTACCACTCTAGCACAACACAGAACACAACACAACATCACTAGTGCGCTGAACCTCTGGTCCACTCAGGAGAGGGCGATCGGTCACCTGCGTGCCACCAGCTTGCTCGATCAGGGTGGGCTGATCGGCTAACCAACAACAACAACAAATACACTTAAAAAATGTATTTTTGACTACATTTTATACAATAAAGCATAACCTAACATGTTCATATTACGAGATCTCGTAAACGACGCATTACCACAGAAAACGTGCAAAACACCTCAAAATTAACCAGAAAAGTTTGCTCTCGTCATTTTCGTTTAAACTAACGAAAATATCACGACTTAACCTAACCAACCATGAAGGGCGTACAGTTGACCTAACCGGGCATTCAATTAACCTAACCAGGCATTCAGTTGACCTAACCGGGCATTCAATTGACCTAACCGGGCATTCAATTAACCTAACAGGTTAATATTGGTTATTTCACATAAATATCTTCTGATCTTTTCGTATTAGGCACTCACTGTCACATTTCGGGCAAGTTAAGGATGAGAGAATAACGCCGTAATTGATAAAAAACATCCAATGCTTTGTCTTCATCTAGGGCATATGACGAATCAAGTTCTCAAAGTCGAAACCACACGAACGGCACGTCATAATTCTATCACAAACACCACCAAACTGAATCCAATTAGAAAAAAAAAAATAGCCAGAACAGAAACCAACAAACTAAGTCGCAGAGTAGCGAAAAAATAGCCCAAAATTATACTCGTCGGACCAAAAATGAGTGTATTTATTTATATATATATATATTATTAGTATCATAATTTTCACCAATAATATGCATTTGCACAAAAAATGAGTGACAAATTTGAATAAAGCGACTAAAACTACCTCATAAAAAGTTATTTTGATTTACAGGTCCAGCCCATGTCATTTAAAACATATTAACCTAACGCGCTCCTATCTGACCCTAACTTGGAGCGGTAATACATTGAGATGACCAATCCGCGAAAGTGAGTACCTAAAGACAAGTTGTACACGGGCCCTTCAATCAATATACGCACAGGCCCAGACCCCTTCAAATAGCCGTTGCTCAGGTGTTAGTAGTACCACACACACACACACACACACACGTACACACGCACATACACCCACACATATATATATATATATGGGATGAATTTCACAAGTAAACACTTGAAATGAATGAATGATGCAAACCTACAAGGAAAGAGAAAAATGATTCCAAGGCCTTTCGTGTATTCAGAAGTACACCTTGTCAGGGAATAAAGGGAGAAGGCGAGATGACAACAATATATACCGGACAAAACAAGACGTCTTTATTGCGGATCATTCACAATCCATAGCCACTTAACCTACAGTAACATACAAGTACAATCTTACGTATTATACACTGAAGTTAATACAAAAATAGGGCCAACATAGCCACTTAACCTAGCATACTGGCATACTGTTTGATTATCTGGCAATTTTATGTATATTATTACCAAAGCTGGGCACAAACCGTTAATCCGTTAATCGTTAATTAACGAAGTTAACTTTTTCGTTAACGATTTAACTTTTAAGTTAACTTTGAAAATCATTATCGGACTAATTAACTTCCGTTACATTTAACTTCCGTTAACTCAAGTCCGTTAACCCAAAAAATTCATAAATAAACGTTTAAAAGTTTCTATTATTTTCAGTGCTGAGCAGGTGCGCAATTAATCCGCCACTGTTAATAGTGATGGACGAATTTCCATTTCCGCAGTGCACAATCAGGCGATATATTTGTTTCCGTCGCCACAATTTGTGTCTTACCAAATATGTAGTTATTTATGGCATTGGTTTGAGCAAAACATGGTCGACTGTAAAATCAGGCGGAAAGATTTGCCATTTGAGTTGAATGTTTCAACTTCTTTCAAGAAATATCACGAGCATTTTAAGGCACTTTCAATAATATATATGTAACAATTACAACAAATAACTACATTCGTTTCATTTGCAGTCTGTCTCTTGCGCAACATGTTTGTGCTTGTGAATATTTAAAAATAATCGTTGTCAAGTAAGTCATGTATATTTATAATATGTCTGTGAGTACCTTATTAGTAGTCTCCTTGATACATTTCAAGAACCATAAAACTGATCAGGTAAGATTTCAATTCTCATGTCACTTTGATGACATAAATTAAGTCAATTGATGTCTTACAATGGGAGCGTTTTCACCTCATCTGGTTGGACAAGTATGACAACACCAAGGTCGCCAGGGTGAGGAAAAGCATGGAGGGTACAGTCGAGGAGGCCATGAAGCAGCAGTCCAACGAAGTGGGCAGCAACAGTGGAGGCAGCAACAACGAGGAGGAGGAGGAGGATGACTTCTTCAGTGCTGTCATCCAGACAAAAGAGAGCAGCAGAAGCCACAGGTCACTCAAGGGCAAGGCCCAGAACTTGGTCAAGACCTGGCTGGAGACCAACTCCAAGGACTTGCTGACAGATGCTGCCTTCTTGGGTGAGCAAGTGTTGGTGGACTTGTTCATCAAGTTCAACACAGCCATCCCCTCCAGTGCTGCAGTGGAGCGTTTGTTCTCTATGGGCAAGGACATCCTGAGGGCCAAGAGATCATCCCTGTCTGATGAAAACTTTGATATGCTAATTTTCATGAAGGGCAACATGCATCTCATGGACAAAATGGAGAACGAGAAGAAGAGGGAAAATTAAATTATATATATATTGTGTTTTTCATTTTTTTTATAATAAAAGTTAACGTTAACGGTTTATCGGTAACTTCCGTTACATGTTTAACGAATTAACGGATTAACGGTTAACGAAGTTAACTTTTTGGTTAACGGATTAGCGGTTAACGAAGTTAACTTTTTGGTTAACGGTGCCCACCACTGATTATTACACGAGACATCATAAACTGAAAAGGCTCATTTGTATATGTAGGAGAAAATAATTGTAGCTTAATGAAGAAATCAGAAATTATGAAAATAAAAGTTTAATAAAAATGGTGATGAATTATGGGAAGCTGAGTTCGGATATGATTGTGTGGAAACTATATTTTAAATTATTAATTATACAATAAACAAAACATCGTTTTTGCGGATCATTCACAATCCATAGCCATTTAACCTAACATACAAGTATAATCTTATGTCTTATACACTGAACGTAATACAAAAATAAGGCCAACATAGCCACTTAACATACAAGTACAAAAATAAGGCCAGCATAGCCATTTAACCCAATATACAATATGTATATATAATCTTTGCTACATTACAAATATAAGGTATTGTAAACCAGCAGTTGTCTGAACCAAGACTGCCATATAGGTGAGAGGTACACAGTATCTGAAGACAGGATATTGTACAATAACACATTAGAGTTGTTTTGGACCCCAGTAATGAAATTATATATATTCTTCCGGATTAACATTTGGCTGGTAGGTAGGTTACATGTAGTAAACAAAACTGGCACTGCACCATTTTGATTCCTTACATAGCATACGAAAAATATTATTAGGGGCCAGTTCCGTATTGCCCCCCTAGCAAAATGATTTTATTAAAAAAAAAAGGGGCCAGTTCCGTATTGCCCCCCACGCAAAATATGATTTTATTGAACATTAGGATTATAAATTATTTTGATACAGTCTATTAAAAATTCAAAATAAAATTCAAAATATGATTTTATTGAACATTAGGATTATAAATTATTTTGATACCGATCAGTTTGTAATGCGTGATCTTTACGGGGGCTCCGCCCCTGTACCCCCGAGACCTAAATTATACAAATGATAATGTAATAACATGTGCCCACCTTGCCTGGGTAGCTGGAGCCATAAGGACTAATGTAAAGGATAAAAAAGTTAAGTGCACTTTTTAAAATTTATTATAAACCAATATTTTCTCAACTCCATCAGTATTAGCAAAAATAATTTCACCATATTGAATATTTTTATCAGAAGTAGAAAACCATGGTTGTTTTTTACTAACAAAAAGCACCAATTTTTCAATAAAAAAATGTGGGGGGCAATACGGAACTGTAGCCTATTATTATAAGCAATAGAGTTTATTCATAGCAGTTTTTGTATAGTTCCACCACAGATGGGACATATATACAATGTGGTACAGTAAGTTCTAAAAAGATAAGTTTTAACCGATTCTGAACACACCAAATTTCCTGGTAATTATTCGTTTTAGTGCTTTTTCTCCTTTCTGAACCAAAACACATTTTCTGGTGTTTTTTGGTGTGATTTGTTCGAATCTGAACTTCGTTTCTTTGGGAAATGAGCCGTTTTTGAGAAATTTTAAAATTGAAAATTTCTCAAAAACGGCTCATTTCCCAAAGAAACGAAGTTCAGATTTGAACAAATCACACCAAAAAACACCAGAAAAATGTGTTTTGGTTCAGACCTAACCTAACCCGCGTTTTTTCGCAATTTCTTACCTTAAATAGCAGCGTTGGGATGTTTGTACAGATCAGCGGCGACCAACAGGAATAAATAGACGATTTCGCCAGTCCCACCAATTTGAACTTGTTGGCCTAGCCAATGCTCACAGACGTCGAAGCAAAAACTCCTTTAATTAACCGCACTCTCGGAAGCCAACGCTAAATACAGCTGTGCATCTAGCTGTGTCGAACGCTTTGTCAAGAATAACCCAACGTACAATAAGTTTTGTCACAGTTTGAGGTGGGATTTTTCAACCCACGTGACCTTTCGACGGGAAACAGAGAAGGAACACTTTTTTCTGCCGCGCTCGTCCCTAGTCAATCTTCTGCAATAATATTGGTCAGCAACTTCTCTATAATTACACTCATGACCACACTGCGGACAAATAACACGAGTAGGTAAAACACCGTGACTGGTAAAGAAAACTTCAGCACCGTCTTCTTTTTTATAAGTAATCCAAATCACACCCCAGACAAACCATAGCGAAAACCGAACTGAATAAGGATTTTGGAATGAGTATGCATTATTGGAGATTCAAAATGCACGTCTCTGATTGGTCGGATAAGGTAACATGAAACAAAAACCAGATTTAATTGGCTGATTTGACCTGTGTTTCCTAATTTTGCCACGAGATGTCTCCCCATAAAACTGGAGAGGACGAGGACCGACAAAACTTTAACAGCGGAAAGAGGTAAACACTCGGTCAATGGCCTATAATGGCTGCTTTTTACGTCTACATTTTTTTTTTCCGTAAAAAATAATTATTACATTTCCTTGATTTTTATCAGTTTCCCTGACGTTTCAAGGTGCCCTGAATACGAATTTATATGTTAAATTGTCACAGAATGTCTCCTTCTATCGAAAACAAACAAAGCATTAAAACGAATATTAACCAATTTCCTTACTAGCATGTTACTTTGTACTGTACATATAGCTTTTTATGTTGCCTCTCAATATCGAGTTCATCTTGCAGCTTGTGAGCTGACCTACGTATTTACATGTGTTTTTTGACAAGTATTGTCTGACCATTTATTTCAAGACTCACATGATACATGTTTCATTAGATTACACCTAAAAATCAAAATACAACTCTTTGCCCCATTATATAGGTGGTCATTTTCTATACGGTACCATATTGTTCACATATCTCTAATAGTACTCTCGGCCTATGAGGAGAGGGTGACAGAAGAACAAGGTCATGAGCAGTGATGTTATAATAATGTTATAATGTTATAATGTTTCAGACCAACAAAGACCCTAGGATCCACTCATGGCTGGTCTACCTAACTGTGTTCGTAATCGTGTATTGTGTATGTCCTCCGTGGTGGCGGAGGGTACCTACAATTTTACGTGGGTTCCGAACCACAAGAACATAAGAAATTTATGTAAAAACTGCCGGTAAATTGGCAACGACCAATTTTTACGAAACTAAATAATTATCAATTTAACACTAATTAATTATCGATTTAAAACTAAAGATAGAATCTCTGGATCCAGAGGATCAAGTCATAATAGACTACTATCCACAAATATGTTACACTCTATATCTATTTATAACGGAGATGCAAATATATCAGATCCAAAGAATCCAGTCAATTTCATTACGGTATCCATCAAGTCACGGTCCATATCGATTGCGGACCAAGTCAAAATTTACAATCATATACATTACAATATATACACTTACGAGAAAAAGTGTAGGTGTGGCTGTAAAGACTGTACAGTAATGTAGAAATGTGTGTGCACCCATTTTGGGTCTCCCATTTAAAGGTGTTTGTGGGACAAGTGAAGATCATGAGTTTTTCAATACCTCAGTAATATGGGGGGCACCGCTCGGCAGAGGAATCTCTTTAAATGGGGTGTGTAAGGACAGAGAGTATCCCCTAACCCAAGACGCTGCCTCCCTATATCCAGAGATGGGCAAGATCACCAACTTTGGTGATCTTGAAGATCAAGATCAGATCACCAGAAAAATGTGATCTTGAAGATCAAGATCAGATCACCAGAAAAATGTGATCTTAAAGATCCAGATCAAGATCGTGATCTTGAAGATCACTTTTTAAGATCACTTTTATATGAATTGAAAAAAGTTGTACTCTTGTAGAGTAAACAAAAACAAATTATTTTGTTAATCACTCCTGAAAAGTATCACTCCTAATACTCCCCTGAGGGCTGAGGCCAGGGCCGGATTAACCATTAAGCAAAATAAGCCCGTGCTTAGGGCATCAAGGGAAGGGGGGCACCACAGAAATTTTCCATTGTCGGATTTACCATGGATTTATTATACTATTATAATCGCGGCTTATAGCCTATAAGCTGTTGAAAACTGAATTATATATATTCATATATAGTATTTATTTTTTTTCATTGTTTGAATTTGTAGTGAACAACAACCCTTTTGAGAGAATAAATATATTTCGTTGTAATCACACACTTTACGCTTTGCGTTATTATTTTGTTTATATCAAATCTTTGAGCGCCATATTAAAAATACTTATAGATTAAATATTTTCGTGTGCTATAGTAAATGTAAAAACAAGATTCAGTCATGCTGAACTTTATAAAATAATTGTAGAAGACAATATTGAGTGTGCCTTCCCAAATGTAGAAATTGCCTTTCGTATATTTTTAACATTAATGGTCGCAAATTGCTCAGCTGAGCGTTCATTTTCTCAGTTGAAGTATATTAAAAATACCAACAGAACAACTATGCAACAAGGCAGGCTGGATGCCTTATCTCTACTAAGTATAGAAGCAGATGTGTTACGTAAGATTAGTTTTGAGGATCTGATCAAAGACTGCAATTAAAAAAAGTAGGAGAAAACTTTTCAAATATAAATGAAGTGGAAGTATACAAAAATAAACATTATTTTCCATCTTACTGTAAGTTTTGTTTCATTTCAAAAAATAAAATTTTATTTTATGGTTTATTTTTGTTTATATTTTGAATTACATATATATGGGGCACCAAAATCTTTTAAGTGCTTAGGGCCTCTAAAGGTCTTAATCCGGCCCTGGCTGAGGCAATACAAGCATCGCATCCTACCCATGTCACCTGATCTAAACCACGGGGATTGACGATTCCCCTTTCAGTTTTTCAGGTGGTAAACTTAAAACTTAGTATTATCATAACTTATCAGCAAAGAAAAAACTATTAAATGACCTACATATAGTTTTTAGTTCTATTTTTCTCAATTCTCATTTCACCAGGTCCATAACCCATATTAATGAATGGTCAGCATATATAAGTAAACATTTTTTACATAGAATTTAATTTTACAGTTTTACTGCAGTACGCAATTACTGACAATATAAGGGTAAAAACCGCAAGTTAAGAGTGTTAATTTAATGTTCAACCGCTGTAAACATTTGCTTTCAGCATAACCAATTGTTCAAAGTTACCATCCGAGAGACGACTTCGTTTGGGGCTATGAACCATGCCAGCAAACGAAAACAACCGTTCCACTGGTGCAGAAGAAGGTAGCGTGGTGTTATACCTCTTGAAGATCTTCTTTATAGCAGGATACCTATCTAAAGAGTCGAGTGCCTTACTGGTGTCCTGCAAATAATTGAGGACTTCCAAGTCTTCCTTGTTGTTAGGAGCAGAGAATGAGCCGTCCATAGTTCTGAAGAAATCGTCTTCAGATGATGAGTCTGAGTTCACCGAACTATTACCACTGCTGTCAGAATTACAATTTCTTACAGCCATTTGCAGCTTGTCTTTTACTTGAGACTTGATTGCTTCATGATCGCCGAAATTAGGCCCTTGCAACAATGATATCCATCTAAGTTTGAAATACGGATGAGATACTGAGGCCAAAACGGCATCAGTTACCTCGGGGCTCAACGACAAAAAATGACCAAATCTGGCATTGAAGCCAGAGACGACTGCTGCCAGTAATGGCATGCAGTGTCTCAAGCGCAGGTCGTTTGGTTGGATAGGCTCCAATCTTGCGAGGGCATCTTGAGTCACTAGGACTGTTGGAAGAAGACAACCGTAGTAGCATTCTTTCTCTGCCTGTAATTTGTTGAGGGCTGCTGCAATTGGTTTTAGAACAGACAAATATTCTGAAATAAATTCCAATTCATTGTCTTTGAGGATGGGTAGATTCAGTTCTTCAAGAGCTACATTCACGTCGTTCTTATGTTTATATATTTGGCTTAATGAGTCGTACATTGAGTTCCATCGGGTGACGCATGGGTACCTAAATTGGACGCCAGTTATTTCCTGTATTTTTTCTGCTGACTTGGGTTTACCAGCAGCATTCCACAGCGCCGAACATTTTCCCATTGCAGAATGCTTTATCTTCTTTAGTCCAGGTGAATTCAGTCCTTTATCTGCATCAGTTGTTGCTACCAAGTTCAATGTGTGGGAGGCACATCGAATATGGGATGATAGTTTCACTGACTCCTCTCCATGCTCTCCTGAATGTTCAGGAAAGTTGCTGATGATAACCTCTTCATCTGAATCTTTTTCATCATCATCTTCATCTGCATCATCTTCATCAATGTCGTCAGTACGATTCTGAACACGAACACCGAACTCTTTAAAGCATTTCACCATGTTCGATGCATTGTCGGTGACTGTAGATACAACTTTTCTATAAGATAAACCATGCTCCGAGTTGATCCTGTCCAATATTCCAGCAATTTTATCAAAGCTATGTGTTCCACGAAATCTTCGGCATGCCAGTGCAGCTGATCCTCGCGACAAGTTATCATTGATCTGTAATGTAAGAATATAAAATCAATGTTTGTATGAACATTTTTTTAAGCTTAATTTAATAATATTGGTTAGACACGCACCAGCTAAACTGCACCACCAAACATTGAAGAGAAGAACTATGTGATATAAAGGAGGCAATTCAGCGATGAGTCGCCTACCATACCACTACATCAGTGACCCATCCCATAAGAGCAAAATGTGGAAGAGTCCATATTCACAGCCTGTGAATATGGACTCTTCCACATTTTGCTGTGAATCAGACACAATGACAGATGACAGAATCAGTGAATTAGTGTGAAATTACTGTGAATCACAGCAAAATGAAGACTCACCAAATTAATGAATGAGGAACACATGTCGAATAATTGAAAAGATTATACTATAAGTCTATCAGACTATCAGTCTATCACCAATGGTCAATTTATCAATTATATAAAAATAATACACTAAATCAATAGCATACCCAATGCGCAGTGACTCCCATGAAACTGCGGTGATTAGTTGACCATATGTCGCATGTAACACACACATGGTCAACTGCTGCCAGTTTTGCTTGTATGTCTTCCTTCATTGTACTGGTTGTTGTTGCAAGAGATCTAGCCAGGGTGCGTCTAGATGGCACCTGAACAGCCGGGTTGACGTCTGAAAAAAATATTTAAAAATTAAAACAAATACAATAGATTAGCTATGGAAAAAATATCAAAATATTTAGCTAGGCTAGCGATAGTCTAATGTTCATACAAATAATATGATTAATTATTTTAATCAGATATTAGCTATGGAAAAAATAGCAAAATATTTGAGTTATACTAACATGAAAGAAGATCCTTAAATTCATGTAGTTCAACTAGGCTCAATGGTAGGAGCCCATTAGCCACAAGCGAGAGAATCTTCTTTTCAAGGATATCCTTGCATATTGGTGGTCCTGGTTTTTGCTTGGAAATGTGGAACATGCAGTGGCGGTTCCTCATATGGGCAATATGGGCAGCCGCACAGGGCGGCATTTGTGGAGGGGCGGCATGAGCGCCTGCAAAAAAATAAAAATAAAAATAAGAATAAATAAATAAAGAAATAAATAAAAATAAAAAATAAAATAAAATAAATAATAAAAGATCAATGACTTTGCATCAAGGAAGGTAAGAAGAGTCAGGTTTTAGATGGCAGTTGTGCTGTGGTGCAATTTATTTTGTTTCTTGTTCAAAGTGTAGCATAATAATTACCCTCTCTTAAGTGTCTTATTCTATTTATGTGATAGAGCATTTGTACAATTTAGAAATTTGATTCTCTAGTTTATTTATGGCAGTTGTGCAATTTAATTTGTATTTTTCCTGTTCATAGTATCATAATTACATTCTCTTAAGTGAGTTATTCTATTTACGTGATGAAGGATTTGTAAAATTCAGAAATTTGAGTCTTTGTTTTGGTTCTGAAGTTCCAACAATTAGTCCAATAAAAAGTTATTTTGTGAAAGAGTTATGTCTGTCCTTTATTTTGGGGGGATTCGAATGTGTGTGTGTTGGCGAACAGGGGGGGGGGGGCGCTGAAGGTGAGGTTCGCCCAGGGCGTCATGTAAGCTAGGACCGCCACTGGGAACATGCTTAGTGTTGACTGCTTGGCAATTTTGGCAGGGCCAGCATTGCTGCCGCTGGCATCTTCTTCTTTAGCTGGACGCTTGCGAGATTTCTTCTCCGATTCATATTCACCCAAAAGATCCGAATGTAGTTTCTGCACAAGAAAATAAATTATTATCATGCGGAGAGACTTCTTGAACACCCTGTATAATATTTATCAGAGTATCAAACTTCTAGTTGAAATTAATACTTAACAAGATTCTAAAATTTTGTTATCTTTAACTAAAATTATTTTCACCATGATCAGTGCATTTTTATCCTATGTTAAATTGAAAGCCGAATTTCGTCCTTCAGTAACTAAATAGGAGAAATTACAGACATGGATCAGAGAGAGAGAAAGACAGATACACCTGGCGTTTTATTATAGTTGGATATCGGCAGTTTTTAATGTAGTTACTAGTCCATAATCTATTAATATCTGAAGTGCACAATATATTCAAATGGACGTCTATGTAAATGTAGCATTAGTCTTGTATGGCACCAGTCACTTAAAATATGACTTGAACCATTATGTTAATGTTGCTACTTACTACTTAGTTACTAAGTAGTACTAACCCTGAGGTGCCTCAGAAGATTGGTTGTTGAGTCGAGGCCAGCAGACAGAATTGTAGTTTTCTTTGTACACTGCCTACAAATAACTTTGATACTGTTTCCAGTTTTTTCGACAATTTGAAAATATTTTCCGTTCAATAGCACAGATTGATCCTTATTACCAACATTGTTATCTAAATATATTGAATACTGTTCTGGTGACAACCTAGAATATTTGGTTCCCTTGGGAGCCTGTTGAAGTTGTAAAATTGCACTCATTATTAAAAAATTCAATCTGTAAATAAAATATGTTTAGAATTAATTTATTATGAATACGGACCTATAGGCTATATTTTATGCCTATATATAATAATATATTAATAGAACACTTTTAACATAATTGCACAGTAAATTACACTTTTTACGAGCCTAAATTCCACAGCAACTACACCTTCCATGAGCCCACGCATGACGCAAGTCACCCAACTAACAGAAAACATAAACAGTCGGTGTTGAACAAGTTGCCACCAGATGTCGCTTGGACAAAAAACAAATGGCATTCGCATAGCGGCATATTTAAGAATCTGAAATTAAAAGTGATCTTGAAGTCTAAAGTGATCTTCAAGATCAAGATCACAAGAAATAAAGTGATCTTAGATCAAGATCAAGATCACCATAATAAAAGTAATCTTCAAGATCAAGATCAGATCACGATCTTGATCTTCAAGATCACGATCTGATCTTGAAGATCAAGATCGTGCCCATCTCCGCCTATATCCCACAACACTTGTGTTGAGCTGTGGGATCTATCCCCAGAAAGCCTTAATTTTACTACCTTAAACTATACCCTTTCTATCAACATATGCGTCTAATCGATTTTTAAATATGTTTATAGACGTGCTACTAATTACTTCTACCGGCAAACTATTCCAGCTATTTACTATTCTATACGTAAAAAAGTTTTTCGCAACTGCTGTCTCGAACCTTCTACTTGTCAACTTACACCCGTTATTTCTAGTCCTATTATATTGAGATATTTCGAAAAAGCTATCTCTATGTACGTTATCGAACCCATTCATAATTTTGAAAACCTGGATTAGATCACCCCTTAACCCCCTAGTCTCGAGTGTTGTCAGTTTTAACTCCTTAAGCCTATCCTCGTACGACTTTGACCTAACCGACAGAATCATCTTAGTTGCTCATCTTTGAACTCTTTCGATTTTGTTTATATCTTTGCGCATATGCGGATTCCAAAATTGGACCGCGTACTCCAAATGGGGTCTAACTAATGATTTATAAAGTGGAACTATAATATCGCGCGATTTGTACTCAAAATTGCGAGCTATAAAACCTAACACTTTGTTCGCCTTATTGACCGCTGCTGTACTTTGTTTCGCTACTTTTAAATCACCAGTGACTATAACTCCTAAATCTTTTTCCTGCTCTACACTTGTTAAATCTTTCCCTGACATACTATACGCAAAATTACCGTTACGCGAACCTATATGCAAAATTTTGCACTTATCAACGTTAAATCTCATTTGCCATGTGACTGACCAATCAACGATTTTATTCAGATCTTCCTGAATTTTACCTCTATCTTCGGCATTAATCGCCCTACCACCCAGCTTCGTGTCATCCGCAAACTTTGAAACTGTACTGACTAGGCCGACATCTAAATCGTTAATATATATAAGAAAAAGCAAGGGGCCCAATACAGAACCCTGAGGAACGCCACTCGCTACATTAGCCCAACACGACTCCGCTCCATCAACGACCACCCTCTGTTTCCTGCCTCGCAACCACTCTTCTAGCCAATTTATTACTACACCCTTGATTCCATGAGCCTTAGTTTTTTCAATGAGTCTTTTGTGCGGCACGGTGTCAAACGCTTTTTGAAAATCTAAATACACTACATCAACCGCCCGATGTCTATCGTAAACGTCACCCACGCTTTGGAAAAATTCTAAAAGATGTTAAGCAAGATTTGTTTCGCCTAAAACCGTGCTGCGTATTTCTAACTAGTTTATGCAGTTCTAAGTGTTCGACTATACGATCCCTAATTATTGATTCCAGTAGCTTACCTACAACAGACGTTAAACTGATTGGCCTATAATTTCCCGCCGCACCTTTATCGCCTTTCTTAAAGATAGGTGTTACGTTTGCTAACTTGAAATTATCTGGTACGCACCCCTCAGAAATAGACGCATTAAAAATCTTTGTTAGCGGCACAACAATGCTATCTTTTAATTCTTTTAGTTGTATGGGATATATGGAATCCGGCCCCGGTGATTTACGCGTTTTCATTTTATCAATATAGCGCATTACTTCCCCTTCACTAACCACGATATTATCCAAAATATTACCATTTTCAAAAGGTATTATGTCTATGACCGTAGGGATATTCGTTAGATCTTCTATAGTAAAAACTGACGTAAAAAATTCGTTTAGCAAGGTAGCCATTTCCTTGTTTTCAGAAACTAGATCTCCGTTTAGATTTTTCAAAGGCCCCAAGACCTAGGGCAGTATCTAGATACATGTATCGCCGATACGTATCGATTGATACTTTTGTATCGGTATCGCTAAGGTCAATTTTCTTAAATGTATCGAAAAAAATCAATACTTCGATACATCGATACATTAATAAGAATTTTTTGTTCCTTGTTCGACAGTTTATCAGTTCTGTTGAAGCATAAAAGTGTCCTAATTGAAACAATGAAACAACTAGGACTGCCAACATTTCGTGAAAATGAGCTTGATTTTCTCCAGGAATACCTAACCGTACTACAACCCATTGCAACAGCACTTGATAGGTTGCAGTCCGACAAAGAATGTTTTTACGGTTGCCTGCTTCCGACATTGTTAGCTGTAGAGAAGAAGCTAGAGCGTTTGAATTCGGAGGCATTGCGTCATTGTCAGCCACTTCTCAATGCAGTCACAGTAGAGTTCACTAAGCGGTTTGAAAAGTTTCTGTGCCTTGATGCATCGCATGAGTGTAAAGCAGCAATACTGGCATCGTCTTCAAATCCTCTGTTCAAGTTAAAGTGGATGACAATAAAAGGCAAATTTAATACTAACATTGTCAAAAAGAGGGTTCAAGAAATGTTGGTTAATGCTGTTAAGAGCCTCAGCGAGCAGACCCCCCCAGCAACAACTAAGTGATGCTGCATCTGACGGAAGTGCAGATGATTTCTTCTGTTATGAGTCTGCTTCCACTAATGTCTCTGCAACCCAAGATTCCACTGAGATGGAAGTTTTACAGTATCTGGGTGACGGAAGTCATTCTCTCCAATCTCTGAGGCAGTACCCAGGAATTCTACGGGTCTTCCTGAAGTATAACACACCACTACCATCCTCTGCTCCCAGTGGCGGTTCCTCATATGGGCAATATGGGCAGCCGCACAGGGCGGCATTTGTGGAGGGGCGGCATGAGCGCATGCAAAAAAAATAAAAATAAAAATAAGAATAAATAATAAAGAAATAAAAAAATAAATAAAAATAAAATAAAATAAATAATAAAAGATCAATAATATATTTTTATTAATAAAAAACCATCTATTGCATTTTCCATAAACCTTCCCATAAAAGACCTAAACAATGCAAAATGCTTCCAGATTAATATTATTGGGAATAAAGGCCCATACTTTAACATATGTAATGTTATTTTTCTGGGTTTGGTTAAATAGTGAAATGTATATTATTTATTACAGAACGAATCTTCACACTAAGCCACTAAGGTCTGTCAAATAACCGCAAATGGATAAGAAGAGGTCAAAGCTATCAGGTACTCAGTTTAGAAAAAAGAGGAAAGAAGAAGACGAGAAACGAGCAAAAGATAAAGGTATAGAGCTATGTCATCTACTCTTCACTGCTATATTACACTGCTATTTTGTGATATAGCTTTCTGAGTCATTTGAAGTGTACTATTATGTATATAATTAGCCATTAACCAAGGAGGTTGTATTATTCATTTGTTTCCTATTCTAAAAGTTTAATAAATTGTGCTTAATAACATGTTAAATTAATTGTACTAGCCTATTCATGCATTGGTCTGTTATGTTCTATTTTACTATTTGCAGGGGCACTTTTGAAATATTTTGGAACACCCTCTGCCACTAGCCAGGATGAGAAGCCGTCTACTTCTGTCATTATTGAGGCTGAGGAGCCATCTACCTCCTCAGCCTCACATATGCAGTGGCGGTTCCTCATATGGGCAATATGGGCAGCCGCACAGGGCGGCATTTGTGGAGGGGCGGCATGAGCGCCTGCAAAAAAAATAAAATAAAAATAAGAATAAATAAATAAAGAAATAAATAAAAATAAAAAATAAAATAAAATAAATAATAAAAGATCAATAAATATATTTTTATTAATAAAAAACCATCTATTGCATTTCCCATAAACCTTCCCATAAAAGACCTAAACAATGCAAAATGCTTCCAGATTAATATTATTGGGAATAAAGGCCCATACTTTAACATATGTAATGTTATTTTTCTGGGTTTGGTTAAATAGTAAAATGTATATTATTTATTACAGAACGAATCTTCACACTAAGCCACTAAGGTCTGTCAAATAACCGCAAATGGATAAGAAGAGGTCAAAGCTATCAGGTGCTCAGTTTAGAAAAAAGAGGAAAGAAGAAGAGGAGAAACGAGCAAAAGATAAAGGTATAGAGCTATGTCATCTACTCTTCACTGCTATATTGCACTGCTATTTTGTGATATAGCTTTCTGAGTCATTTGAAGTGTACTATTATGTATATAATTAGCCATTAACCAAGGAGGTTGTATTATTCATTTGTTTCCTATTCTAAAAGTTTAATAAATTGTGCTTAATAACATGTTAAATTAATTGTACTAGCCTATTCATGCATTGGTCTGTTATGTTCTATTTTACTATTTGCAGGGGCACTTTTGAAATATTTTGGAACACCCTCTGCCACTAGCCAGGATGAGAAGCCGTCTACTTCTGCCATTATTGAGGCTGAGGAGCCATCTACCTCCTCAGCCTCACATATGTCTCCACAAATGCAGTCTGATCCTGAGGATGAAGACCCATTTGCTTCTACTTCTCCCCGGCAGGACTCTTCAGGTGAGTTTGTGTGCACATATGTCTGTGAGTGTGTGCGTGTGTGTGTATGTGTATGTGTGTGCATCCCTGCAAAGCATTTTGCAAACAGTTATAAATTATAATGTTATTATCACTGGGTCTGGGTTACTGGGTATGTGTGGTGTTTCACCACCATAATTCCATAACACCACCACCATAACAAAGTGCTGTGAATAATGTGTTATCTAACTTAGGTGTGTATACTAATGAGTAATGCTCTTGTTCTTTCTATTAGAAAGGCCTGGAGCAGAATCGCCTCCTGAGGATGAGTCTCTGTCCACCGACCCTGCTAACTGGCCTTCAGTTCTGACAGAGAATTCGGACACAACTGGTTTCCAGGGGACCAAGTCAAGTACCATCTGACTTTGTATTCCCTAGAAACGACAGTGACGGAAGAAGTTTCCACCATCAATACTTCAGGAAGTCATTGGTTAGTGGGGAAAATATAACCAGAAGTTGGTTGGTCTATTCCTTAAAAAACAACAGCCTTTTCTGTTTCTGTTGTACATTATTTTCCAAGAGGAAAATAAATTTAACAAGTTTGGGACTCTCGGACTGGAAGCATGCAAGCTCATTGCTCACATCACATGACAACAGTTCAGAACACCTAAATTCTATGAAAATCTGGAAAGAACTGGCAGTGAGGATGAGAAAGGGGGAGACCATTGACAAGCAGGAGATGGCACTTCTGGAGGCTGAGAAGTTGAGATGGAGAGCGGTGCTGACACGTCTCACTGCTATTGTGCATTCTCTGGCAGTTAGGAATTTGGCACTAAGGGGACATACAGAAAAATTGTTCTCACCATCAAATGGCAATTTTCTGAAAGAAGTTGAACTGATGGCACAATTTGATCCTATAATGCAAGAGCACATTAACCGTGTCCAAAAAGGGACCTCCAGTCACACCAGCTACCTCGGCCACCATATACAAAACGAACTCATTGATTTGTCGAGCAGCAAGACCATTTCAGCAATGGTGAGCGACATCAAACAATCAAAGTTTTTTTCAATAATTCTAGATTGCACTCCAGATATCAGCCACACTGAACAGTTGTCAGTTGTGATTCGGGTTGTGTCACTGGAGGGGAAGCCCCATATAAAGGAACATTTCATGGGGTTTTTGGAGGCAGAGGAGTCCACTGGTCAACATTTGGCATCTCTGATTCTGAAGAGACTGGAGAGCTAAAAGTTCCTTTCATGGACTGTAGAGGACAATCATACGACAACGGGGCCAACATGAGGGGAAAAAACAAGGTGTTCAATCCAGGCTCCTAGAAATTAATCCCAGAGCTCCGTTTGTTCCATGTGGGGCTCATTCTCTGAATTTGCTTGTGGCCGATGCTGCTAAGGGATCTATTGATGCCACAAGTTACTTTGGCATCTTGCAGAAGCTTTACAACTTGTTTTCAGCCTCCACACAACGATGGGCCATTTTGAAAAAACATGTGAACATCACATTGAAGATGTGGTCTGATACAAGGTGGGAAAGCAAGATCAAGAGTGTGGAGCCCCTGAGATATCAGGCAGCTGCAGTGAGAGATGCACTGATCGAGGTGAGGGACCACACCAAAGACTCTGTAATAAAGGTAGAGGCTCAATCTCTGTCAGAGGAGGTTGGGTCATACCGCTTCGCCATTTGTTCAGTGGTGTGGCATGACCTGTTGTGCCAAATTCAGCATGTGAGCAAGCAGATGCAGTCTCCTAGCATGCACGTTGATGTTGCAGTAAATCTCCTAAAAAAAACAGAGAGAGGTCTCCGCAATTACAGGGCAACAGGTTTTGTGGCTGCACAAATGGCAGCCACAGATATCTGTGAACAAATGAATGTGGAGGCTGTGTTAAAACAAAAACGGCTGAGGTCCACAAAGCGGCACTTCTCCTATGAAGCATCTGATGAGCCCTTGATTGATGCTTTGAAGAAGCTGGAGGTGACATTTTTCAATGCAGTGGTTGATGCTGCAACATCAGCCATTCAGGAAAGATTTTCCACGTTGGAAATTGTGGGAGAGAAGTTTGGAGTGCTGACACATTTCCAAAATCTCACATTTGAGGAGCTGACAGAACAATGTGTGAACCTTAGTACTACACTACACTTTAAGGGACAATCTGACTTGGATGGCAGAGAGCTTGCACAGGAGCTGAAGAACTTGCCTGACTTGCCATCAAAGACCATATCCTTGCTTGAACTGCTGACATTTATCCATGAAAGGGAGCTCTCTGAAATATATCCAAATTTGTGGACTGCTCTCAGAATTGGTCTTACTCTTCCAGTCACTGTTGCTGAAGCAGAGAGGAGCTTTTCAAAGCTGAAGCTCATCAAATCCTACCTGAGGTCAACTATGTCACAGGAACGCCTTACCGGTCTGGCCATCATCAGTATAAATCATACAATTGCTGAGCAGATTTCATATGATGATTTAATTCATGACTTTGCATCAAGGAAGGTAAGAAGAGTCAGGCTTTAGATGGCAGTTGTGCTGTGGTGCAATTTATTTTGTTTCTTGTTCAAAGTGTAGCATAATAATTACCCTCTCTTAAGTGTCTTATTCTATTTATGTGATAGAGCATTTGTACAATTTAGAAATTTGATTCTCTAGTTTATTTATGGCAGTTGTGCAATTTAATTTGTATTTTTCCTGTTCATAGTATCATAATTACATTCTCTTAAGTGAGTTATTCTATTTACGTGATGAAGGATTTGTAAAATTCAGAAATTTGAGTCTTTGTTTTGGTTCTGAAGTTCCAACAATTAGTCCAATAAAAAGTTATTTTGTGAAAGAGTTATGTCTGTCCTTTATTTTGGGGGGATTCGAATGTGTGTGTGTTGGCGAACAGGGGGGGGGGCGCTGAAGGTGAGGTTCGCCCAGGGCGTCATGTAAGCTAGGACCGCCACTGTAGACTGCTCCTGTAGAACGGTTGTTTAGTTTGGCTGGTCACATTCACGCTCCAAAAAGGAATAGACTGTCTGACCAGATGTTTAGCCAGCTGGTATTTTTGAAGGGTAATAGTAATTACTTTTAATTGTTAGTGTAATATTTTCAGTCATTCATGTATCCTACAAAATTATAACACTTTCATTAAATAAAGCAATTGTTTTTATTTACATCTATAAAACCCATTAAAATGTCGTTGATTTTACTTACAGTGCGTACAAATTACTAGTATGAACAATAATATCTAATACCTACATATTAAATGAATAATTACAAAAATGTACCAGCGATGCATGTATCGGTATCGGTATCGCTTAAGACATCTAGAAAGTATCGGTATCGCCTAAGACGTTCTTCATGTATCGGTATCGCTTTAGCGATTTTCATGTATCGATGCCCATCACTGGTCATGAGCATACATTAAATGATTAATTGGTAAATATTTGGCTGTACACAGGGGCTACATTTTTTATCAAAATTACATTTTTCTAGTGTAGTTTTCTCTGTTTTGTTCGACTCTGATACCCATTTCTTGTGCAAATGAATAGAAACTATTTTTTTTTCCATTCGAAAATACGGAGTGTTTCTACTCATTTGCACAAGAAATATCTGTCAAATTCCAACAAAACAGAGAAAACTACACCACGAAAATGTAATTCTGATAAACTAGCTAACCTAACAAAATTAACTAACCTAACCAACCTAACCTAACCTAACCACAGAGCACACCAAAATACACTAGAAAAATGTATTTTTTATTTCAACTTCATGCCATGTCATTTTCATTTTCGTTTAAACTAACGAAAATATCATTACTTAACCTTACCAATCATCAAGGGCATTCAGTTGGCCTAACAGGTTAATATTAGTTACATATTTCGCATAAATATCTTCTGATCTTTTCGTATTAGGCACTCATTGTCACATTTCGGGCAAGTTAAGGATGAGAGAATAACGCTGTAATTGATAAAAACATTCAATGCTTTCTCTTCATCTAGGGCACACGACGAATCAAGTTCTCAAAGTCAGAAGCCACATGAACAGCACATCATAATTCTGTCACAAACCCGACCAAACTGAATCCAATTAGAAAAAAAAAAATAGACAACAAAAACCAACCAACTAATTAAGTTGCAGAGTAGCGAAAAAATAGCCCAATCAGGAAAAATATTTTATGAAAAAAGTACATTATGTATAGCCAAAACAGGAAATATTTACTATAAAAATGTAACTTGTAATTTTTTCTATAATCTTGCATTTCCACAGAAAATGATTAGTACCATCGTAAAGAGCATGAGAAGTAGTGCTAGTGAAACACAACCTCTCATTTCAGTTCGAGTCGAACCTTCGTAGTTATAGGACGTACCTAGAATTGCTTGAAATCAAAGAGTTTAAATTAGATTACTGAAGCAAGTTAGTTTCAGCCGGGTTATACATTTTATACCCTGATAGTGTAACCATCAAACTTAATAATCCACTTTTCTTACATTAAGTGCAGACTCTAAGTGTCACAACAAAGGGCCAGGCTTTGCCTGGCTAAGGCTTGGCCAATTAGGCCTAGGCTCATATACTGAGATTCGTACTTAATTAATAAAACTTCTATCGATTGATAATTACGATTTAGACTTTATCACTTTTTTAATTGTAACCTAGTCTCTGAATAGGATAGGTCCATTGTGTTAGGGGTCCTCGGCTCAGCTCGGGCTTTTGCCTAGCATGAGTACGGGGGATTCGCCTGGTTACGATATGGATGCCAGTTCGGACCTCGAGAGGTTGCGAGGTAAGAGGTTGCATGAGTCTGACTCAGAGGAGGATGTCTCTCTTGCTCCATCGGTTCTTCGGGCTCATTCTCCTTCTTTGCGTTCGCCCCCACCAAAGGTTCGGAGTAGAGAGGTGGATGGGCCTTGTGAGGCTGGTGTGGTTGGAGGGGACGTTTCTCCCCAATCTGGTCTCCAGGGACTGGATAAGGTTGGGCCTAGCCGGCCTCCTCCTCCTGCGCCTCTGGCCCCTGTAGATTCGGAGCTCTCAGACCCAGTGAGGGCATCCTTTTTATATAAAATTACTCCCAAGAAACAAGATATCTCTTTTGCGTCAAGACCTTTGGCCTTTAGCATAGGACTAAGGGATTCGCCTTTCCATGGGTTGGGTATGCAGGCACCAATTTTCCAGAGACGCTCTGGCACGGTGCAAATAAAAACTACCTCTGCCCTTCCCTCCCAGTTTTTGGGAACTCCCTGGAAGTTGGGCCCATGGGAGGTGGATTGTTCTTTGGTTAACGATACTCATATTGTGCATGGTGTTATAGGACCTATAGATTTGGAGGAAGATCTACTAGCTATTAAGGATGAGTTAATTCATAATAATTATCCAGTTGCAACTGTCAGTAGACTGACAAAAAGAACAGGTTCAACATATATTCCAATTCAACAGATTAAAGTTTCTTTCAATGCACAAGTTCTTCCGGTAAAGATCTATATAGCATATATCCCATATAGAGTTCGTCAGTTTATTCCACATCCAATTCAATGTTTTCAGTGCCAGGTATTTGGTCATATGGCTAAGTCCTGTAGGTCGAAAACAGTGAGATGTGTTTATTGTTCTGGAAATCATGTTGTCTCCTCTTGTCCAAAGACTACTAAAATTTGTGCCAATTGTTCAGGTCCCCATACAGCTAGCTTCAGTGGCTGTTCCTATTTTAGAACAGCGCAGGAAATAGAGAGACTCAAACTTACATCTAATCTCTCTTATAGTGAAGCTAGATCTGTTCTCCGAAATCAGGACCCTACTGTAGTTTCAGAAAGAACATTTAAAAGTAATGACTTTCCTGTTCTACCAAAACCTATTATGTCAAGAGAGGTGACTCAAGGCTTGGATGTGGTGGATCCCTCTCCCCCCCTTCAGAATTCTTGGAGTGGAGTTGTGAGGGGAAGACCTGGCTCGACTAAGGCAATGTCCCAGGGGCCTTCTGGGGTGGGGGTGGATGGGGGCTGTGGTCCCTGAACCCTCTACCCCTTTTGGACCTATGGCTCTGTCATCAGACATCATTAAGTTCTATGTTTAAGTTTATTCAGCTTCACCCTTCAGAGTGGTGGTAGTCTCTCCAAGAAGACTTTGAGTACATTATCCAATTTTGTTTCTTTATTTAATGACGCTTTTCACACTGACCTCAAAACTGACCAGCTGACGAAATTCCTTGATAAACTGAAACCTAAGCCTATGCCCAAACAGAAACGTCATGTCCAAATTCGCAAACCCACTTAACATTTCATATTCAAAGGTTTCTAACCTTTGTTGGCTCAGTGGAATGCCCGCAGTCTCCAATCTAACTTGTCAGAATTTAAACTTTTTCTTTATACCAAAAAACCCCATTTAGTGGCAGTTTGTGAGACCTGGTTAACTATAAGGCTCCAGCCTACTTTTATTAATTATACTCAGATCAGAGCAGATAGGGTTGGCCGAGGGGGTGGGGGTTTGCTATTTCTGATTCGTTCAGATTTGTGCTTTCAACCATTACCTCTCCATCCCTTTCCAGCAGGAGTTCTTGAGGTCCTTGCTTTATCTTTAAAAGTGAACAGTGGTACTTTAGATATACTACAGTTTACAACCCACACCTTTCATTAACCACTATAGAAATTGAACACTATGCTGGTCAACTCGGTCAACAAGCTTTTATTTGTGGTGATTTTAATGGTAGACACAGGGCTTGGGATACAGGTATGTCAGGTTCTCCAACACCAACGGCCTTAAATTTATTTAATTTTATTCTCTCTTCGGATTTTGTATTATTGACTCCAGTAGATCTCCCAACAAGATTTAACATTAATAATGGAAGTTATTCAACGTTGGATCTCTCATTATGTAGAGGTAGGTTTGCTCCTAACTGTGCAGTGGCCATTGGTGGAAGCCTGGGTAGTGACCACTTTCCTGTCCTCACTGCTCTGCAAATTTCACCAGTATCCACTCCTCATAAACGACGTCCGACTTGGAAACTACGTGACATAGATTGGAGAATTTGGTCTAGAGCACTTCCGGATGCCCCTGCTATAGAAGGGACTTTAGATGAGAAAATACAGCACTTTACAGCCTTATTAGTGGAAACAAGTACCTCTACACTGAAGAAGACAACAGGAAATTTTGTTCCAAAATACCACAAATGCTGGTGGAACGGAGGATTGCAGTGTGGCAGTGGCCACCCGCCGTCGGGCTCGGCGTTTTTATTCTCATCACCCAACTCAATATAATAAGATCCTCTTAAATAAGGCAACGGCTATAGCTCGTCGTACTATTCGTCAGGCAAAGCGAATTTCATGGAGTCGGTTTTGTTCAAACCTCAGTTTTACTACACCTTCCACTGAGGTTTGGACTCAAATTCGGAAAATCATTAAGGGTACAGATTCACACTTCACTTACCCTATTGTTGTAAATGGTTCCATAGTAAGTGATGTACGTGACAAAGCAGAAGTTTTGGGGGCCTTCTTCCATTCGTTTTTTGGGACTGTAGCAGTTATTGAAGATGAGGAATTTTGCAGGGACATGCAGTCTTCCTTATTTCTTGATTACAATGAAGATTATAATCTGGACTTCACATTGCAGGAATTACAATCCTCCTTAAGGCAATGTGAACATACAAGAGGTGGTGCAATGGGACTGGATAATGTACATAAATATTTTCTTAGTCATCTTCCATTGGAGTACTTGCCATTTCTATTATCAGCATTCAATGATAGCCTGAGCACAGGGGTCTATCCTTCATCATGGAAACAGGCAATCATGATTCCTATCCTCAAACCACAGAAAAACCCTTCAAGTCCATCTTCATATCGTCCTATATGCTTATTATCCTGCTTGGGTAAAGTACTAGAGAGGATGGTCCATCAGCGATTGCTATGGATTTTTGAAACGTGTCACGTTTTTCGAGATTCGCAGTGTGGTTTCCGTAAGAAGAGAAGCACAGTGGATCAACTTCTGAGGTTGGAAACATTCATACGCCAAGCTCTCCGACGGAAAAAATATGTTCTTGTATATTTTTTGACCTCAGTCGAGCTTTTGATACCATCTCCCATACTGGCCTACTTTATAAGTTAGGCGATTTGGGGATTCATGGTCGTTTACTAAGATGGTTGCACAACTTCTTGTCTAACCGCACATTTCAGGTGCTAATTAATGATGTCTACTCAACACCTTTCCCCTTTAAAAAGGGTGTACCCCAGGGTTCAGTTCTTAGTCCATTATTATTCACAGCATATCTCTCCGATATGCCAGGTATTGATCCAGTTCAATCATCAGAGTTTGCTGATGATACAGCTTTCTATGTGGCAGCTAACACCCCTTTAGAAGCCCAACAGATGTTGCAAAAAGCAACAGATAAGTTCTCATCTTGGTGCAGAACCTGGGGTCTTTCCCTGAATCAAGAAAAATCAAAAATTATGTTCTTTACACATCAAAAGGTTTCAGTGAATCCTATTGTCCAAATTAGTAACACCCCGGTAGCTATGGTCACATCCTACCAGTTTTTGGGAGTGGTCCTTGACAGCCCCAGACTGACTTGGTCTTGTCATATTAACTACCTGGTAACATCTTGTATGAAACGTCTAAACTCGTTAAAATCTGTTGCCTCTCATCGATGGGGTGCAGATCGATCTACGCTTCTCACTTTTTATCGATCATTTATCTTGGGTAAAATAAAGTATGCTGATGTTGTTTATGATTCAGCCTCTTTACCTTGAAGAAGAAACTGGAAATATTGCATAATTCTGGAATGCGCCTTATTTTGGGTGCCCGCCCATCAACTCCTATTATTGCCCTACAGGGTGAGACTGGTCTCCATGCCCTTCAATATGATAGAGATCTCTCTACACTGAGGAAGTACTTCAATATTCTGGCTTCCCATTTTCCCACCCCTTACGTCAGTCATTTGAGGCGGATTATCCTTTGATCCTTGCAGTGGACTGGACTGTGGCAAATAAGCCGCCATTCTTCTTTAGAGCAACTGGACTTCTTAATAAGTATCAATTACATTTTAAATTTTTTACAGTTCCAGTGTTCCCTTCTTTCCCACCTTGGAGATTGCATTTGGTACCAACCTGTCTCTCTCTCCCATTTTTATATGAACCTCCTGTCCCCAAAGAAGTGATTGTGCAGTGTTTCACAGCATACTTGGAGAGAAGTATCCAGATTACTTGTATATTTATACTGATGGATCTAAGATAGATGTGCCTGGACCATCTTGTTCATCAGCTGTTTTCATTTCAAATCATAAAAGGTGTTTTTCCTGGAAACTATCCCCCAATCATAGTATACAGGCAGCAGAGTTATTTGCCATCCAACAGGCATTGTGTTTTTTAGTATCCAGAAGTAATGCTTGTAATGTCCTAATAATTACAGACTCCCAGACCTCTCTTCACCTGATCAACTCACCCACACTCACTACATATCTGGCTTTAACAACTTCTATCCATTCTTTACTGAAGACCCTCTCTGTTTCAGGTATTCTGGTTTCCTTCCAGTGGGTTCCGAGCCATGTTGGAATTACAGGTAATGAGATGGTTGATACGCTGGCCAGGGCTGCTCATTCCCTCCCTGCTATAACTTCGCTATATTTCCATCCAGGCGAGGGTTTTGCAGTAGCTAAAATGGCAGTGCAAAATGATTACAAAACCCAATGGGAGAGATTACGGCACTCAACTCTCTATGGAATGTTTAAGCCTTCCTGGGGCACAAGAAATTGGCCTGTACCTTCTTCCCACTATAAAGCTTCTATAATATTTAGATTCCGTTCAGGCCATGTAGGCCTTCAGGCTTACTTACACCGGATTGGACTAGCTTTCTCCCCATTATGTGTTAGTTGTAATTTACCAGAGACACTGTCCCATTTCTTTCTTTTTTGTCCATGTTATACTAGGCAAAGGAAAAAATTAAGATTCTCTCTTTTGCAATATGGTGTCAGGAACTTTACTTTATCAGTCCTATTAGGTGGGGATAGTTTTTCCCCCCATTGATACACTTCACTATGGACCAAGTATTCAAGTTTGTAGTGGCATCTGGGCGGTTGAGAGAGTTTTAAATCTTGCATTGTATACCGATTTTCATTCCCACAGGTTTATTAATCTGTTACCTCCTAGTTACTCCATCTGGCTGTTACTGTTGACTTAGTACTTGGTTCCATTTTTATCAGTTCATGTTTAGTAGTACTAACAGGCCTCATATTCATCCCTTTCTGAGTGTTCTGGAATTGGCCCCAGAACTGAAAAAGGTAATGGTGTGCTTTCTCTATTGCTCTCTCATCCCAATAATAATAGACCCAGCACTTGATGTAGGAACAGTGGAAGTTCTCCTGGAACAAGGTGTTTTGGTCTTGGAGGATGTAAATAGCCTTATTGGCTGAGCTCCTCCATATAAAACTTCAAACAATCAATCAATCAAACCTCTCATTTCTTGTTAGCCCCTGTCCAGCAAATATTAACCGATTAATTTTTTCCTTTCTAATGACACACTCAGTTGACACAGCCAGTATGTGCAGTTTTTAGTTTGACATTGGTAAGGTCATCCATGTATATACAGAAAAGATAGGGTGATAATATAATACCCCCTTGCCTAGGCTGACCATATGTACCGTTTTGAACGGGACAGTACCGTTTTTTTATGGGTTCTGTATGGGTTCTGTCACTGAAGAATAATTGTAAGCTCAATATGTTTATGTACTTACTTTTTCATGAATACAGAATATTACATAACCCCCGTCCCTTTTTTGCCATCCCAATGTCCCGTTTTTGTCTCGAGGAAATATGGTCAGCCTACCCTTGCCTAACCCATTAGTTACCTTAAAACCTGGTGATACAGTACTTTTCCATCTTACAAAAATGGTCTGCTCTGTATACCAGAATGCAAGTATCCTAAATTCCTAAGAATATATTCGGGTATCCCTCGACACAAGAGTTTCTTGAAAAGTTTGTGATGGTTAACTCTATCAAATACTTTTGATGCATCCAAAAAACAGGAATATACATTGTTACTTGACATCTAATTTCTAAAGCCAAATTGATTGCAAGTAAGTACGTACTTATCCTATTATACACGTAAATGACATATTCAAACACCTTAGAAAGTATACTGGCAAGTGCTATTGGCCTATAATTATTCTTATCACAGATACTAGCACCGTTATTTTTAACAAATTTTTAACATTTATTTATGGAAAAAATAGGTCCTGCTTCAACCAGAGTAGCCTAAACACAACCTAGCTACGTTGGAGATGGAAGACCTAGGCCAAAGATGAACCAGCCTAACTATTTGTCCATAAACAGGACTTTCATACTCTTTTCTTAAACAATTACAGCTGAAATGTCAGCTTATTTAACCTAAATTTAATAACTGAAGGGAAATTTATGAACTTCTTACCTTGAAACTAATATAAATTTTATTTCTTGACACCAATAATGAAAATTTTTATTCCGGCTTCTTTCGTCTTGCGCCTCCGCCTCTCTATTATTCTGCTTATTCAGCTTATCCCGATCTTTTTTTTCTTCCCAAAACTGTGTTGCTATTTCTAGCTATGGGATCTTTTTTTCTTTTCATCCCATATTTGTTTCTTCGTTGGTGTCTTTTTAATTTTTCTCAGCAAGAGTTCATGTTCTCCTTCTGAGTTATTTTTTATTGTTATTATTTATTTTAATGTTAATATGGCTTTTCCAAGATTAGGTGGGTCTTCCATTTCGGTACTCCCAAATTTTCCATACATTGGGGCCAGCCAGAAAGGAAAAATTGCATGTGAAACCCAATTTTTTCTTTAATATTTGTTAACCCATCTTAGATTACCTATAATTTATGTTTTATTTGTTATTCCATTTTTGTTTTTCCTCACTTTTTAATATAAAAAGTGTAGCATTTTATAAAGTCCTCACCCTTTCTAAAATGAAAGGGTGTTGCATTTTAATTTATTTTCCATAGGAAATATTACAATACTCCAGCCCTTATCTTTTGTTGTAACATCTGCCTAGCTCGTAGAGCAGTTGAATGTTGTGGTCTACTATTTGTGGTATAGGTTATTGTAGTAGTAGGACTAGTTACATCATTTATTGAACAGGTTAGGTTTGGTATAGTTTGGGTCAAATTTTGATCATCATCAGAATCTATTATAGATTCATCTTCATGATCATTTTTGTTAACAGTAGTTGGTCCTACTTCTAGGGGGTATAAGAGTGATACATCTCTTATAGTTTCACCTGAAGTAGTTTTAAGTTTTACAACCCTGGTTAATCTATCTTCCCCAGTTTTTAGTTCTAAAACTCTACCTAATGGCCAATACTGTCTTGGTGTATTTTGTCTAATTAGAACTACATCGCCTACCCTGATTTCATTAACCCAGTCTTTGTTTTGTATATATTTGTCTTTCTCTCAACCCAACAAGGTATTCATCACCACTGCTTTTTAAATTTTGTTTTTATATTTGTTATTTGTGATAATCTATTTTGCAAATCATGATTATTATCACTCCAAGGTGGATCATCCAAGGAGATATTGTAATCAGGTAGAAGGTTAATGACTTCTCCCTTAATCAAATGATTTGGGGTGAGAGGCTCTACATCATTAATATTATCCCCTACATAAGTAAGAGGTCTGTTATTGACAACATTCTCAATTTCACTAATGAGAGTGAGAAGTTCAAAGAATTCAATTTGTTTTTTACCTATTGATTTCTTTAGGCAATTCTTTATTGTTTGGATATTCCTTTCCCAGATTGCTCCATACCATGGTGATGCAACAGAGATGTATTTCCATTTTATTTTGTTATTTTGTAGATATGGTATGTGAATTTTGTAATATGTCATTTATTTGGTTTTCACCAGCCTTGAAATATGTTGCATTATCTGTCCAAACAATTTTAGGTACAGAATGCTTAGCACAAAATCTTCTAAAGCTATAGACCAGGGGTCCCCAAACTTTTTTGACTGTCGACCCCTTCATGGAATCCTTGACCTTTTATCGACCCCTTAATTTTTTTAATTAATAAAAATCTATAAGTCGTAGTTAAAGGTAGAATAACTAAATAAAAATATATACAATAATAGTAAAATATTATAATAAAGTTTAATAAACCAACTTTACCTTTTTTATTGATCGTCTGACATCTTTAATGGGAGGGATGTGGTTGATGATCTTTGAGAAGAGCACTAATATTTGGTTGTAAATTAGTGAGTTTTAGTCTTAACTCACCACGCTCTTCTATGTTCAGTTTGTTCCTCTGCTTTGTTAGGACTGAATTTACATGGCTAAAACCAGCCTCAACCATATAGGAACTTGGGAATGCAAGTAAAAAGGGGTTTACTGCTGCACAAAGTTTGGGATACTTATTGATAATATTTACATTACTCCAGAAGTTACTGAGGGTCGTATTTTTGAATAGTGATTTAGCTTCGAGATCCATGGAAAAATATGTCATGCTCATAATGCTTTCTGATTGGCGCAATCACAACTGTCAGCAGGGTGGACACAGGGTTGCCAATTTGTAGATTATACGACTTTTGCCTTCGGCACAAAACATTATGCCGATTTGACCAACAATATTTAATAAGGCGTGCAATGATGTGATGCTGATATGCTTCTGTATCAACAATTTCTAATCGACCCCCAAGGAATTTTCGACCCCCAAAAATGTCTTATCAACCACTTTGGGGACCCTTGCTATAGACAAATGATTCTGCGGAGAGATCACTCACTATGTCTAAGCTGACTGCTCTAGAAGATGAACATGTGTAAAGTATGATATACATTTTTTGTTCTGTTGTTCCCAGACCAACAGTCAAACTTCCTGTATAGTCTATGCCAACTGTTTCAAAAGGCCTATTAAAGGTGACTCTCTCTGTTGGCAAATCAGGAGGATTGGTCTTCCTGAAAGATCTGGAATGAATCCTTTTGCAGGTGACACAGTTATTCAAAACTGTCTTCACAGTCATTCTGCCTTTGGGTATCCAATACAACTTTCTAATGGCATTTAATGTTTGTGGAACACCCATGTGATAAAGTTCATTGTGTTTCTCTCTAATAATTAGGGTTGTAATGTGATGGAACCTAGGAAGAAGGGGTTGTTTACTGTTATTTGTGATTTGTTTAATCTACCCTTACATCTTAATAAGCCATCTTTGTCAATGTAAAGATTCGTGTTTATTACCACAGAGGGTACTTTGTTCATTTGTTTACCAATTGTTAGAAAATCTATTTCATTTTTGTATTCTGTTTGTTGTATGTGGTTAATCCAATATTTGGTAGCTAGACTTGTATACATTTCATTATCATTATTTCTTTGTTTATTTATTTTCTTTAAACAGTTGTGAATGAATCTGAGACAGTAAGATGTTACCCTTACAAGTTTGCCAAAGTCAGAATAACTGTTATAATCTAATAGTGGCTCAACTTTATTTGTGGTTATCATGTTAAGTTTTACAGTAATTTGTTCTGCTGGCCACATTGTTTCATCCTGAATGAATTCAGGTCCATGAAACCAATTTTTGTTGGATTTTAGTAATTTACAGGATAATCCTCTTGTAAGAAGGTCTGCAGGATTTTGTTTTGTTAGAATGTATCTGAAGGTTATGTCCAAATTTTGTCTAGCTTCTTTAATGTCTCTTAATCTGTTATGGACA
Organism: Bathynomus jamesi; assembly: GCA_023014485.1. Lineage (NCBI taxonomy): Eukaryota > Metazoa > Arthropoda > Malacostraca > Isopoda > Cirolanidae > Bathynomus > Bathynomus jamesi. Next base: position 126,922 of record JAJOZX010002203.1, read on the forward strand.
AAGATATGTTTTTTGAGTTTAACTCATCAGAGTTGATCCATGCCAAGCAGATTTGACTGTCAAGCCAAATATATGTAGTTGTGATATTTACATCATGATAGACTTCATGGAGAAATACTGTTATTTTTACAGCTAGATAACCTGCAAGTAGTTCAAGTTGAGGAATAGTTTTCTTTTGTTTTAAGGGTGTTACTTTCCCCTTAGCATAGATCAAATGGCTGCCATCCTCACCTACAAGGTAAGCGTAACAGCCATACACCTTTTCACTGGCATTGCCAAATACATGCAAGGTTTGAGGTGTATCTCTGTGTCCACAAACTCTGGGAATATTTATGTTTTGTAGTTTATTGAGATCTTTAGCTAATCTTTTCCAGCTATCTTGTTGTTTATTGATTATAGGATCATCCCAGTCTACTTTCTGTTTCCAAAATTCTTGTAAAAGAACCCTGGATCTGATAGTAGAAGGAAGGAGTAAACCCATAGGATCAAATATTTTTGAACTTTTGGATAAGATCTTTCTTTTTGTGTTAGCTGTTGTATCTAAGGTGTAGCCTTTTGTGCAGAGTGAGTCATGAACTTTAGAATCTGAGTTCAAATCCCAGATCATACCTAATGTTTTCACCCTGTTTGTTGGTTCTGTCAATCCTTTGTCTTCTGATTTTATTTTTTTATTTAGTCTCTCATTATTTGTGATCCACTCTCTTAATTCAAAATTACCTTCTTTCATTATTTTATCTGCTTTTATGTAAACTTCATTTAATTCTGACTCTGTTTTGGTTGATCCTACAAGGTTATCTACATAGAAGTGATCTTTCAAGAACTGAACAGTTAAATCATTTTCATCATACAAATTTAAGTGATGTTTGATGGTTAAAGCCAGTAAACTAGGACTTGCATTTGCTCCAAACAAAACCACATTAAATTTAAATGTTTTAAACCTTTTATTTAAGTCATATGGATCATTAAACCACAAGAATCTTAGTTGATCTTTGTCATAGTTATTTTTCAGATGAATTCTCAAAAAAGCTTTGCTTATATCACTTTGAACTGCATAGTCATCTAATCTAGTGATGGATCGAATAACTGCAACCGCACTACAACCGCACAAAAATTCACAACCGTAACTGCAACCGCCGTTCCATAAGTGCGGTTGCGGTTGTAAAAGCTTAGTTAATTTTAATTTTAGGTTAATTAGAAATATTTCTTTTTTTAAAAAGAAAATGATGGGTCTCCTTATGCGTGCTTAACCCTTCGGATGCGCAATTCCTGACCGTGTACTTTCCACCTGTGCGCAAAAAAATTGGGAAATTTACCCATTTGTTAACGTAAAATAAATCAAGTCAAGCACCATTTTGTTAAATTATTTTTGTTTCCCTTAATAAATAAAGATTTTCTCTTACAAACTAAACATTTTCTCTTACAAAATAAACAGAATTTAGTGGGTAACTTGGGAATATGGTTGAGTAGAATTTTATGAAAATTTACACTTTTTCAAGCGTTTATGTTCAGTCTTGCATGAGAAATTGGGGGAATGAAACGTGCGCTATGGCAGCTAAAAAACAAAGACTGGAAAGTTGTGAACAAATAATAGCTGCGTTAGATGCAATAAGCTCTGGAAGTAGTGAGTGTGAAAGTGATTATAGTGAAACTGATATAAGTGACAATGGAGATGATATTACAGCAAGTAGTAATAGTTCATTTTCATGGCAAAGTGTGCAACGTTGCCAGTCTAACAGATATCGCTTTGAAGAAAATGTAGGACTTCAACAAGGTTGCAATCTAAATGAAGCAAGTTCAGAAATAAATTTTTTTGAGTATTTCTTTGACAATGTTATGATGCAAAATATAGTGGGACAAACAAATGAGTTTTATCAATATGAGAAAAGAAGATTAGGCCCATCTCAATCTTCCAGGATGCAATGATGGCATGATACAAAAAATGATGAACTGTATGTCTTTTTTGCTCTAACAATTCTCATGCCACACATAAATAAACATAGACTGCAGGATTACTGGGGTTCAGACTCCTTGACTGAAACACCTTCCTTTCGCAAGTATATGTCAAGAGATCGATATTTATTACTCATGAGATTTCTGCATTTCACAGACAATTCAATTCCTCCAAATCAGCCAAATGATCGTCTTGTGAAAATCAGACACTGTATAACTCATATGAAGTCAAAGTTTTCAAATATTTACAATCCAGGACAAAAATTAGTTATTGATGAATCTCTTGTACTTTTCAGAGGGAGGGTAATTTTTCGACAATACATACCCTCCAAGCGTCATAGATTTGGAGTGAAATTTTTTATCCTTTGCGATTGTGAAACTGGATTTGTCTTGGATTTCATCATTTACACTGGATCAGACATAGATTATCCTGCAAATGATCCACTAGGACATTCTGGAGCGATTGTAAACACTTTTAGCTAAATATTTGAATAAAGGCCACATTCTGTATACTGACAACTGGTATACGAGCCCATTACTATGCAAATATCTGCATGTAAAAAAACAGGATCTTGTGGAACTGTAAAGGTAAATAGAAAAAATATGCCCAAGTTTCACCCAAGTAGAAAAGGAGAGTGCCATCTGATGGAATCAAAACCTTTATTAGCACTAAAATGGACTGATAAAAGAGATGTGCATATGCTAACAACAATTCACAGTGGAAGCATGATTGACTCAGGAAAGGTTGATCGTCGAACAAACGAAATAAAATTCAAACCAGATGCTGTTGTGGACTATAACAAAAATATGCGTCTGGTGGACAAATCTGATATGCAAATTAGCAGCGTAGAATGCGTTAGGAAAACTGTGAAGTGGTATAAGAAGGTATTCTTTCATCTTTTGGATATTTCTCTTTACAATTCCTTTGTACTCTACAAAAAAACTACGAAAAAGCAGATTTCAATGAGAGAATTCAATCTTACATTAGTCTCTCAACTACTCACGAAGTATGCTCAAATAACATCCCCACATCCTGGAAGACAAAGTGTGAGACCAAATGCTCCTGACAGACTTCTCTCAGCTAATTACATTGAAAAGCATCACCTGGAACAAGTTCCGCCAACACCATCTCGACCTGTAGGTCAACGACAATGTCATGTATGCTCACATACAACACAAAGAGAAAAACATGTTAGAAAAGTTTCTACTTGGTGTCCGGAATACAAAGTTGCATTGTGCCTTGAGTGCTTTGTTCTCTACCACACCCGTGCCAACTACTAAATACTAAATTCAGTAAAAGTGTAAAACAATGTTGTAAATAAGTATAATGGAAAGTGTAGATTTATCAAAATAATATTTATTTCATGAACAATTATTTTCCAAAAGGACAATTATTTTATAAGGAGTTATTTTTGAAAAGGAATAAAAAATTATTTTTCAAGAGGACAAATAAAATGTATATTCTTCAAAACTCAAATGTAAGTATAATACTTGCTCGTTTATGTGTACATGTGCGGCTGTGCGCATATGGATACATGCATGTGTGTGTGTGTGTGCGTGTGTGTGTGTTGCGGATGGTTTATGAATATATCTGAGTCATAGATTCTTCAAAACTCAAATGTAAGCATAATACTTGCTTGTTTATGTGTACATGTGTGCATATGTGTACATGCATGCGTGTGTGTATGTTTGTTGCGGATGGTTTATGAATATATCTGAGTCATCAATAGCATTAAAATGCAAAATCATTTATTTTTATTGGGATTTTGTGCGAAAACATAAAAAAATAACGCGATCATCATATGATGCTGGGAGCATTCTTCCGACAAACTTCCTGAGCATCATATGAGGATGGGAGCAGCGTAAGTGTTAAACGTGATGTCATACGGCTGCCGTAGTAAAATTGGTTTAAACTGCGCTCTAAGTTATTACTCTGTGAGCTCCATGAAGTAACATTTATTTTTATTTAATTTTCTTCAAACTAAAATCGCCTTTAGTACAATAGTCAATAAAGCTTATTCCTGCTCGACGGACCTCTCGGGTTCGTGTAACTTGGTCAATGGCCTTGGTTGGCCAAAGGGGTGGTTTCTCGAACATGACTCCCCCCAAAAGGGGGTAAAGAAGTGGTCTGTGTTAAAACGGACTTGCGCAGTCTCAACTCGCTGCTAGTTGACAACATCAGTCCTCGTTCTGCTTTGATTGTTATCGGTGTAATGTTATGAGCTCTTCATATCTACAACGGTTTTTCATATTGTGTAATGTTTAGTTTATTGAATAACAATACAACTGTGATTGCATTATTGCTCTTAACTGTTACTATATTGTAATTACTGACAGTGATAACTGATAAGTACTTATTTTTTTTTTTCGTGTTCACAGATTTTAAATTAAGATTTGAAACATTATATTAACAGAAATGGAGACCAGTGTGTGGTGGAAATATTTTAGTAAGGAATCCACTGATACTGCAAAATGTGATCTTTGTAATAAACTATATTCTCGCGAGGGACGTAGTAAAACTAATCTTAAAAATCATATGAAGTCAATGCACAAAGAAGAATATGAACAATTAACTAATGAACAAAACGAATTATCGAAAAAGAAATCAAAGGAAACCGCACTTGAACAAATTTTTGAGTTCAAGCAGTGAAGAAGAAGAAAGTTCACCAAGAATCAACAAGAAGATGCGAGTTCTTCTAGACAACTATCACAAAGAAAAAAGAATTGCTCCCGACGATGATCCTCTTCAGTGGTGGAAAGATAATGAACTAAAATACAAAGAACTTGGCTGTATTGCAAGAACATATCTTGCTTACTAAATCCAGTTAATAATTACGCATTTTTCCTAGTATATGATAACCGCAACCGCGGTTGGAAAAAAATTTGACAACCGTAAACACAACCGCGGTTGTGAAAAACTGACCACTCGATCCATCACTAATCTAATCTAAATCTTAGAAGGATTTTTACAAGGTCTGAAATAAGATTAGGCCCCTCTATGAGACAGTCATTCAAGCTATGCTTATTGCCATCTTTAAGACTACAGTTATACACAACTCTAAGTTTTGTTGTGGGTGCATCCTTTCTATAGACTCCTGTGTGAGTAAGATAATGGCAGTTGTCTTTTTTAAAGGGGTGATCTTTAACTTCTTCAATGAAGCCTTTTTCTAACTGGTCCTTGAAAACATCATCATACATTTTAATTCTATTGTCATTTTTTAATCTTTTCATCAAATTACAGAGATGACCTTTAGCTACCTTTAGATTATCATTTAATTTTGGACTATTGATCTTCCAAGGTAGTTCAATTGAATAATGGCCATTTTCATACATGATGGTATTTTCAAAATTTTCAACCATTAATTGATTTTCATCTGTATGATCACCATCTTGCACCCCAACTGACTCTAATAGCCAGAGCTGTTGTACACCTTTATCTAATTCTTCAGTTGTTAATGATTTATTTAATATTTCAGTATTTATGTCATTATTTGAGTTGTGTAAGACCTTGTCATAATAGGGCAAGTTTGTTAGTCATATTTTTTTATTTTTCATTGTTATTTTATATTTATCTATGTGTCCCAGTGGAGCTATACCCCAGTGAGTATCTAGAGCATTGGTCGGGGAACTTTTTTGGGTATTACCCAAAAATCTATTTGAGTAAAATGAAATTACCCCCAGACTTCAAAGTAAACAAAAACAAGCCAATTGCTCTTAAAATTGTTGCATATGGTGTCTCTCATACTGCATGCATTACCCCCAAAATTTTTAAATTTACCCATTTGGGGTAATTTACTCCTGTTCGCCGACCACTGATCTAGAGCAATCCCATCTCCTATTCTGACTATGCCCTTCTGAATTAAGTGAATATAATCAGCTCCAATTAACATTTGAACATTATCTATTGTATCATTTAAATTTCTATCTGCAATTTTATATTGCTTTTTAAGTTGTTGTATTACTTGTTTTAAGTTTGGTATTTTAAATTTTTGTTGACCAACTTGTTCAATGACTACTGCTTCTATGTTTGTTGTTTTATTCTCTGTGGGTATATCCAGATCTAAATTGACTACTATATTTTTCTTTCTGTTCATTTTCTTTGACAAATGATGTTATACACAATTCTTGTTCATTTTTATGAGTTTGTAGGCCTAATTGATTAACTAATGATTGATCTACAAATGTTTGTTGGGAACAAGAATCTATTAGACATCTTATAGGAGTTGTCCCACCTTTTTTATTTTTTAAATCCAAGGTTATTGTAGGTAGGAGTACACTAGAATTTTTATTTTTATTGACATTATTTATTGATATATGTCCATTAAATGTGTGTTCATTTTTCTTTGGGTTTTGTTTATTTGAATTTTTAAATGAATCACAAAGACAAGGACATGATTTAAACTTCCACAATCAACACATTTGAATATTATTTTTGTTTTGCAGTCTTTGTTAGTATGTCCTGCAGCTGTGCATTTAGTACAAAGGTTTAACTGAGAACACCTGTTTATCCGGGATTCTAAGTCTACATATTTAGTACATCGTGTGCTATTGTGATCATCAGCAGAACAAAATTTACACTTACGTACAAATTCTGTTGTAACATTAAAATTTTGTAGTGTAGGAGTTAGGTCTATCACTTTTTGTTCTGATTTGTCTTTTTGTTGTTGTTGTGGCTTTGGTTTATTTGTGAATCAATCTTTGTCTGGTTTATTTGTGAATCAATCTTTGTTTGGTTTATTTGTGAATCAATCTTTGTTTGGTTTATTTGTGAATCAATCTTTGAAGATTTGTACATTGACAAAACATTTGGAAATTCATTCCTTATTTCACCGAGGGTAGGGTATGTATTTCCTATTATTCTTTGAAAAATATCCCTAATTTGGGTAGGTAAACAATCAAATATTATGGCTTGGATAAACCATGCTGATTTCTCTAGATCTGTCATTTTGTAGATGACCTAACATGCATTCAATTTCACAATAGAAATTGTACAGATCCTGATGGTTATCCTTGGCTGGTTTTATATTTTTTAATTTTATTGCTAAATCATTTACTATTTCTTTTCTATTTAGGAAATTTCTTTCTAGTATTTTGAGCTATTTTATACGAACTGCCAATTGCCAGTAAGGCATCAACCAGTTTTAGGGCTGGGCCCTTTAAATAATTAAGCAGATAACTGAATTTGTCAACATCAGATATATAATCTTTGTTGTCAATTAAACTATCAAATTTTTCCAGAAAAGACTGAAGTTTTGTTCAATCACCCTCAAATATTGGTACTTGTAATGTTGGTAACTTGGCTTTTAGTTGTTTATTGTCATCATTAGAAATGGATACATTTCTGAAGGCCTCAATCAAACTTTGATTTGTAGCCTCTAAATTATTTGGTAGATTATCTAAAGCAGCATATAATTCATTTATGTGAGAATCTATTTCAAAAATATTCTGTTCTTGTTCACACAAAAGTGCTGTATATTTCTCTTCACCAACATTTAACCCATCAGTTTCTGTAACAATTTCCTCATCTATAATTATTATTTCCTGTTTAATTCTATTTAAACCACCCAAAATAGTATCATAATCCCTTTTATTTGGATTTTCTTTGCTATTAAAGCTAGTTAAAAGCCTGGTAATGACTCCCTTCCTTGCTGATCTCTTCCTTTTTAATGATTTAATCTTTGCCTCAATTGCTTCACATTCAGCCATATTTTGTTTATTTTATTTTTCCAAAAATAAGTCCCTAAAACCCTTTCAACTCTATAAGTAAGCTTTATTTTAGTTAAATAGGCTAGGCTTCGGATTACCCTTATTCTAGAATTTTACCACATTTATGACCAAATGATAAGTTTTGAAGTATTTGAATTATTTCTTATTTTTGTTTTTAGTTAGGGCTTCGTAATTTATTATTATTTATATGTAGTAAATATTTGAAGAAGCCAAACATGGAATAAATTCTATTCAGATGTCAAAATGTTTGATAAGGCGTAATTTTATTTATTTATTTTTTTATTTTATTTTATTTTAGGTTAAGGTTTTCACAGCAAATAACCCTTCCCTGCACAGGCCACCATTATAGATATGGAAAAAAATAGGTCCTGCTCCAACCAGAGTAGCCTAAACATAACCTAGGCTACGTTGGAGATGGAAGACCTAGGCCAAAGATGAACCAGCCTAACTATTTGTCCATAAACAGGACTTTCATACTCTTTTGTTAAACAATTACAGCTGAAATGTCAGCTTATTTAACCTAAATTTAATAACCGAAGGGAAATTTATGAACTTCTTACCTTGAAACTGTAATATAAATTTTATTTCTTGACACCAATAATGAACATTTTTATTCCGGCTTCTTTCGTCTCGCGCCTCCGCCTCCTCTCTATTATTCTGCTTATTCAGCTTATCCCGATCTTTTTCTTCTTCTTCCCAAAACCTTGTTGCTATTTCTAGCTATGGGATCTTTTTTTCTTTTCATCCATATTTGTTTCTTCGTTGGTGTCTTTTTAATTTTTCTCAGCAAGAGTTCATGTTCTCCTTCTGAGTTATTTTTTATTGTTATTATTTATTTTAATGTCAATATGGCTTATCCAAGATTAGGTGGGTCTTCCATTTTGGTACTCCCAAATTTTCCACATTTTAAATTTTTTTTTGTACAAATCTTAAAGACCTTGAATTGGCAATTAAACAGTCTGACTTGGCTCTGTCATCCTTCCATGGGTCTAGTCCGATTGGGCCTATGACAGCAAATTCTGGACCTCATCCTATCTCAAAATTCTTCACAGCATCCAAAACTGTATCTTGAGTCTTCAAGTTCATTATGTCTGATAATGTTCAAATGCAACAACAGGTACTCTGTCCTCTTCCATTACTTCCCGAACATGTCTCCTATGTATTCATGAAAAGTTGCAACCCATTTAGTATAGACATTACTAGGTTCAATCCTTTTGCGATTAAAGAGGCAATAGTCCATTTGCAATGAATGGCTTTGTTGCTTCAGTCAGTCAGGTTAAAAAACTGCTGGCTATACAGACTATCTTTAATGGCCAGTATAGGGTTCAAGTTCAGATTGAAGAAAATTTAAACAAGATCCAAGGACTGATCAGAGCTCCTGAGTTGTTCAACTTATCCACAGAGGAAATTCCTAATTCACTTAGATATAGGGTGGCCAGATGTCCGGCTTTAGGCAGACAATCCGCCTTTTGAGCACCTGTCCTTAGGGTGGCCATTTCCAAATTTCCAAAAAGGAGGATACTGCATATGTGGCTGTATGTTAACACATATATATATATATATGTTAACGTACGGCCACATATGCAGTGTCTTCCTTTTTAAATGGCCACCCTACTTAGATATGATTGTTCAAATCTCATACATGTCCATAGACTTTTTTAGAAGCCAGGAAAAATCATCTTCATTTGTACTGGTTTTGACCTTTGGGGGTGATAACCTTCCTGAATTGATACATGCTGGCTATTATAGTCTATAAGGTAACTAAATTTTATCCCAACCCTCTACAGTGCTTCACTTGTTTGAATTTTGGACATGGCACTAAGACTTGTACTAATAGTCTGATGTGCAGTTATGTGGTGGACATTACAAAGTTAAATCTTGTCAAACCCCAACTATAATGGGAGGGTTCCAGCACAGGTGAAGCAAAACATTTTCATTTTGATACCCGACCATCTCAGATCTTGCTTATTTTTGGTGTATAAGGTAAGTTTGTGCAAGAAAGCCAGCTGTGAAAGTTTCAGCTTTCTACGACCATTACTTCACGAGTTATGAAGGTAAGAAAAATCAAGGTTAAGGTCAAAATAGCTCACGGTCGGCATCTTTGGATGCACCTCACACATTCACTAATTATCATAACCATATGAAACTATATGTTTTTGGACTCAGAATGAGCTGTAGAATCCAAAAACGCAACGAAATCAGCAAAAGGAGAACAAATAAAAATGTTCACCCTTTTTCAAGGAACAAATTGACCTTTTGACCTTGAAGTTCACACATTTTGGGGAAACATTTCTTTACACAAAATGAAGTTCCATCATTGCACTTTTAATATAAACAATAAAAATGTATCTTATTCACCAACTATACTGTCTTAAAGAATTTTTCAAATTGGCTATTTTTCAAATTTCTGGCAAAATCGCCATATGTACTGTATATGCATATATGTACTGTTAAAATCTAGAGATATTCATTATTTAAACTACTTAAGCAAAAATAAATATTATTAGAAACGTGATACAAAATCACCTAGATATAAGCTTGGTACCATAGGTATAACTATGATATAGATCTCTATTTTATTGTGGTCTCCTCCACCCCTACAACCACACCTTTCCACCCTTAGAAATATTTTACTTTTTTTATAATTACTTTTATTAATAATACATTAATACAAACATATATATATAGGAGTATCATATAAAATAGGAGTAAAAAAGTAGTATCATATTATGTAGACCTGTATTCTATAGATACATATTAAATTAGAGCTCTGTACACTTTCGACTCAAGAACAGGAAACTGTGGCAAACAGGTCTGCATGATTACCCTCAGCTGTTAGCATCTCATGATCATCAAAGGCATACTGAATTATTCTTGAACCTGCTGTCAATGATGGAGCAGTCATTGTCTGGATAATATCAGATGATAACATCCAACATGAGTCAGGACGAGAAGGGAAACTATGTTTAGAACGTCTTCCATGTGGAGACATAAAATTGACCTTATAATCACTAAATTCTTCTGATACTTCAACCACTAATCCAAACCAAATTTATTATCATAGTTACAAGCTACATATACCCCAACTTGTATATCTTCAGTTGAAATGTGCTTTTGCTCATATAAATTATCTTTAAACGATGGATGCACAACTGTCATAATTTTTGTAGGACCTGAGGAAATCTCACCAACCTCCAATTGGGTATGACTAATAGGCACAAATCTATGAAATCTACGAGTACCTGGGATAGTTACAGAATTTTTATATCTATTTTCCAGGAATTCAGTTGTCTGCTGGACATTTTGTTTCGATAAGAATACAAATTTTGTGCTGGTATCTTTCTCATCCAGAAATTTCATCATGTCAAGTGGTGTCAGAATTTGGTCTTTAAATGTACGTTGAAGACTGGTACGAGCCGTCATTCTTTTTGCTGTGCCTCCAACTCCATCACAAGCACTTTTGCCATGTGAAGTTGCAAAAAAGTGCCATTCAGCATCCAGTCCAAAGTCCTCTTTGTGGTGACACAAATTGGTGAAGTTATATTTATTCTTATACTGCCCTCCGCAACCATCAGTAAAATAATGAATCTTCCGCAGGCCTGAGCTCTCTTCTTTTATCATGGGGATCAGTTGCTTTAAGAACGCAAAGACAAGGTTTGTACTATGTTTCATGTCATCAGAAATGAAACAATAACTTTTAACTTTAATTTCAACATCATTTTCATTTACTTTATAGTAGAACACAAATGGATGAACTGTTGCCTGACTATTTTCCCAATGGTAACCTTGTGCAGCATCTTGTACAATAAATGAGTAGTTTTCAGAGAAGTCTCCTAGGAGAATACCTTGTGACCATCAGATTAGCTTTCAGTTTTTTTATGAAACTTGCTTGTGCATCAGCCACATAAGTGTGTCTTGTTAGTGCACAAATTCTAGTTGCCAAAGACTTAATGAAGTTTTCAAGGGATTCACCGATGTTAATAAGGGTTGTCCGATCCGTGGAAGTCCACTGCTTGTATGTAATTATGGTGCCGACTGCATCCTGAACAGATTCCAATCCTTCAAGGAATGCAATAACACCTTCTTCTCCTGGACACAATGCACATTTTTGTAGCATACACTCTTCCTTTTCACTGTCACAAACTGCATAGAGAATGAGGTCTTTATATGATAGTTGTTTTCCCCCAAAGCTGATAGCTGAAGTTTGGGATTTTGGTGGTAGGTACAGACACACACAGAGTGTGTTCCTCCAGCTCCTGCCAAGACACACCACTTGGGTCTCAATGCAGCAAATGATGAGAAACCTATTTTTGGATTAGTGTCATTTGCCTTGAAAACAGCGAAAATCTCTCGTAAATTACCAAGCACCAATCGTTTCTGCTGTAGTTGCTTCTCTCCTTCATGATTCCTAATTGATAGACAATCCTTCTTGCCTGGACATATTCTGCTTATTTCATCTGATTCCTAGAAAGTGCACACTGCTTCCTTCTCTTTCTTTGTTATAACCCGACCTTTGCTAATATGTGGAACTTCTGGTAATATGCCATGTTCTTTCTTTATTTTGCGGCTGGTTGAAACCATTCTTGTAGATGCAGTGAAGAAAGATGCTGTTCTGTGAATGGTGTATGGTGAGTGTGTTAGTATTTGAATCTTCCTCTTGTAGTCAGTCGTCTCACTGAAGGCATTCTTGAGTGCTTGCATCACTCCTGCATGCCTGCGAAAATGATATACATGTTTGAGTAAATTTATATGCAAACATATGATCTATATATAGGCTTAGTATACTTTAATGAAGGTACTACAGATATATATACAGTACTCACAAATTATTGTCATCCATTTTAGATTGCTTTTCTTCACTTTCTTGTTTAAAACTTGTCATATGAAGTTTCTAGCTTTCTCTTCAGGGATGTTGATGCCATTTCAAATTTTGTTTCAGCCTTTGAAGATCTCCCTTTTCGTGACAGACCCTCTGAAAAACAAATAAAATAAATTGTTATAACTTTTTTTAATCAACTGTCGGCCTATAGATGTACATGTACATTACATATGAATTTGGTAAATACCGTATATATAATCATAATTGTATTGATCTTCATTATATAAATTGATATGCATACATCTGAATTTGTCAAATATATAAAGGTTGTAATGTTCATACATGTAGTTATATATATTGATGTTTTGTTGCTGTAATATCTACATAAATTAACACTTTAAAAATACTTAAACTTACTTGTCTTCACTGGTGTCACATTCAGCATTGGAAGAATTGTGTCTAAATCTCCTTGGAAATCTTCAAACATTATTTCAGTAGTACACCCATAGGCAGAGGAACGTTTTTCTGTGGCAGTGGCATCAGTGTCTGAGTTCGAATCTGAGACAATATCAGAGCCTTTTTTGTCTTCAGCTTTGATTTTATTGATATCATTAACACAATTTTTACAAATGTAATCTCCCTATATTAATCTGTGAATTCCTTGCAGTGTATTACGGACTGGCACAAGTGCTTTTTCGATCTTCTTCTTATGTTTTCTAAGAGGATCAGCACAAACTTTTCTACTCATCTTGTTTATCTGTAAGAAAGGCATAAAATAAGTAATTAATTTATGTCCACAAAATATATTATTTAACAGTACAGTACATATATGCATATACATTAGGGTGTCCCAGCCTCACATGTGAAAATAAAAATTTGCAAGAGTCAAATCGCCCACCCCTTTAATTAATTACACTTGAAGAAAGGAAAAAATGGGCGAAATTTCATTGGCCTATTAGGAGGGGAAGGGTCCCCTCATTGACCTTGTTTATTCAACCCTATATGAACAAACGTAAATGCTCAGCATTAATCGTTCTAGAATGGAAGAATGAAATGTAAATTCTTTCTAATGACTAAATTAAAGGAAATGGAAATTCTTCCTAATGGCACATTTCATTTCGGGGGACAGCGGATCTTTTTGTCTGCTGAGGGGAACTGCTGGCGGTGGTATTCGACTTGGTACACGAGCTGCCGTTCGTCCTCATTTTTTGTCAGGCCCTCGTTGAAATCTTCCGCCAGTTTCACCGCCCATTCTGCCGCGTCGTTCACAGACTTCAACGATGGTGCACATCCTTCGAGATCTTTGGGGGTTTTTGGAACTGGCAGCTTCAGGTAATGAAAAAGGTTTTGAGTCCTTTTCGTGACCAAGGTGCTCAAATCCGACTGTGTTACGGTCAAAACACACTTTCCCTCCAGCCGACGCAGATCTTTTGGGTTTTCGGTCTTCTTGTGCAGGTTTTGGAGCATGGCCGTCTTCTCTGCATCAGTGGGTTTGGAGGAGAACATAGCGAGTCTGGCTAAATCTTCGCTTAGGTACCAGAGGTGGCCCCGGAATTTCATCAATGCGGCGGTACCTACATCATGATCCACTGCCTTGTACCGCTCTAGGTCCTCCAACAGCTTCAGGTCATTGACGGGCGTGTCCGCCATCAATGGAGCCTCGAACCACCTCTGGAGGTAGATGGTGACGGCAAAGATGTTTATCCTGCGTAGTGACCAGACCTCGTGAGCGGTTAGGTGGAATTGGCTTCGGAAGATGAACATCTTAAGACAGTAAATGCCTTTGGCCATCCACCTGGCCCAGTGGTATGCTCCAGGACGATTGTACCGGAGATCTCGTTTGCCATGACCATCGAGGAAGACCAGAGCGAGGATCAGGAACTCCCGGTAATCGTCTCTTGGGTGGCCAACTTCAAGCTGGTCTTCAATGAAGTGGACAATCTACTCTTTTTTCAACGCCACCCATTCCGAAAGGATGTCGCTTGGGCCATTGCTGTTGAACGGAGAAGCCTGCTTCTGGTCGATGAACTCCCATTGGGATTTGAAGCGAGCAGCACAATTTCAGGGCCAGAAGACCTGAAGAACAGGTCAAAGACTGAGGTGATTACCAATTCCATCATGTGGTGTCTACAAGCCAGGAAAAGAACGCGGCGGTCCATTTGGTCCTGGATAATCGTACAAGCGCTACTGTTGCGTCGAAGCAGAGACTGGCAATCCATGGTTGAACTTGCGGCCAATCGTCCAGCACCTTCAGAACAGCTCCTCCAGCCATCCACTGTCCCATGCTGTCAGGGATTTTTGGGATCGCCAACAACTTCTCAAGATTCTTCCCGCTGACCAGCACTGGTATGCGATCTGATTTCCCTCCATCCGAATCAGGGAGGAGTTTGCCATCAAAGTGGACGACAAGCGGCGTATCAGGATTGAACTCGGTCTTGATTCTGGCTGCCAAGTTCTTCCTGGACTTCTGCCGTGAACGGTGAAGACTTGATTTGGACAAGGTGACCGAGGATAACTCAACTCCCGCGGCAGCGAGTGCTGGAGCCACAATGTGCATCGCTTGGCATACTGAGGTTCCAGTTCGATCCAGGGCTGCAGCAAAATTGGGATATTGGATGATCCTCCTTGCCGACACTTGGCCATCCTTGGGAGCGGATCGAGGAGCCGAAGGACCAGGAGAGGAATATTGGACATCATCATTGGATGCTTCGGCCATGGACTCCGAAGAAGAAGAAGACCCACTTTTCACCGTTCCTTTTGCTTGCAGTGAGTCCATCTCTTCGTGGCTTTTCTTCTTCCTCTTCTCTTCAGCTGCTCGGCGTTTCTCCCGCTCCGCTGCCCTGCGAGCAAACTCCAGGTCCTCTCCTCTGATGTACATCTTCCGCACGGTTCGCTGGTCATTCAGAAAGTCTCGATCTTCGGGGACTTTGATGAGTTTCATGGCATTGGCATGAGCTGTTTCGAACAGTGTATTCAGGTTGGCTTGGAATCCCTTTTCCCGCTCCAGTTGCTTCTCTCCCCCACGGTTTCGGTTTCTGGCAACCTTCTCGTAGTCTGTGGAGAGGGCTTGATCCTCTCGACGCACTTGGGCTTGTGGGAGGTCGGAATAGATGCCCGAGCCCACACCGCCATAACCTCATCAGCTACCACATTGGCAGCTTCCACTGTGGACGTTTTTTTCTTCCAAGTGAAGAACAACAGACGTCGAAGAACATCTCCCACTGTCGGGAGTTGACACAGCATTTCCAGGGGTTCATTTCGCAACACCCCTACCAACCACACAGTCTCCTGCTTTCTTGTATCCATAACCTGAAAAGAAATATGCTACAATTAGTATAAGGTAGAGAGTAGCCGTTCAGCAATAGTAACACATGGTTTGAGGGGACCCTTAAAATTAAAGAACACGAATGAAATTCATCTTGCTGGCATGTTTTCACGAGTGGAAGAAATTAGGGGTGTGTGCATGACAAACTTCAGGGACAAAAAAAATTAGGACACACTAATATACATATGGCGATTTTGCCAGAAATTTGAAAAATAGCCAATTTGAAAAATTCTTTAAGACAGTATAGATGGTGAATAAGATAAATTTTTATTGTTTATATTAAAAGTACAATGGTGGAACTTCATTTTGTGTAAAGAAATGTTTCCTCAAAATGTGTGAACGTCAAGGTCAAAGGGTCAATTCGTTCCTTGAAAAAGGGTGAACATTTTTATTTGTTCTCCTATTGCTGTTTTCGTTGCATTTTTGGATTCTACAGCTCATTCTGAGTCCAAAAACATATACAGTAGTTTCATATGGTTACGATAATTAGTGAATGTGTGAGGTGCATCCAAAGATGCCGACCTTGAGCTATTTTGACCTTAACCTTGATTTTTCTGACCTTCATAACTCGTGAAGTAATGGTCATAGAAAGCTGAAACTTTCACAGCTGGCTTTCTTGCACAAACTTACATTATACACCAAAAAATAAGCAAGATCTGAGATGGTCGGGTGTTAAGCACTGATTCACCTGTGCTGGAACCCCTCAATGGCAACTTGCTGCAATTGTCAGGGGGAATATTTAGCCACTTCCAGAAGCTGCCCCATCTGGCTGAGAGAGAGGGAAATCATACAAATTAAAGTGCATAATAAGATAGCCATCCTTTTCTGAGGCCAAAAGGATTTATTACTCTGAGACTGAAACATATGGCAGCTTCTCTTAATGAAACTTACTCTCACTCAGTTAGAGCTCCTTCCTGGACATCCTCTAATTCTAATCCATGAAGTAGCTACTTGTATGATTCCACCTAGCCTCAGGGATGGATTATCCAATAGGCACAGTGCCTAGGGCGTATGAAACTCCTAAGGGCCTATGAAAAAGTTTTGGGCCTAAACAAAATCTTAGCTGACTCAAAAATGAGAAAAGGAAACTGCTAAATCAAACTTAATAATATAATTTGCTTTAATTGAATGAATTTACAAAACTTTATTATAGTACATCTACAAATGTTGAAGTACAGTACTGTATATATACACATATGCAAGTTTCTTTGATTAAATCTTTAGTCAACAAATAACATATAGCTATAATATGACTTAAGTAAATGTACATTAAACATTAACTTTGCAGCTCTTTTTGTTAGCAAAATCACAGATTATATCTTCAAATTTCATTTTTTGCAAAAGCTCATTCTCAATTGAGAGTAGTGCAAGTGAAGATAGTCATTTCTGTCCCATGGTTGACCTAAGACAATTCTTCATATGTTTCAGCTTTGAAAAAGAGTGCTCCCTTTCACAGCTTGTTCTAAAAATGGCAAGATACTGTAGTAAGGTCTAATTAAGAATTAAAATGTTTTGGTTATAAGAAATTAATAATGTTTGTTTAATAAAGAAGAAAATAATATTTAATAAATCTGAGTCAGTAATATCCATGCCAACTTCATCAAAAAATTGGGTTCTCGGTTATTTGCATTGTGTAATCTCTTGTAGTTGGGTGATGAGAGTTCTTTTGCCATGACTTCAAACATGTGAAATTTATTGCAGGTATCATGAAAGTGTGCTAAAACACCATCATACAAATTCATGACAGTGCATAACTCAATGCCAGCTTTCTCTAGAGCTTCACTTACAATATTAGTATTTTGGGGTATGTCATTCTGAATGACACACATCAATGCTGTCTCAAACTGATCAAGCTTCTTAATTAGTGACTTTGCCTCATGGACAGCTGCTGGTGTTTGTCGATCACTTTCAGCTATGTAATCAAAGTTTGATGAATTTCAGAATAGTTCATATAAAGGGCTCTGATAGCATCACTCTGTACTGACCATCTTGTTTCTGATACACTTTGTACAACTTTATTATCTTGAATGGTTTTCTGTAGTATCTTTATATCAAGTTTTTAATTAACTAAAGCTTTCTTAGTTTTTAAACGTTACTATCACAGTCATTTTGTCAATAAAAAATTCAGAAAAATCTAACAACTTTATTTATGAAAATTTATTCATTTTTAAAATTTATTTACTTGTAGAGCATATAGGTACTGTACTTTTGTATTTCAAATTTGAAATTTGTTTTATGAATGAACAAAAAAGTTATTCTTCCATTTAAATGGTGGTGAAATGGCCAAATACACAATTAGATCTATTTAAAGCTGTGGAAAGTTTTATATAATTTAGTGCATTTTCTTTAAAAAAAATATAATGTTAAAAAAAATATATATTTCTTAGACCTTGAGCAGAAAACTGAGATTTGTTTCTAAAAAAACTCTGAACAGTTAGCTAGAACAATGTGAAAAAAGTGAGTGAAGTTGTTATATTATAAAATTTCTAGTATATTGTTAATTGAATTCTGCATGACAAAGAAAATGTCAATTATATGACAAGTTTTCATAGATTAAGAATCCACATATTTTCAAACAAGTAATTTTTAAAAAAACTTACTCATTGGTTAGATATTTACTTTTCTTTACATGCCTAGCCAAAAACAAAGCCATATGCAGAATAGTTTATGTTGCTACATAAAGGTAGCAAACTATGGTAGGAGTCATCACATTTATTTTTAAAATTTGATGTTATCTATAAAAAGAAAAAACTAAAAGTATAGGTATTAAACTGTCACAAAATCAAATTCTAACTAAATGATAGGATTTGCAGTTTGTTTTTATAGAAGTTACTTTGAGTCATAACTATGTATGTTGCATTCTTTACAGCTGTTAAACCAGGTACGAATAGAAGTAATTAATTCATCAAATGCAGCCTTGTATAAATATAAAAAATGAGCTGAATGTTCTACTAAAACTTCCTCATACAAAATAATAATTAAAATTATAACAAAGAAAAATACATGCTGAACATTTCATATTTAATAATAATAATAATAATACACTGAGTGGTAGAAAAATTGGCCTACTTGGAATATTGTGAAAAGCAAAAAAGTGGGTAAGCTTCCGTTTATGAAAGTTTTAAAATTTGAAAATATAGTCTATAGACTATGAGGCAACCAAATAATGAGACAAAACAATGTCAACTGCGAACACACTAGCTGTAATGAATTTTCAACTTCTTTTAAGAATTTGACAGTCTGACATTCAGTTGCTCTTAGACTGCTAGTGCCACTTTTTTCTTCCACTAGTGGGAGTAGGCATTTGCGTTTGTTTAATAGCAGATAGACTTCTAATTCTTTTAGGTTTCAGAATTGGACATTTACAATGGAATTGCGTGCCATGAATGTCGCAAGAGTTGTTGCCTTAATTGAAGATGGTCAGAGCCAGTGTTATGTCACCAATGTGCTAGGAATTCTAAGAAGAACAGTTTGACATGTCTACCAATGCTATGTGGAGACAGGAGAGTACACCTGAAGACCAGGATCTGGAAGATCGCGCTGCACATCTGCCCATGACAATTGTTTCATCATGAGTGTTTTGTGAGATTGTTGCTTGACTGCCACAAACATCCACAATGAGCTGGAAAGGTCTCGAATTGCTCCCACACCACCACAATGCTTGTTTTGCTTTCACTTGTGATCATGTCAATTGGACTATGGTCCAATGGGAATGAGTATTGTTCACAGATGAATCAAGATTTAATCTTTGACCATCTGATAGATGGGAAAGAGTGTGGAGAAGAACAGGAGAAAGTCCATGAACAATACTCATCCCCATTGGACCATAGTCCAATTGACATGTTCATGAGTGAAAGCAAGATGAGTATTGTGGTGGTGTGGGAGCAATTCTGGGCCCATTGTTGGATGTTCTAGCATGTAAGCCACTTTCCATAGTCTCCTCCTAATGGTTCACTTTGATACAATGATGTCACAAGACCTTTCCAGCTCATTGAGGATGTTTGTGGCAGTCAAGCGACAATCTTGCAAAACACTCAAGATGATGGAATGATTGTCATGGGCAGATGTGCAGTGCAATCTTCCAGATCCTCATCTTTGGGTGTACTCTCCTGCCTCCACATAGCATTGGTAGACATGTCAAACTGTTCTTAGAATTCCTAGTGCATTGGTGACATAACACTGGCTCTGACCATCTTCAATGAGGCGATGTCTTTTGTGATGTTCACGGCACCCAAATCCATTGTAAATGTCCAATTCTGAAACCTAAAAGAATTAGAAGTCTATCTGTTACTAAATGCAAAATGGGTAATTCTACGAGAAATAGACAAATGAAGTACACAGTAACCTCTTCAAAATTCATGAAACTTGGTGTGAGGGTTGGTTTAGGTCCAAATTACAAATTTCTGAATTTTTTTGAAAATTGGTCAAGTTGGTCAAATTTTATGGCTTGACCAAATTTTGGTCAAATGAAAAACCAATAATTTTCAAACGTAAATATCTCAGCTGCTAATTGTGGTAGCGTAATAAGTCTTAAATGATAAAATATGTAAAATTAACTGTAGTTTCTAAATATGTATCATTTTTTTAGGATAACAAAAATAAAATTATGATTTTTTGGAAAGTTGTTTTTTTTTTTTTTTTTTTGGCAGCGAAGATATCATTTTTCAAAAAAAAGACCAGGAATAAAAGTGTTTATTTGATGTATGTACACCATAATAAGTAATAAAAAGTCAGCTTATCAACAATTATTATGAAAAAAAAAATCCTCTAAATTTTAACAATTTTTTGCTTTCTTTCCAGAGTTTCAGTATATAGTATACCTAATTTTCTAGTATACGTAAATTTACCTAACCCTTAAAATGCCTCAAAACACAATTTTGTTGCGATCCTATGAAAAAACACTCAAGAAGAATTTTCTGTAACATCAAAAAAGTAAACTCTGCCATGGCAGCTGCAAGCTATGGAATTTTGGAAGAAAATCAATTACTATGCAGCAATTGCTATGTCACAATTAAAAAGAAGCCAATTGTATTAGAACATGTTCAACGTTCATCTAGAGAGCCGGAACCTGCACCAATACCTGAGCCAGACATACTTAACGAATGTATGGAGCGAAGCAGTAGCGATTCCACGAATCCACCACCATTGGAAGAATTTGTCATTCAAGACAGGCAATTCAATAAAGATTTGCTTAGCAACAATATTTTACCTTTATTTGATGAAAGCCCTATTAAAACAGGTAATAAAACAATAGAGACTCCATTCAGGACATTTGTTTCTTAATGCCAAATTCGTAGTTTTCTGTTTTTAAATATTAGCATCAGCACTTGAATACATATATACAAAATATTTGATATTTGATTATTTCACGCAACCTAAATTTATGAATTTGTTTTATAGCTGGATTGAAGCCGGGACAAAAATAGATAAAGGCTTCTACGAAATTCAGATCGACAATGGAAAAGGTTAAACGAAGTTTTGAAGCTGCTTATGGGGCTCCTATTGACTATTCTGAAGCTGGTCCATCCAAAAAAAGTTGTTTGGAAGATGATTTAGAGAGGCAAGACTACTTTTCAGACATAGTTATTGAAATTTGACATTTTAAATTAAATTTAATACAGTCATCGAAGTATATACTAAATTAAGTTTTATCTGTTTACATTTTTATAATCGGACAATATAATACATATACATATATTTTATGAAAAGTTTAATTAAAAATATACTAATTAAACTTAATGTCAAATACACTTTATTTCAGGTATCAAAAGGTTATGGAAGAATTAAAGGAGAAATTTCAAGCAAGTAACGATCGCAATCTTAGGTTACAAATACTATCATTGTATTCCTATCCCATTGAAAAAACTGCTGACTACTTTGGAGCAACAAAGTATATGGTGCGTAAGAGCTGCAATCTTCAAAAACAGTTTGGGATTCTTCCTAACATTCCAAACATGACAAAAGGGAAGGTCGTCACAGCTGAAATGAAAAAAAATCATTCAGGAGTTTTATGAAAATGACGAATATAGTAGGATGTGCCTGGGAATCAAAGATTATAAGTTTGCAATAAATGAAGAGGGTGAAAAAATAAAAAAACAAAAAAGACTGGTATTGTATAACTTGAAAGAGTTATATGCTGAATATGCAAAAAATGATGAAAATCCCAAAATAGGCTTTAGTACCTTTGCTCATCTTCGACTGTCGTGGTGCGTGCTTGCAGGGCAAAGCGGAACTCAGTGTCTGCGTATGTACGCATCACCAAAATCCAAAACTACAAATATCAGCGTTAGGCATTAAAGACTTAGACTACAAAAAATTAATGTCTTTATCCATCTGCGGCATGGACAATGAAGATTGTATGATGCACCGATGCAAAAGATGCCTGTGAGAGGTTGGAATAAAAAATTATTTGGAAAGTTTGGACTTCATGGTGATGGAAGAGAGAAAATATAAACAATGGGTGTCCGTCGATCACTATGTTAAAAGATATCACCGAAGCTCCAGAGGAATACGTGGAATTGCTCACCAAAAAAATTGCACAACTGACAAGACACCACTTCACGAATAAATGTCAGTTGAGTTACTTCAAAAATCTAAAAGAAACTCTGCCCGAAAATGAAGGTGTTTTGGTGGGCAATTTTGCGGAAAACTTCTCATTCATCGTACAAGATTGTGCCCATGGGTTTCATTGGGAGAACTCGCAATGTACAGTGCACCCATTCATTTATTATTCCGAAAACAATGCAGGAAAACTAATTTGCAAAAGTTACTGCTTCGTTTCAAACTGTCGCAGGCATGATACAATTCTGGTTCATAGTTTTCTCAAAAAATTAATCCTGTGCATCCAACAACAAAATTCAAACCTAACTAAAATTCATTATTTCACAGATGGATGCGCGGCTCAGTATAAGAATAAAACAAATTTTCTAAATTTATGCCATCATTTCGAAGACTTCAAAATTCATGCTGAGTGGAATTTTTTCGCGACATCCCACGGGAAGAATGCCTGCGACGGTATTGGTGGAACAGTAAAAAGAGCAGTTGCCAGAGAAAGCTTACGACGGCCTCTTGACCATCAAATCTTAACAGCTGAGGACTTCTACAATTTCTGCTCTCAAGAATTCCTAACCACTATTGACTTTTTTTACGTCTCTGAGGCAGAAGCTGTAGATGTAGAGCTTTCTTTGCAAAAACGTCCAAGGGAACCTATTACTTCTATCAAAGGTACTCAACAATTACATCGCTTCATCCCAATTTCCAAGAATTTGTTGAAGGTTTATCCACTCTCTCAGAGTGCACAGTCAGTTGAAATAAGAGAGCTCATTAGAGTTTCTGCTTCGGATCAAGAACATAATACTGTCTCTCAGCGTGAAATTGAAACAGGCTCTTTTGTGGGTTGTATGTATGAAAATAAACTATGGCTCGGATTAGTCCAGTCCTTTGACTGAATATGATGATTTTCTGATAAAATTTCTCCATCCTTCGGGCGTATGTCCCTCATACATTTTTCCTGCGCAAGATGATGTTTGTCACGTTCTAACAGAAAATATATTTGGGAGTATTGAAGCAAGTTTACGAGGAGGAACAAGAATACAATACATTTTTCCACTTCAAGAATTAAATAACTTTTCAAAGAAGATAAAATAAATTCTATCGAATGTATACTATTTAAGATTGTCTATATAATATTTCTAAAGTTTTTATCTAAGATTTGTGTATCTACTTAATAGTTATAAAAATCTTTTCAAATTCTTTTTTCTTATTATATTATTAGTGTCTAAAATTTGGATTCACTGGATGAGAACACTGTCTCTTAATTCATTCTCAAAGACTCATGTACGTGTAGTATTAGGAAGAGTATTTTATACTCTGATAAGTGCTTTATAAATTAAACATTATTATTGTCAATATATTCTGTCCCTAAATATAAGAGGTTATGTATGTACCGTACATTGTACATATATTTTAAAAGATTTTTTCTCCTTTGGTTCATCTACATGTATTTTTTATATGAATTGAAAATTGTCTTTTTTTTGGACCATCAAGTCTGTAATAAATCTTCATCATCTGAAAAAAAATTTTATTACTTAATTTCAAACTCAGTTTTGAGCCTTATAATAAACTATAAGCTGACTTTTTATTACTTATTATGGTGTACATACATCAAATAAACATTTTCTATTCTTGGTCTTTTTTTCGAAAAATGATATCTTCACTGCCAAAAAAAAAAAATTTGACATTTTTTCCAAAAAATTATAATTTTATTTTTGTTACCCTAAAAAAATGATACATATTTAGAAACTACAGTTAATTTTACATATTTTATCATTTAAGACTTATTACGCTACCACAATTAGCAGCTGAGATATTTACGTTTGAAAATTGTTGGTTTTTTTCATTTGACCAAAATTTGGTCAAGCCATAAAATTTGACCAACTTGACCAATTTTCAAAAAAATTCAGATTTTTGTAATTTGGACCAAAACCAACCCTCACACCAAGTTTCATGAATTTTGGAGATGGTGGAGTGTACATTTGGCACTTTCATTTGTCTATTTGTTCTGGAATTACCCAAATGCCTACTCCCAATAGTGGAAGAAAAAAGTGGCACTAGCAGTATAAGAGCAACTGAATGTCAGACTGTCAAATTCTTAAAAGAAGTTGAAAATTCATTACAGCTAGTGTGTTCGCAGTTGACATTGTTTTGTCTCATTATTTGGTTGCCTCATAGTCTACAGACTATATTTTCAAATTTTAAAACTTTTATAAACAGAAGCTTACCCACTTTTTTGCTTTTCATGATATTCCAAGTAGGCCAATTTTTCTGCCACTCAATGCATTATTATTCAATATGAAATGCTCAGTGTGTATTTATCTTTATAATTTTAATTATTATTTTGTTCAAGGAAGTTTTAGTAGAACATTCAGCTCATTTTTTATATTTATACAAGGCTGCATTTGATGAATTAATTACTTCTATTCATACCTGGTTTGACAGCTGCAAAGAATGCAACACACACAGTTATGACTCAATAAAGTAACTTCTATAAAAACAAACTGCAAGTCCTATCATCATTTAGTTAGAATTTGATTTTGTGACACATTTTGTGGCCATACCCCAGGAGCTATGCTCAAAGTCTTAAGGCTTGCCCCCCCCCCACCACCATTTTTTTTTTTTAAATTTTTTTTTTTTGTGCACAATGGCAAGGAACTTGCTGCAATTGTCGGGGAACATTTAGCTACTTCCAGAAGCTGCCTGCCTGCCTCAGTAGTTTTATACTGTTGTTAATATATGTTAGCCATGATCTAAAGGTCCATAAATGGTCTTTTCCAAGCCACTGACCACCCTGACTGCCCAATGAAGTCAGTGTGGTGAACCACTACTGTATTAAGACTTTCAGTTATGAAACAAGAAGGATCAAATTGGTAGGCTATGTTAACCCACTAATTTATTAACACCATAATGAAAGCATTTTATTTATTTTCATGTTATTAATAGTTAATACTCCTTGGTCTTGGGATCAATTATTTTACTTTATGTAGCTATGTAAATAGTAGTCTGATAGCATTGTCATTAATTACCTTTACCATTTAGTGATTTTGAGGAAATTTATATTGGAGTTAAATGACTTTTAATTGGTTATTATAATTGCATATTAAATTCTGATTTTTACTTTAAAACACTTTTTGGTACTTTCCTGTTATCGCAGAACCCCGATGTTTTGCCAGATTCAGACACCACTTGCCAAATTTCATTGCCAAATTATTATTTTTTTAAATGTTAAGTAACTAACCTAACCTAACAACCAGGGGTTAGGTTAGTTACTTTGCCAAGTTTCTTTTTTACATGTTTAACTAACTAACCAAACCTAACCTAACCTAACCTAACCCCTGATTAGGTTAGGTTTGGTTAGTTACTTAACATTTAAAAAATTAAAAAATTTGCTAATGAAATTTGGCAATCTGGCAAGTGGCATCCGAATCTGGCAAAAAAGTCTGGGGTCTGGGATAACAGGAAAGTACCGTACCCACTTTTCATTAATACAAATTTTCTCACCTTTCATTTGAATTTTGTTTGTGTTTTATAGAATATGAAGTAAAACTAGAAAATTATTTAAAATATTTTATAAAGAATATTGTTCAATGACTGAATGTTTATTTTGCGAAACTATTGCATGATCAAAAACAAATATTAAACCAGAAAAGATGGCATTCGTGGCAGATTGGATGCAACTTGGAAGAGATGTTTTTTACAGGTGAGGTTATTAAAAAGGAATATTTCAGTTGTATGCCTGTGAAGTATGTTATAGGCTAGATTATTAAGGTTTTCTTAAAATACAGTAGACCCTTGCCATTCACTTTTTTTTATGGATTTGCTTATTTGTGGTGAATTTATTGTGGTAATCCTCGCAGATCATGACCCAGGTACTCAACTATTCGCAGGTTGCAGTGAACAAAGTAGTTCCTATGGAAGAATACAACCACCATTTTATCTCCTACATAGTGTCAGTGCGCCTGCCAGCATCCTGCAAGGTTCCACATATCTCATGATTTCATTTGCTATTTCAAGTGCCCTTACTAACTTTTTGATCATGGTATCTAAGAGAAAATAGAGAAGAGATAAAGAAAAGTGATTTCTCACTGGTAAGTGGAATTATTGGATAAATTTTTTTATTGCAGTTATTTTTGTTCTTAATGACACATTCTTTTTAGTAAAGTATACAGCAATACCTTGCACAGTGCAGTTAATTGGATCGTCTATTTTTCAAATAAAAGTCGAAAGTTCATTGAATGAAATAGTACCGAAAAGAAATTGGAAAACAATAGGAAAATTGCATGCTAAATTTAAAAAAATTTATGAAAATACAAACCGTGCTACATCAAAACCTGCGCTAATCAAAACTGCGCTGTTCAAGGTATTACTGTATACCACAAAAACAACACACACACTTTATATATAAAGGGTAAAATTTTTTAGACTGGAAGTACCTAACTCTATTTTCCCCATAAGCCTTTAAGTTTGCACATTGTGGATTTGCTATTTGCAACAAAATTCAAAAACATAACCCCCACAAATGGTGAGGGGTCTACTGTATAGATTAACTTAATATTCATATATAAATTGATTGGCAGAGCTAGTAGCTACTGTACCATTCAGGAGTAGGGCCAATTTAGGTAAATTTGACTAATTTTGCAATTTTTTTTCTATATTAAAAGTAGCTACCTAAAATAGAATTTTGTTAAATTATGACCTCCCAGTAGCTCGGTGCTTATGGTTTCAGACTCTGGGCAGTGAGGCTTTGAGTTCACTCCCAGCTGCTGACACTGGGTTGGATTGAGCCAACCCCATGAGGTGGGGAAATGAGGATGTTTGTTTGTTTGCTAAAATGTGACAAGTAATACACTAATGTGTGGGGAGAGTTATATAGGTTTTATTTAAAATTTATTTTAATCAACTTTATACTTTTATGAAAAGTTTGTAAATTGCATACGTAATGCATATTTTAGCCAAGGTTTAATAGGTGCAAGTACTACAGTAGTATGTAAATAATGATAATTAGTTGAACTTTAAATTGATATTTTGGAAAAACTTTCATACAACATAGGTATAGACCATTTAGGCTCATCTGACATGAGTAATCTTGATAAGCACAGGTTGCTTTTTATTCATATGAATATTATACAATGTAAAGGTAGCTGCTACTGTATTTATTTTAAAATAAAATAACTAGCAAGACTTTTATTGGGATTATTAAATCACAAATGACTAACATTTAAATATAGCTACTCTTCCAGTTAATTTTCTCTCAGCTAGTTATAAAAATTTTTCCCCTAGAATACTGGTACCATGTGGTAATTTATGACTACAAAATTTGTGTTGGGTTGAATGTTAGCAAATGCTCCATATATATATATAAATTATTAGATCCCCATTTTAAAGCAAGATAAAAATTCTGCAAATTAGTGGTAATATAGCCTACTGTAGGTGTGCTAGCTATAGGCTTTTACCATATTTGTTAGGGTGGTCCAGAGAAGCGGGGTGAAATTTTTTTCTCTGAAATTTTTGTGTGTTCATAGCTCATAGCTCAAACGTACCCTCTAGATGAGAAACTAGCGCACATGAATTTTTTTTTAAAATTAATGAATATTTAGGGTATGCACATGGCTACCATTTTTAATACCCTGTAATGCTTGACTCTGATATGGCCTATATAGCAGGCATAACTCGGAACATAAAAAAAAATTGCACAATTTGCCCAGTTTCTAATTCCTAATTAATTAAGTTTACAGTTGGGAACTTATTTTTGAACATACTACAATTTGGCATCATATTTCAAATACTAACAGTTTTCCTCAATTACTTTCCCAGCAAGAATCGGATAGGTTGTATTAAGTTGTCATGCATCACTGGGAATCATTTATCTTAGCTTGCTTTTTAATGACTCGGTGAATATTTAATTAATAATTAATTAATATTAATATTTCATTAAGGTGAATATATATTCTATAGCATTATAAATTGCTATGATGCTTAAAGCTGCTATATTACTATTGCATTATTATTTTTGGTTTGTTCGAGTAATAATTTTTGCTGAAAATTTGTGTACATTAGTGCATGTTTAATGTTAAAGTGTGACTTTAAAAGTCTACATGTTTGAAGTTGCTATATTTCTACATTATTTCCATAGTAATAAAAAATGTCAATTTTTGGTTTCTCTTTCTAGGTTGTGATGATGGCAACTGCATTGCATAAGAAAACAACTATCTACTTGGTTGATGGCACCATAGAAGTAATTCCTAAGTCCTATCTGCCTACTCCTAGGCAAGTTCTCCAATGTTATTTTCATCTCCTGTAAATGAGTGAGCCAACTCCTACGAAAAAAAGAGTGCATCAATATGGTAGTGAAGGAAACCATGGATATCTGGGGAATGGCCTGCATCCCTACTCAAGAGCAGCAGAATATCAAACAAAAGTAAGCCACAAATACAAAAGGAACAAGAGTTCTCAATCAGTCTTGAAAAGCTCTTCAACATTAAGCATCATGATGTGGAAAGACTGATCCAGATAGAGGAAGACTGAGTCTTCTTGAAAGACCAAGAGAGGGAATGCAAGTTTCACATGAGATAAGTTGACAAAACCCTGGCTAAGAAAGAAATGAAACAGAAGTATCTTAAGAAGAAGGCCAGAGAGCAAAAGGAAGTAGCAGAGAAGCAGATGTGTGAAGAGCAAGAGACCATTCAGCTGGAGTCAACCAGCACCCCTTCTGATGATGAAGGCCTGCATTCATTTCCAAAGATGCCTCAAGTTGGAATGGATCTGGATTTTCAGGTCCCTGGCCCATCAAATGCAGCTCCTGTCCTGCACCTCAAATGAGGTCTAAGAACTTATGTCCCCTGGTCTTGCTGCTGTCCTTGATAGAACCAATACCAGCAATCATGAGGCAGTTCACATCGTGGCAGCTACTGTGAAAAACCTTGGAGGGAACATTGATGAACTGGCCATCAGTCACTCCACATTCAGGAGAACCTATATGCAATATTGCAGTGACCACATCACTTCTGTGAAACAAGCTGTCTCATCTTCTGGTGCCAATACTGGAATTGTTGTTCATTGGGATGGGAAACTCCTTCCATTCCTCACAGAAAATGACTATGTTGATTGTCTCCCAGTACGGATCTCTGGGAAGGATGTTTTGTCATTGTCAAATGAGAACATCCAACTCCTGGTTGTTCCGGAGCTCGCATGTGGAACAGGAATGATGACACAAGCAGATGCGTGGTTAAGGCCTTGAAGGATTGGAAGGTCAAAGACCAAGTTGTTGCCATGAGCTTTGATATGACTCCAAGCAATACGGGTTGTATTGGTGGAGCTTGCACTCTGATTGAACAGCAACTGGGAAGAAATTTACTCTTGCTTGCAGACACCATATCTTGGAGGTCATTCTCAGAGACATCTTCAAGACAGTTCATGGATCATCCAGCAGTCCAGAGGTTCTCCTATTTCAATGGTTCCAAAAGAATTGGCAGCAGGTCAGTCAAGCAAACTTCAAGACTGGAATGATGGATGACCATGTCAGTGCAGTTTTCAAAGAGAACCCTGAATGGGTACAAGAAGCTCTTGACTACTACATTAAAGCTTTTGAGTGTACACAACCCCGCGATGACTACTGCTGACTCTTGGACCTTAGTGTAGTCTTCCTAGGTGGGACACTTACCTGAAGGATTTGGTTTGGACAGCCTGGCCCCATACTACATGCTCGCTGGATGTCAAAGGCAATATACTGTCTCCGAATATTCATGTTTCAACCTCGGTTTAAGGTGTCCCCCAAGGAAGAGAAGTTCATTCAAACCATGGCCCTCTTTGTTGCTCTTGTCTACGGACCAGCATGGTTCAAGGCTCCCATAATCTTTGAAGCCCTGAGCATTGATATCTCCTTCCTTAAGAAAATTCAAGAATACAGGAATAAAGTGGATGGAGCAGTTGGAGTGGCAGCTACAAAGGCATTCCAACGACATCTGTGGTATTTGAGTGAGGAGTTGGTAGCTCTGGCTCTATTCAGTGACTCAGTTTCTGATATGGAGAAGAGAGGAATCCTGGAGTTGGTAAGGGAAAGAGAGAATGATCCACTGAAGAGAATTAAAGTACCAGAAGGGGACATTCTATCACTGATGCTGAAGAAGCTGGCATCCAAGAATACCAACTGCTTCTTCTAGACCAAGCTACTAGGCTCTGGATTCATCTCTAAAGATCCATCCCAATGGAAGGATGATCCGCAGTTCCTCCAGGCCAAGGAAGTCCTCCAAGATGTGCTGGTAGTGAATGATGTGGCTGTAAGAGGGGTGAAGCTAATTCAGGATTATAACTTCCATTGCGAAGAATGAAGAACAGAAACAGTATCTGCTGCAAGTAGTTGCAACACATTGAAGCCAGTTTCCTAGTGCAAGCAAGGCTAACTTGTAATCGTGAGGATGGAAGAGTTGTTTTCCTGTTTCAATCAACATTGTTTGTGTTTGGTTTGTCTCTAATTAATAAATTAATCACTTAAGTAATAACTTTACCTATAGATATGTAATACTTGAGTATCATTTTCGTAATACAAGAGTCATTCTATAGGGAAAGAGATCAAACAAAAATGTGAGCTTTTCTTAGTCAGCTTGTGCATACCCTAAACAAAGTCATAATGACCTAAAACTTGGTATGCAGTGTTTTCTTGGGGAAAGGAACCAAATAAACACTGAGCACAAAAAAAACCCAAATGATTTTGTGGACCACCCTAAATTATTTATATACAGTAGCTATGTACTGAATGTGATTGTCATGCTTCTTCTAGAAAGAGTACTAGTAATTTTATTTTACTCTTAACTACTAAATATGTTAACCCATTTGCTGCATCATTTGGAT
Organism: Bathynomus jamesi; assembly: GCA_023014485.1. NCBI lineage: Eukaryota > Metazoa > Arthropoda > Malacostraca > Isopoda > Cirolanidae > Bathynomus > Bathynomus jamesi. The sequence goes on from JAJOZX010002203.1 coordinate 158,145, forward strand.
ATTTCTGAACAGTTTTGTTCAGATATATCTGAATTACACAGCAAAAGGGTTAAAGTATCATGCAAGATGTAGTTTACTTAATCTTGCTAAATTTCATGTTCTTTTTAAATGGTGAAAGTAGTAACCCCCTTTCACTGTTAGGTTACAGGTCCATCCTTCATAGTGAAAATAAAAAGTAATTTTGATAAACCAAACTCATAAAGTAAAGACACAGCTTTTCTGCCATCACTATCCATTACCTTAAGTGTTTATATTTTTCTTCATTTAGGAAACCAGAGTTGTATTCAATGCGCTGGGACAAACAATTGAACCTTGAGGATTTTCATATTGCAGCTGCTCCACTTGGAGGACCAATAGCTTTGACTAGGATTGATAGGAAAACAAAGCATCAAGCAAAACCTCTGATTTTCATATTTTCAGCTTCAGGAATGCAGATTACATCATTTAAGGTTGTACTCCACTATTATTATTAGCTGCTCCATCTAAATTCTATTCATTATGTTAACTAGTTTACACCTGTCCCTTGCTTTACACAGGGGTTATGTGCTGTGAAAATGCTGTGCAAAGTGAACCTTATTTTACATTGAAATGGGGTTATGTTCACAGCACTTAAAAAATTGAAGATTATACTTCAAATTTGTATTTTACTGTACAATAAGGCAACACTATAAATTATTAATATATACCACAGTATATGTGTATAATAGCATAATGCATATAAAAATATAAATTGCAAAGTTATTAAGACATCTATAAACTGTGAAGTTATATTATAGTACATGAGCAGCTGATATAAGGATAAGTTAATCAGGAGTAGGGGTGGTGGTGGGGCTTATGGTGCTAGGTGGAGCTCTTGAAGAAATTTGTCATTTTTCTGTTTTGTTGCATGTTCTTTATCTCTATAAATCTGCTTGTAGTTGGCCAAGAGGTGCTAGCTAGCCCTCTTCCAAACTGTAAACTCCTTTCTAAGTTAGGGTCCATATCAACTGTTTCCTGTGGTGGTTTGTCAGTGAGTGTAAAAAAAATGTCAGCTTTTTTTTGAAGTCAGGTGTTGTTCTTCAATGACTCTCATTTGGATCTTCTTTCTCCCTTTTTCTTCCATTTCTATCAACTGCACCAAGTCCTCTGCAGAAAGGTCTTCTTTGTATGACTCCAACAGTTCAATCGTATCTTTGTCTTGCAGATCTTCAAATCAATCTCCACCCACTTTGTCCAAGCTTCACAATATCTGCTCATTCTGATGGAGGATCTGTGAAGCTTTTATGGTTATAGACACATTCTTGCCAGTTGGTTTTCCAAACAGCATTCGTGGTACTGCTTTTAACTTCATCCTAGGCACTCTTGATGTTGATGGCATGCAGGATATTGTAATTTTGTCAGAAGTTGTGAATTGATGTCTCATCTGATCTATCAGCAGCCATTAACCAACTGGGAGAAGGTTCTTCTTAAATGTAGCTATGAACCCCTGGTCCATAGGCTGGATCAAAGAGGTAGTGTTAGGCAGTAGAAACATAATTCACATGGATGAAGGTCATTGAGGTGGGTAGGGTGGCCTGGAATGTTAAGGAGAAGCAAAATCTTAAAAAATGTTCTCTCTGACTGTTTTTCCACCTCAATACAAAAGCAGTACCGTATTGCATGTCTGAGGCATTTATTCACCTGTTCATCATTCTGGTGGTGTGGTTGCTTGCTTCCCAATTAATGCAGTTGTGAACCATACCCCATACAGTATGAATATTTGGTGTTAAAAGAAAATGTGTACAAATGAATCCATGCAAAGTGAACCCATGTAAAATGAGGGACAGGTGTATATTATCGTGACCGGAAAATTCGCCGTAAACATTTTCGCCGTAAGACAAATTCGCAGTAAGGATATTTCACCGTAAATAAAATAAAATTAAAATTAAAAAAAAAGTTTAACTGAACCCTTATAATAAGACAAATTCGCCGTAAGGACATTTCGCCGTAAATAAAATAAAATAAAAATAAAAAAAAAAGTTTAACTGAACCCTTATAATAGCCGGTGCTGGTTAAGTGTGCGGTCTACCTAGCTTCGAGCAGTCTACCACAATTAAGATTCTTTATACTGTACGGCATTGACGATTGGTTAGGTTAAGTCGTGATAGTTTGGTTAAATAAATTTCTTAAATAAATTCCTTATCTTGCTTTGAAACTCACTATATAGGAGGAGAATGAGGCCGAGGCGTGCGAAGGCGAAGAATGGAGCCAACATTCTTTATACTGTACGGCATTGATGATTGGTTAGGTTAAGTCGTGATAGTTTGGTTAAATAAATTTCTTAAATAAATTCCTTATCTTGCTTTGAAACTCACTATATAGGAGGAGAACGAGAACGAGGCTGAGGCGCGCGAAGGCGAAGAATGGAGCCAACATTTCCTATAGAATTGTGGAATGTTGTCGAAAGAACTCATAATAATATGCCGAGAACGAACAACAGTATAGAAGGCTTCCACAATGCAATACAAAGCTCTATTACTAACATGCATCCAAGTATCTAGAAACTCTCAACCAATTTGATGAAGGAAGAGAGTTTATTTTTAAGAAGTTTTATCACTGACTTTTACCATTGAATAAAGACTTGCCTTTTTAATGCTTATATAATACCCTTTATCATCCATTGATTATTTTTTAAAAATTTTACGGCGAAACGTCCTTACGGCGAATTTGTCTTACGGCGAATTTGTCTTACGGCGAAAATGTTTGCGGCGAAATTTCCTAGAACCGTATATTATAGCTAAAATTTATTTAAATTGCTTCCTTGAAAATATCTCTGATAATTAATAGACAAATTGTATTATCAGTGAACAGGTATCTCTTGTTTTACTCACTATTAATCCTAAATAAAATTTTTCACAGAAAAACAGTTATGTTAAATTGGAAATGGCATCTAAAGACAAAATGATAGATCATTATTAAGCTAAACATTTTCATTTAACTTGTCCATTATTTTGACACAACACTACACTTACTATGAATACAGTATATGAATTATCTGGTTCTCTTTCATCTCTAAGTGGGGACCTCATTAATTTCTCATGCTTATAGTGGACTAGTGGCACATTGGTCCATTTTGGATGGTCCAGAAATGAAGAATTACTTTGCATCCAAGAAGATGGGGCAGTATTGATGTATGATATGTTTGGAACCTATCTGCATACATTTAATATAGACCAGGTAAGATCCACTTATAAGGTGTCTAATGGTTAGAGTAGGTTAACTGAACTTGAGGGAATTCTCTTGCTAATTGGCCTATGCATCCTTTTTCTAGATGATTAGTAGTTTGTTGAACTACTAGTTTGCTGAAATTTTATGAAGTAAATGAGAGGTACCTATTAAATAAATAAATTGATTAGTTTCATAGTCAGATTGGAATTTTTTATCATACCGTACTTTTTTCTGTAAAGCCAATAACAAATGGCTGTTTAGAGTTGGTTAACTAATTTTCTGTACAATCTTGACTTTATGAAATGCAAGATTGTATAGAAAATTAGTTAGTTATGAAGGGTAACATTTTTGAAGATTGTATACCGAAATTTAATTGCAGGAGGTTAAGGATACATTGGTTGAAAAAGCTCAGTATTTACAAGTTTTCAAGACACTGGAGTGGCTGTGCTGACAAAAGCAAACCGAATTTTCGTGGTAAACAACATCAAGGAACCAAGAGCTAGGAAGTACTCTGATATTCCCAACATTCAAGGTAATTTCTGATTTAAAGATTGGAAATTGGGTTGAATCTCGTAAAATATCTGAAATCTGGGCTACATCATGGCCAGTGTTATTTATACATCTTCCCATTAGATGAGTGAAGTTGGGTAACATTTGGTTTAGAGAGGAGTTGGATAGGTGAGTAGGTGACCATCCTCTGTATACAGATGATATATAGCTACCTGTGGTTGGATTGCACATTAGGCTGTAGGTCTCCTTTGTCCTTTGACCTTGGTTGTCAGTATAGAGGTAAAAATCATGCAATTAACATTGTCATAAAAGTTAAAAAGTGTACTTAAATTTCCTGTAGAAGCAAATTGCATGAACCTAGTAAGAATTTGTACTCATTTCAGGTAATTTTGATTGACTGAATCATTATGCAACATCATGCACGCCATTATTGAGTCTGACCTCAGGACTCAGCCCTGAATTCATTGTGCCACCCTCATACATAGATGTATCATTGAATTTTGCCTTTTTGATATCCTTTAGATCACTAATTTTACTATGGTTGGCATCAGTCTTATCTTTTTTTTATTTCACTCTCTGGCAACAGATTGTCATGTCTCTTGTTGGTGTTTGATAAGAGAAGAACGGCAAACGAGTGTCATGGTGATTCGAGGGAACCAGCTCTTCCTCCTCAGTCACCAGGAACAATTCCCACAAACTCTGGTGAGACTGCGTCTATTTTGGTGGGAAAGGTTGATCTAAAAAAATGTTGAACACTTTAAACGTGTGAAAGTGCATTGTTTTTACTATACACTACCTTAGTCCTTTTGTCATTTACTTCGGAAAATTTTTGTAAAGGGATGTAATGTTTTATCATGCACTTGTTATATTCCATTGTCCACCTGGTAAAGGGAATGAGGATTTCGTACATGACTGTTACTTGTCATTTCAGTCTCCCGATTGGTCGAGTGGAGATGAAACAGTTGTTGACATAGCTGTTTCCACGAATTACCGGCACATTTCACTCTACTCTGAAAAAGGAAATCTGTGGATTGGTTCGTCAGATCTGTGCACCAAATACTGCGAATTTGACACGAAAAGCAGGGTGAAACCTAAACAAATGGCATGGTGAGTGCTGCTTGTGTAGGGTTTTTCTAGTTTGAATAAGATATAAGATGATGATGTGGTTAGCATCGCTGATTACGAATCCACTGGCCTCGGGTTCGATTCCCAGTGACGGCATTTGGCGCGCAGCAAACCCAGCTGTTCATCCTTCCATACAATAAAATTGATTGGTAGATAAATGGGTACCCTGGGTAGCCTAGTGGCTAAGACGCTGGGCTGGTGATCAGGAGGTCGTGAGATTGAGTCCGGGTGAGGACTTTGTAATTTCTAATCACCTGTGGTGGATCGTGATTTGTATTCCATGTTAAGCTGTAGGTCTAAGGTGGAGCAACAAGCTTGACCTTCGTCAGAATGAACAATTCAGGTGGAACCAAGACCAAGGTTAACCAAAGTTATACTTACTTAGTCGATTGCATTGAAATTAAAAACAAAGCGAGGCTTGTTGTGGTCTAGCCATAACACCGTTTCTCGTTAGATCAGCGAGGTTAAGCGACGTTAGGTCTGTCCGGTGGTTGGATGGGTGACTGTCGTCCTCTGCGTTCAGATGGTGTTGCGACCATTAGGTGGTTGGGATCCCACGTAAAGCTGTGGGTCCTTTCTGTCGCATGATCTTTACAATTACGAAGGAGGCTAAATAACGCCAAACATTATGATGTAGAAGGTGCATATTTTGATTTATTTTTGTATTAATTTTTAAAGGTGTGGAACAGGGGCTGTAGTCCTGTTATGGGAAATGACCTTGGAGTTGATTAGTGTGAATGGCGACTCCACAATATTGTATTTAGACTCCGGATCTTATTTGGTGCAAGAATTAGACAGTGTGAGGATCATAAGTAGCACCGCTCACGATATCATTCACAAGGTACTAAATATCCATCCATTGAATTCTAGTTTCTCAGTTACAAACGGAATATCATTAAATCTAAGTTGTAAGAGATTCTTTGATTAATTTTTCCCGTCTTGAAGGTACCGCGCGTAATGGTAGAAACCTTGGGTATCGGCTCAATGTCGCCGGGAGCTCTCCTATTTGAAGCGTCACAAGGCTATCAGGTTAGTGTTTCACGGGGGAATAAACAAAGTAGGAATATTCCACTAATGGGTGATAGATACACTTACTAATTTTCCACCTTTCTTACGCGTGGGCCACGGCATGGCCACGTTGCATCAAACATCACTTCCCGTTGGTAGATCAGTGTTCACTTGATGTAATTGATAGCTCCGATTCCGGGTAAAGTTGTAGGGCCCCTTTGTCATTCGACCTTTGCCGTATCATTTTCTCGTATATGTATGATAGAGCTTTCGGTTGTGTAATAAGTGTTACTGATCATCTATGGGGGGGGCGTTTTTGCTGGTATTCGCCCTTGTGGCCCCCTTCCTGCATAAAAAAAAGAAATCTATAAATAGAAGCACGCATTAGGTAATGTAACTTAATGGAAGAAGCGCTGATAAAGGATAAAAGCATTGTGATATTTGATTTAATATAAATACAGGAAGGAAGTACGAGAGCGACTGATTACCTCGGAGATATTAAGGACTCGATCGAAGAAGCCATCACTCAGTGTTACCTGACGGCGCAGCACGAATATAGTACGAGTACCCAAAAGGCTCTTCTCAGGGTTAGTTTAAATTATAAAATTAGTTAAGTTGTTACCCCTTTTTTCGGTAGACCCCGTTATTGTGGAAACCTAATTCTTTAATGTGCGGTGTTATTAGCCTCGCTCAACAGTTTGGTATAGAGAAATTTTGTTGTCAAGAAGGCGAATAGGGTTGGAATATATTAATTACAGTAGGTAAAAACCCGTAAGGTTTTTCAAAGAATTCAATAATCTTTATTGATAAAATAAACGCAACTTTACAATTTTTGTTTTTGTTTTAACATAATTGTGAAATTGGACTATTTACAGTATTTTATTTAAATTTGCACTCAAGCTTTGGGCTTTACTGGCCTCTTAATTAAAGTTACGGAAAAAGTAATTACTTCGCGTAACAGTCCACAAAAGTATACGATACTATCTAATGCTGTTCTAACTATACTAATATTATGCTAACTTAAACTATAAAGAACCCTTCGCGGCGTCAGAGTGGTAGAATAGAGCTGAAGTACTTAGGTTCGATCCCTGCCCTCTTGCTTCGATTAAGAAGCGCCTCTCGTTCAACACAAAAGCTCAAGTTCCACGCGATATCTGTTAACGTTCGTTTGAGTCGTACTTACAATAGATGGTGCGGGTACCCACCGACCTTTACCTATACCAGTGTTGGGTCAATTAAGTTAATTAATTTAACTTAACTAGTTAAATTTTTTAAAAAGTGTAATTTAACGTAATTGAAATCTCCAAATTAATTGATTATAAGAAAATTAATTGAAGTTAAAAGTGCTGTTTTTGTCTTTGAGTGAAATGTAATAGGCTAAGAGAGGAAAGGTTTGAGAACCTCATCTTCCGTAAAGTTAACAAGCATATTTAATTTGTAAGTGAAGTATATATTTTGCGTGTCTAATTTGACTATTGTTGGTAAGGAATCTGGATTATGTTCAGTGTCAAGAGTGTACAGTATAAAACAGTTTAGAAAACAATTTATTAAATTGATTTTGCCTTCATTTTTACAATGGAAAACTATTATATGCCTAAAAGCCGAGACTCATTGAGAAAAGTTTAGTTGAGACTATAAACAAATTTAATTTATTTAAAAGAAACGAAAAATAATAAAAACTTCTAGAAAAATTATCCTTACGTCTTGCCCTGTATAATATGCAAAAAAATACATATAATTTATCGGACATTGACAACCACACGTACAAGGTGATCCCGCATAATTATAGGTTTATCATTACCTTGATAGTTATATATAATGATGAGTCTACAGACTACTTCCGAGAAAGAAAAAGTTATCGATTAACTTTCAAAATTAACTTAGCTAGTTAATTTTAAAAATTTGCATTAACTTGGTAAGAATCTCAAATTAACTTAACTAGTTAATTTTAGAAGTTAATCGACCCAACCCTGACCTATACTATAAAGATGGTTTAATGTTTTGTCTTGCATTTTTTTTTTTCTTCACTGAATTTCATTCATTACCGAACTGAATAACTTTGGATCATTTAATATGGGTTTTAGAGAGGAATGAGTATCCCTGGTTTAGTGATTAGGCTGGTTTAATGGTTAGGGTTAGGTTTTAAAATTAAAAGTTTCAGGCTTAATGCCTGTACAGTATATATATATATATATATATATATATGGGATGAATTTCACAATAAAACACGTGAAATGAATGAATGCTGCAAACCCACAAGGAAAAAGAAAAACGATTCCAAGGCCTTTCGTGTATTCAAAGCTACACCTCGTCAGGGAATGAAGTTAAAAGGCGAGAAGCCCATATATATACAACGTACAGGAAAAACAAAACAATTAGCACATACTTAACAAGGGTTAATGAGAGGCAAAAGAAATTTTAACATGATATCGTCAATTTTATAAGTCCCCGAGCTGTTATTGAAATTGTTTTTAAAATGAATAAATGCACATTCTAGAATATTTCGTTCTATTATATCTCTGTTTTTAACAAGCGCTTTAGAACTATCCCACTTGATGCTATGGTTACATCTATACATATGGTTAAATAAAGCATTGGAAGTACTAGCTGTTCTACAAGCATATTTATGCTGTTTTACCCTAATATCTAACGTTTTACCGGTTTGGCCTATATATACTGAGTTACATTGTGTACATCCGATCGAATACACACAACCAACAACATTATCAGGGCTATTCTTTATTAGGCGTGATTTAACAGTATTATTATACTTAAAGATTACATTAATGCCAATTGCTTTAAGTACAGTTGGAAGGTATTGAAAATTAACATGGTAAGGTAGGCTAAGGATATTTTTACGCTGAAATTCCTTTACAATTACATTATGTTTAACAGAAAATTAAGAGAAATATTAAAAAATAACTATAATGGGCTTTCACAGCAGTTTCTTAGTATTAATTCGTCACTACCATATCTGTACGGCTTAGTAAAAACACACAAAGTTAATAATCCCATGAGGCCTATTGTTAGCTCAGTGGGCTCCGTAACCTATAAGCTATCGAAATGGTTAGTTAGTTTATTAACACCATTAGTTGGCTCTGTTTCTGAGTCACATATTATAAATAGCATGGATCTTATTGACAAACTGAAGTTCCCTAATGACCCTAATTTCAAATTGGTAAGCTTCGATGTATGCTCGCTATTCACAAAAGTCCCTGTTGATGACCTACTTGATTTCTTAAAAGATAAGATTTCTGAATATTCTTTCCCTGTTCAACACAAACTCTTATTGAGTTAATTAAGCTGTGTGTCAAAGATTGTAAATTTCAGTTTGAAAATAAGTTTTATGTTATGTCGTTTGGATTGGCTATGGGAAATCCCCTTTCACCTGTACTAGCTAATTTATATATGGAATTTTTTGAAAGTAGAATTTTGCCTACGATTGTTAATTTTAACCTGGTTTGGTACAGGTATATAGATGATATTTTATGCCTTTGGCCTAATAATTTGGATGTGGACTTATTTCTTGGTAGGCTCAACAATTTAGCCCCATCTATTAAGTTTACAGTTGAAAAAGAAAATGAGGGAAGCCTACCTTTTCTTGATCTAAAAATTTGGAGATGCTCTAATCAGTTCAAATATGAAGTCTACCGTAAGCCTACTAATAATAACTCTTACGTGCATTTTTATTCTGACCATCATCCTTCGATTAAATCCTCTATTTTCTCTGCTATGTTTCTTCGAGCATTGAGAGTTGTCAGTCCTGAATTTTTAGATTCCGAGTTATGCAATATCATGAATATTGGTACTAAATTATGTTATCCTATTTCATTTTTAGATAACTGTCTTAAGAAAGCCAAGAATAGGTATTATAATAATGTAATTGTAAAGGAATTTCAGCGTAAAAATATCCTTAGCCTACCTTACCATGTTAATTTTCAATACCTTCCAACTGTACTTAAAGCAATTGGCATTAATGTAATCTTTAAGTATAATAATACTGTTAAATCACGCCTAATAAAGAATAGCTCTGATAATGTTGTTGGTTGTGTGTATTCGATCGGATGTACACAATGTAACTCAGTATATATAGGCCAAACACGGTAAAACGTTAGATATTAGGGTAAAACAGCATAATATGCTTGTAGAACAGCTAGTACTTCCAATGCTTTATTTAACCATATGTATAGATGTAACCATAGCATCAAGTGGGATAGTTCTAAAGCGCTTGTTAAAAACAGAGATATAATAGAACGAAATATTCTAGAATGTGCATTTATTCATTTTAAAAACAATTTCAATAACAGCTCGGGGACTTATAAAATTGACGATATCATGTTAAAATTTCTTTTGCCTCTCATTAACCCTTGTTAAGTATGTGCTAATTGTTTTGTTTTTCCTGTACGTTGTATATATATATGGGCTTCTCGCCTTTTAACTTCATTCCCTGACGAGGTGTAGCTTTGAATACACGAAAGGCCTTGGAATCGTTTTTCTTTTTCCTTGTGGGTTTGCAGCATATATATATATATATATATATATATATATATATATATATATTATATATATATATATATGGTGGTGCAAAAGTCGCGCATCATAGGACTTTTCAGTGTTGACTTTTTTTCTTTTAGGTAGGGGATGGCTGCGAAATTAACAATAGACGAGAGCTTGGTTTTAATGCATGGAATACCAGGTACTACAAATCGATGAATCGGTACAGAATTTAAATTCTGTACCGATTCATCGATTTGTTGTACCTGGTATTCCATACATTAAAACCAAGCTCACGTCTACTGTAATTTTGCAGCCATCCCCTACCTAAAGGAAAAAAAATAATATAGTCAATACTGAAAAGTCCTATGATGCGCGATTTTTGCGCCACCACACAACACCACACACACATATATATATATATATATATATATATATATATATATATATATAAAAGCAGCCAGGAAGCTTATTCCCCGTGATGTGGGGCTAAGTTTGCGCCAAGGGTCACCTTTAACCCGAGCACTGACAGGGTAAGCCAACTCAATCGAACCAGATGGTCAGCAGGTGGAAGAGGGAGGTTGTTACCTCACCTTCGACCTACAGCTTAACTAGGATAAATTTAATAACCTCTTGGAAATGACTGCAGCTTTTGTTGAGAGGAAATCATTCGCAGGCCTCTCTCTTCGGAAAGACATTCGTGCCTGCGATGGATCCTGAGCCTTGTAAAACGGTCGTGACAACACTGAGAATTTTGAATGCCGTTCGGGACCACAGGGTTGGTAAGAGACATTCGTATATTTTTCTTAATATTTAAAACTTTTAATTTTGGTTAGCGATTGAAGGGGAAGCGAAATGTCTTTTGTGATATTTATGTCGTCGTCTTTTTTTTTTTGTTAAACTTTTATGAAAAAAATACTTGAATTGAAAAGACCGTCTTAGAATGTGTTTATTTGAACCGTAAATCTTTTTTAATACGCAGTAGCGGATTTATGGATTTGCCACCCCCAAGGCCATTTACTATACACCGCCCCCTAGTATGGAGAAAAAAAGTCCTATTTAAAAAAAAAAAAACGTTATTTCAATTTAAACAAATTTCATAATTACATTTTTTAAAAGAATTAAAATACATTAATTTTAGGAACAAAGCTTAAAGGAAAAAAAAACGTATAAATACATTTGATTGAAATCACTTTTTTCTTCTCGCTTATTTTTTATAATTATTTATAATTTTTTTTGCCGCCCCTAGGCCTAGGTCTACGCCTTTTTGGCCTGTACGTAAATCCGCTAATGGTAATATCAGGTCATCCCATAAGTAATGGCGTTTTTTAGATCGGTATTTGAAGGACAAAAAAAAAACCACTGAAAATTTTTAATCTAGTACGGTATATATTTTCCATCGGAATCAATGACACTCTGCCAACGTCCTACAAGCTTTTCAATGCCATGTTTATAAAATTCAGGCGGTTTTGTAGCAAAAAACCTACAAAGACTGGTGTGCAGGTCATCTAAAGAAGTATACTGTTTCTCGTCAAGATAGTTTTGCAGACTCCTGAAGAGATGATAATCTGAAGGCGCAAGGTCTGGAGGATGTGGAAGTTTTTCTCACTCAAGCCGCCTCAATTTTTGCAGAGGTGATCCGAGCGGTATGAGGACGTGCGTTGTGGTGGTGGAACACGATTCCTTTCCGATTAACCAAAGGTGGTCTCTTTTCTTTTAGTGCAGTGTTCAATCGATCCAGTTGTTGACAGTAGACTTGAGTGGTGATTGTTTGGTTGTGTGGTAAGGTTTCAAAGTGTATTACACCACCTTTATCCCACCAAACACTAAGCAACACCTTCCGAGGGTGAAGATTTGGTTTTGGCTGTGGTGTCGCTGGTTCTCCGGCACAAACCCACTGTCGACGGCGCTTAACATTCTGGTACAGTATCCACTTTTCATCACCAGTCACTAAACGGTGCAAAAATGGATCTTGGAATTCACGGGAATGAAGAGCTGTGCTAATGTTTACCCGCACCCTCAGATTGTCGACCGACAATTCATGTGGCACCCATTTTCCTAACTTAGGCACTTTCCCGAGTTGTTGCAAATATCGATGGATGGTGGACGGGGGTGAATTGAGTTTCTGGGCCAATTCTTCGACAGTTGTTGAACAGTCTTCTTCAAGTGCGGCTAACAGCAGGTCATCATCAAACTCAGCAGGGCATCCAGAGCTTGCTGCGTCTGTCAAACAGCAGTCACCATTCCTAAACTTTTGAAACCATCTTTGACAGGGTTGGCAGAAAACCCACTTTTTTTGAAAAAGCCCACCCCAGGTGGGTTTTTTCGGGTTTTTTCACCTAAAACCCGAAAAAAAACGGGTAAAATTGGGTTTTTTCATATGTCCATATGGTAGTTCATATTAGACCTACCTATTCTTATAATAATACTGTACTGTACCGTACACTATTAATATAACATTTGTCTTGTTTTTAGCCAAAAGGTTGCCTTCCAGCAATTAAGCATAAAAAGTTATTTTCTCAGATTGAGCTTCACAACAAAATTAGGAAAACATGGACCAATTTGAACTAAATTTGGTGTGGTAAATTATCCTATTTGTTAGGCTATACTTCCTATGGAAGACAGGCCCCTGTGTCTTCTGCTGGAAGTAGATGAATTACAGCTCCCAAAGGGAACTTAATTCAGCTAGTTATATCTATTTAATTCATATTACTGAATATTTTTTCTTTTATTTCACAGTTAAATAAAACAAACTGGCAACAGCATATTTATCTTTACTGCTAGCCTACAGAATTAGTCTGTTTGAAGTTATAACTGCATTAAATAATGCCAAAGACCTTTGGATCAGGAAGAAAATCAGGGCATGAATGGAGTGAAGTCAATATTATTGATGGGACTAGTAAAGTCAGATGCAAACATTGCAATAATGAAATAAGTAATAAAATAGAGCGAATAAAAATGCATTTAATGAAATGTTTGAAACACATGGAATCAAGAAAGAAGACTGACAATACTGCCAGTACATCATCTTCATACTGCCATGACATAGACCTCTCAGATTATCCAGACTCATCCTCACCACCACTGACACTTACAGATGAAAAAAAGAAAAATTCAAAAGAAAGTAAGCGATTTTGGCATGACAACAACAACTTTGCAGAAAAATGTCATTGATAACAAAATAGCCAAATTCTTTTATGCAAATAATATTCCATTTCTATGTGCAGAGTCTAAGTATTTTATTGAAATGAGAGAGACTCTAAGACCAGGCTACACCACTTTCCCGTCGAAATTTGTCTGGTCCACTTTTAAATACAATCCATGAAGAAGTAGAAAATTCCTTGAAAATGCAGTTGACTGAAGAATCAGGATGTATAACATCCTGATTGGCTGATGTCTACACTCTATAACCTGCTACCTCACCCAAAGAGTTATACCTGTAGGTCTATTTGTTGACTCATGTTTGCTTGCTTTGCATGTAAAATCATTATAGGCGCCTATATGACAATTTTTAAAAATAATTGCATATGCACTTCTTAAGTTTCATGAAAAAACCCACAAGTGGGTAAAATAATGTTTTTTTTCAAGTGTTTTTTTTAAAAAAAAAACCGGGTGGGTTTTTTCGGGCTGGGCCCACTAGTGCCAACCCTGATTCTTTGACATTTCCTCACATGCAGAATATCGTTGCCATAAACGTCCTGAATGTTTCGCGTTGCTTCAGTAGCACTATTCCCTTTTTTGAACTCGTAAAGCATTATATGCCTGATGTGCTCTTCTGATACCGCCATGTTTATGAGGGGTTCACATAAAGCAAAACACACGTCTTCACTGGTGAAGGTCTGTAAAGTATGTAGCGAAACACGATAGATCTCCTCTTAGATACAACCTTCGGAAAATTTATGCTTAAACCGAGTAGGACTGGTTTAAACTTAATCTATCGTAAAAAACGACATTACTTATGGGATGACCTGATACATTGTCAGTGTGAAACTTGTTTCCAAAATTGAAGGTACACTTTTCTGAAGTTTAAGCAAGATTGTTTCGGTGAATAATTATTATTCTTCTTAAGTTCAAGTTTAGGGATCAGAGTTTTTATTGCGTATTTTGAAAGCTTTATTATTACAGTAATATAATTCAATGTGTTCTCAGTAAACGATTAATTATTTATTGACGGCCTTGACCTTTTTCCTTTTAAATTCAGCACCATACGATCTTGGTGTTAATGATATTAGATTTACGACAATATATGATAATAGTCAGTTGTTTTATGGTTTAATTAAAAGGAAACTCGAGACTTTTAATTGTTTGGGAAGTATCGTTTGTACGAGGGGTGGTCAGAAAATAAGTTTACACGGCGTATAATTTCGTAACTAAAGGACCTACGTTGATTATGTTTGTATCAGGTGAATTCGTTAATCATTGTTGGCAACACTGCACGTCGATTCGGCTGCCAACTACCGTACATTGGTTATACGAGTCAGTTGAACATGGCGGTTCGACTGGAACAGTGCCCTGTCATTTCTGCAACGATATTCCGAGTCTGTCAGTGGTCAAGAATTTCTTGAGCGCATTGTCACAGGAGACGAGACATAGGTTCATCACCGTACTCCGAAAACGTGCCAGCATGGACTGGAAACACCCTGGGTCCCCGCGACCAAAGAAGTTCAAGATTGTGAGGTCTGCTGACAAAGTGATGGTTACCGTGTTTTGGGACCACAAAGGCATTTTGTCAGCAGACTTCATCCAAAAAGGCACGACAATCAATGCAGCTGCATATTGTTCAACACTGGAAGGTTTACGAGCCGCCATTAAACGTAAACGTCTTGGACTGCTCCGTAGGGCAGGGCACTATTCCAGTCGAGCCGCCATGTTCAACTGACTTATAACCAATGTACGGTAGATGGCAGCCGAATCGACGTGCAGTGTTGCCAATAATGATTAACGAATTCACCTGATATGGACATAATCAACGTAGGTCCTTTAGTTTCGAAATTATATGCCGTGTAAACTTATTTTCTGACCGTCCCTCGTATAGGGAGGGTACTGTGAGTGAAAATTAAACAGTTACATACTGGTCTCGCGTACGCGAAAGAAGAATTGACACTGTCTTATGGGAGGGAAGTGAAAGAGAAATAGATGCAAGGATTCTAAGGGTACGTGGTTCTTAATAAGGGTCGTTATATACGAATAGTTTCGTTAATGTTGAGGGATGCTCAGTAAGTGTATAAGGAGGAAAAATGAGGGAAGTACGCTGAACAGGTAGTTAAATTATTAGTGGCAAGCAATGTTCCCTCTAATTTTTTTTAGTCCGTGTGCGCAAGAAATTTTCGTTGTGCATACATTTAGATTCATGGTGAAAAATTGTGCAAAGTTTTCTGAGCGCTATTATCCTCAAAATTGAATATATATAAATATTAAATACTTAATAAATATTATTTCCATAAGGTGATAGCTTGATCATTATGGTACTATTAAATGGATATTAAAAAACTGTTTACAATATCATATATTCTTAAAAAAGAGAACATTTTATCCATTCTAAAAATATGAATAAAATAAAAAATAGTAAAATAAAATTTAACAAAATAAAGAAATAAAATAAAAAGAACATTAATTGAAAATGACTATTTTAGTTATCATTTCTCAAAACAATTTTTATCATTTAGCAATTTAAAATAGACTATCAAGATTAATACATGATTTTATCCATTCACGAAATAGGAATAAAATAAAAATAATAAAATTCAATAAAATAAAATATAATAAAAATAACATTAGATGAAAGTGCCTTTCATTTAAGTATGATTATGATTTCTCCTTACGATCTTTAGCATTTGCCCATTCCAAATAAACTCTATGAAGATTAATACATCCGTCATCATTCAGGTAACTTTTAATTCGCGTGAGCATGTCCAAATGATTTTCTTTCAAGCGGTTTCTTAATTTGTTCTTTATAGAATTCATTAAACTGAAGCCACGCTCACAGTCCACACTAGATGCTAGGAAGGTTCCCCCAATATCCATCAACTTAGCAAGGTCACAAAATTGTTCATTTTGGAGGACGAATGTCACCATATCGTCAAAGTTTTTAACCAGCTTACTTTCTATTTTCTCGCATATAACAAATTTAAAATCATTGTACTGTTTGATTATGGTAGAACTTTCACCAAGAAAATCTGCATATTTTGCACATAAAGCTTTAACATGCTCAATGCCAAAGTCAAAGTCTTTCTGTAAAATAGCCGAACAATCAAAGGCAGACTATTCTTTTACTTCATTTTCAGGAAACTATAGAGTATGTTGATGCAAATGGTCAAACCTTGTGTGACGGTATATTTTTGAAACTACTTCATTTAATGTCTTGACTCATGATACGCTTAAGCCTGGGCGCATTTTATTTTGCTGTGTGCGCGGGTTTCACAACGCGTGTGCGCGCGCACACGCGCACACCTTAGAGGGAACATTGGTGGCAAGTAGTCTGGAATTCATCACTGGGGGTTGTGTGTTGCTTATTATACTACAGGAGGTAGCATTCCTGTGGTCCCAAACTACAGATTATAAGAGTTAGTGCTAGTGATCAATTTGTTTGTTTCACTGTTACTAGGCGGATATAGGGGTGGGCCTTGGTGGGCTTTAATTTCTTTTTTTTAACGATTTACAGGGAGTACAACCTGTAATTCGCGAGTGTACCTAAGGAAAAGAAGGAAATTAATTAATAAGAGAGGGGCAGAAGTTTTTTAAATTTCAATATCACAACATGGAAATTATATGGAATTCAATCATAAAATGATAAAGTGGTAACATTTATTAAATAATTAAGAGTAGGATTCGACGTGACGCCCATCAGTATCCCTGCACAGCTCAAATCGTTCCGCAGCATTTCTAAACACATTCTGGAGCATTTGCGGGGTTATGTTATCTGCAGCAGTTCGTATACGTGTACGTAAGTTTTCAAGACTCGTAATCTTCGTCTGATAGACGTGCGATTTGATAAAGCCCCATGCAAAGAAATCTAAAGGGGTTAAATCTGGTGATCTCGCTGGCCAAGGTCTGTTGCTTCCGCGTCCGATCCAGCGATTTGGAAAACGTCCATTTAGATAATCCTGAAAAATTTTGGCATAGTGACAAGGAGCACCATCATGTTCATAGACGACGGGGATAGGATTGTTAGTACAGTCGTCTATGAACATGATGGTGCTCCTTGTCACTATGCCAAAATTGTTCAGGATTATCTAAATGGACGTTTTCCAAATCGCTGGATCGGACGCGGAAGCAACAGACCTTGGCCAGCGAGATCACCAGATTTAACCCCTTTAGATTTCTTTGCATGGGGCTTTATCAAATCGCACGTCTATCAGACGAAGATTACGAGTCTTGAAAACTTACGTATACGAACTGCTGCAGATAACATAACCCCGCAAATGCTCCAGAATGTGTTTAGAAATGCTGCGGAACGATTTGAGCTGTGCAGGGATACTGATGGGCGTCACGTCGAATCCTACTCTTAAAGTGGTAACATTTATTAAATAATTATCATTTTATGATTGAATTCCATATAATTTCCAAGTGCTTCACAAAAATAGATCCTGACTTTATGTACACCCTGCAGTATATATATATATATCGGTGGTGTAGTGGTTAGCGTCGCTGACTACGAATCCATCGGCCCCGGGTTCGAGACCCGACGGCAGCCGGCGCGCAGCAAAACCCAGCTGTTCATCCTTCCACACAATAAAGAAAGTGGTTGGTAGATAAATGGGTACCCTAGGTGGCCTAGTGGTTAAGACGCTGGGCTGCTGATGGGGCGTGGTTCGGATTCCACGTTAAACTGTAGGTCTAAAGTGGAGTGAAAAGCTTGACCTTCATCAGAATGAACAATTCGGGCGGAAGCTAACCAAAGGTTATATATATACATATATATAATGTGTGTGTGGTAGATGTGAATGAAGGAAAATTCTACTGCCTTTTGGTACAGCATGAATTAAAAAATATCAATCATTAAGTACAATTGAAATAATTTTGGGCAGTTTTAGACACTTGTCACGAAATGGCTCAGTGTAGTACCAGTTTGACCTTATTTCCAGTTTATAATGAGAAATAAAGTAAATTTATATTGGAGTTGTAATTAAAAAAAAGTGTTTAAGTTGGAATATTTTTGTTTAATTTCTAAGTTAAGATTTCATTGTTGAATTTAGTGTTGGTTTTAATTTGTTTGTGACCTTAAGGAATTCCAATCACGTGGAACCAATTGGAATGGATGACCTTGCCAGTTCTCTTGGATCGTTTAGTCTCGAGGAGGTTGTTTCCTCTCGCTCACAAGATGGCAACTTACCTCAAAATTCCAGAGGCTGAGGGTACTTCTAGGGTTCTTGCTCACTGGGCATGTTATAAGGTAAGCTGAAGTAGGATAGGTCATCATATATTGGGGATTTAGCGAACTTAACCTCAGGGAATCCTAATAGTAAGAGTAGTTTGGAGTTTTCTAACCTCCCTCGTAACGGCAAGAGAGATTATGGAGGAGGGGACCTACAGCTTTACATGAGATCCGAACCATCTGTAGATTGGTACATCATCTAAACACACAGGATAATCACCCATCCAACTACTGAATATATCCAACGTCGCGTAACCTCACATTACTTACTGGATATAAATATCCATAAATAGAGTATTTCGGTGTAACTTCGAAAGGGTACGGGCTACGTCGTGGGCCAATGTTGTAACTCCATTTCTCGCCGATCAGCGAAGTTAAGCGACACTGGGTCTGGAGAGGAGTTGAATGGGAGACTCTGTAACCTTAGATGTTACGAAGGGAGTTAAACAACCCCATCAACCTTGAACCTCGAAAGGGTACACAGGCTTTGATGCTTCATTTATTTGTAGGTAAAACAACCTTCCCAGAAAGGGGATAACTACATAGCGAAGGAAATAAATGACAAATTGGGGTATACACCTGGTATCTCGTATACGGACATCGCCACCAAGGCGGAACAGGTGGGCAGGAAGCCTTTGGCAATTAAGGTGAGTTTGATTGGAGACATTTAGTGGAGAGTTTTTTTTAAAGTAATTTTGCTGGTCACTGAAGAGACGAAATTGACGACAATTAGTCTTTCTCTCGTCGTGAATTTAGTTTTGATTCATTTCCCTTTCGGTTTAGTTGATAGAGTACGAGTGTCGCCCCAGCAAACAGGTACCCGTCCTCCTCCGATTGGGGGAGGACCAGGGGGCACTAGAGAGGGCGCTTTTTAGCGGCGATCCCGACCTCATCCGTACCGTCCTCTTTCATCTCAGGAATAAAATGGCTATCGCAGATTTCCGCGTAAGTGTAACGGCGTATGTGTGTATGGTTATATTTTTGTGTATACTGTATATTTGTACGTGATATATTTCCTTTTTCTACGCTCGTAGTTTTTGATTGCTGTTTAATAATTTAGATGTTAATTCGCAACTTCCCTGTGGCACAATCGTTGCACATACAAAGTTGCAGAGAAGACGACATCGATCAGTTGAGGGCGATTTTCACTCAGGAAGACGACTTCTACAACCAAGCCCTCCTCAAGATCACAGAAGCCTACGAAGCAAAGGTACCGAAAACCCCCCACCACTTCATTGTCATAGTTAAATAACTGAACAATGAAGGTAATTGGTGAATTCTTGGACTCTGTTCATTTACAAATACATTTACCGATCATGCGCCTTAAAAGGGTACTTTTCAACGTTTTTCTCCACATACTACTTTAAGGACGTCCTCAAGTACCACTTTAGTAAGAATAGTCTTAATTCTAATGGAAATAAAAGTTGTGTGTGACCCATCCGCTCCTTTTCTAACGTTCTTAAAAAATTTAAATATAACGGAGTAACCTTTTTTTTTTCATTTCGTTTATTTTCGTTTTATCGCCGACAGCCGGGTTTGTATTTATTATTTCACCTTCAAATATGGCCTCGTTAATTTTACTGGAGCGATTTCGAAGTTTTCGCTTCATCCAGTTTTCGATTATCTTCTAAATCACGGGTGTATTCGGGTTACATCGTAGCCAGTGCCGTAACACCGCTTCCCGTTGATCAGCGAAGTTGAATGACATTGGGTCGGATAGTAGTTGGATGGGAGACCGTCCGCTGCATCCAGACTGTGCAGCGATCATTGGTTCGGATTCCACGTAAAGCTGTAGGTCCCCTCCGTTATATGACCTTAGATGTTGCGAAGGAGGTTAAACAACCCCATAATTACGGGTGTATTCATAATGTACAACCAGTTAAAAAAAGTACACTCCTGGGATTTCATGTTTATTGTCGATATAGATTGACAACACAACGTTAGTCTTCCTTTTTCCCTGAAATGTTTTAAGCTGAACAAAAATGAACTAAACGGGTACGCCATTGACATCTCTTGAACTTCATTTTGAAGCCATTTTTGTATATATATATATATATATATATAAATTATTTCACGAAAGTAACACGTGAAAAATATTTATGATGAATAAAACCATGAAGGGAAAAAAAACAGTGGTGCTCAAGCGCTTTCGTTTAATAACATCCTCAGGAACACTGGAGTGAAAAGGGAGTTCGTCTATATATATAGGGTGGGGCACGGGAATCAAGTGTTTTTTGAATAGCTAGTAATCGGCCATTAGGAATGGGAGGGGCGTGCGGTAGGTAGCATTCCATTCCTGGGTTCATAGCATTTAACTTTAACTAACACTCACCTTATCTTTCAGGTGCCATCATGGAGCAGTGGACGTTAGAACACCGCATGTTCGCGTATGATCATTTTGTTAGGAGTGGCGAGTCAGTGACAGCAGTTCAGCGTGCGTTTCGCCGCAGATTCAACATTCATCGAAATGACTCTGTTCCCGCTCGTGACACAATCTTACGTTGGGTTAACAATCTTCGAACAGGAGGCTCAATAATGAAAACAAAACCGAAGGGGCCGCAACGCACTGTGCGTACTCCAGAGAACGTTGAAAGGGTCAGACAAGCGATGTTGCAAAGCCCAGGCCGCTCTGCTCGGAGACATTCAGCTGCACTCGGAATCAGCAATCGTACTGTTAGACGGATTTTGCATGAAGAATTACATTTTCACCCATACAAGTTAGCGATGGTGCAGGAATTGAATGTAAACGATTGCCCCCAACGACTGAATTTTGCACAGGAAATGCTTGCACTTTATGAGCAGAATGAAAACATGATGGTGGTAATGAGTGATGAAGCCCATTTCCACCTTAATGGGGCCGTCAACAATCAAAACTGTCGGTATTGGGCTGCTGAAAATCCGCGACAACTCCATGAAAAACCGCTGCATAGCCCTAAGGTTACAGTTTGGTGCGCGGTGGGAAAGTTTGGCGTCATCGGTCCCTATTTCTTCGAACAAAATGGGGTTACCGTTACCATAACATCTGGGCGTTACATTGAGATGGTGAACACCTTTTTCATCCCTGAGTTACGAAGAAGGCGTATTGCTCGTCGACATTTGTGGTTTCAGCAAGATGGGGCCACGCCACACACCGCCAGAGCGTCAATGGCTGTTCTTCGCCCCCTGTTTCCCAACCATCTCATTTCGAGATTTGGTGACATTGCATGGCCCCCTCGGTCCCCTGACTTGTCCACATGTGACTTCTTTCTATGGGGGTACCTCAAGTCACGTGTCTACGAGGACAAGCCCCGTACATTAGATGCATTGAAGGAAGCGATCCGTCAACAAATCATCCAAATCAACAGAGACCTGCTGGGAAGAGTGGAGGCCAATTTTCGTAAACGCCTTCAACAATGCGTCGACGGCCAAGGACATCATATGCCAGATATAATTTTCGGTACATGATTATTATGACATGAAATGCTATGTTCTTACGAATGTTGTTCTACCAATATATTTTCTTTACAAAAATAAATATCATTTTCCTGATTATTCCAAAAACACTTGGTTCCCGTGCCCCACCCTGTATATACAGGGTGGGCCGTAAGTTTCCATACATAGGAAAATTTAAACGTTTGTTTTTATTTTTCAGATACCCTAAGAATATGCGTTTGACGAAAGAGCAACGAATTGAAATCATACTGATGGCTGGGTCGGGAAGCAGTCGCATGGTTGCAATGAACTTTAACAGAAAACATGGAACGAACATCACACACGACACTGTGGCAAAACTTATTAACAAGTTTCAGAAAACTGGAAATGTTGCAGATCAACCGCGAAGTGGTCCAAGACGTACAGCCACCGATGAAGACACAACAGCTACGATACTTACAGCGCTTACACGGAGTCCCAGAAAAAGTACACGACGGTTGTCTGCAGAAAGTGGTGTCAGCAGATCGAGTATCAGGCGCATTTTGAAAGCAAACAAATGGCATCCATACAAATTGCATATGGCACAGCATTTGAGTGAAGACGACCCGGATAGACAGATGGAATTCTGTGAATGGGCATTAACCAAAGTGAACGAGGATGCAAACTTTTCAACTAAGATCTTGTTTACTGATGAAGCAAATTTTTACGTCAATGGAGAGGTTAATCGGCAAAACATACGTTATTGGAGTAATGCTAACCCTAACTGGCTGAGTCCGACGAAGATGCAAGGTGCCGGTAAAGTGATGGTGTGGGCCGGGATATAGGGTGACAGAATTATTGGACCAATTTTTGTCAGTGGAAATCTTAATGCCGAAAGGTATCTTAACATGTTGCAAGAAGAGATTTTCCCATCCCTGCTAAACGAGGAAGGTAACTTCCCAGTTTACTTCCAGCAAGATGGAGCTCCACCTCATTATGGTCTTCACGTGCGTCGGTATTTGGATCAGCAGCAGTTTCCGGATGCTTGGATTGGTCGGCGTGGTCCTGTGGAGTGGCCTCCCAGATCCCCAGATCTCACCCCCCTTGATTTCTATCTTTGGGGGCACTTGAAGGCCATGGTGTATCAGGAAAAGATACGAGACATAAATCATCTAAAGGAACGTATCACCAACGCCATTACAAGCATAACGTCAACTGTGATAATGCGTGTTCATCAACAGTGGGGAACACGTATTGAAATGTGTTTTCAAAACAATGGCAACCATGTAGAGCATATTATATAAATAAAAATGGTTGTCCATAAAAAAGTGTTTATTTTTCCTATGTATGGAAACTTACGGCCCACCCTGTATATATATATATATATAGTAAGTATAGAAATAAAAATTGTATGGAAAACTAACAATTTTAGCACTTTGCCCAAAATTCAACATAAGCTCAAATGGCTTGTTTACAACCAATTTTTTTATAGTTATTGTCTGAATGATACATAGGTCACAAAAGAATAAAGAAATGAAAATAAATATAAATTGGAAACAAAAATAGATAAAAAAAAAATTACAAAATGATGCCTAAATGATATATAGGTCACAAACGAAATAAACATAAAGAAATAAACACACAGATAAAAACAAAAATTGTAAGTGGAGCATACAAATTCAAGCTCAATTGGATAGTTTACAATCAGTTTAATAGATGATGCCGAAATGATATATATATATATATGTCACAAAGATAAAGAAGTAAACCTAAAAAATAAATTGAAAAATAAATTGTAAGAGAAGCATACAAATTTATAAGGGAAAAATTACCAAAGGTTTTTATCGTTATTGTCTGAATCATACATAGGTCACAAAAGAATAAAAAAATACAAATAAATACAAATAAATATAAATTGGAAAACAAAATGATGCCTAAATGATATATAAAGAAATATAAGAATATATGAGAGATATATAAGATGCATAAGAAAATATATAAGCAATATATGTATAAGAAATATGTACCTATATATACATAAGGGAAAAAATTACCAAAGGTTTTTATAGTTCTTGTCTGAATGATACATAGGTCACAAAAGAATAAAGAAATAAAAGTAAATATATTTATTTTTATTTATTTATTCTTTTGTGACCTATGTATCAATTTGGCTGTAAAAGTTACTATTAAATAAAAAAAGGTTACACTGGGCAACAAAAAAAATTTTTTTTCGTGTCCCAAGAATGAAAATACTTTATTCTTATAGTATTTTCTGTGCTGAATCCAAATAGGTTTGTAAAATTTCTCTATCAGGTCTGATTTTTGTGTGACATGCAATTTAATTTTTAAAAACCCATATAGTTACATACTTATTAAAATATGATCGAAAAGACATCTGTAGTTTAAAAAGTAGCTTGTTTTGATTTTCTGCTGTGCTTTGCCTCAGGCATGTCTCTCTTAAGAGTCCAGCAATAGTCAGCCAGCATACTGGGGCTCCATTTGCCTTGGTAACGGTTTTCCATGGCAGAAATATCCTGATGAAAACGCTCACCATGTTCGTCGCTTACCGCACCCAGGTTTTCCGGAAAAAAGTCCAAGTGAAAGTCCAAGAAATGAACCTTTAATGACATATTGCACCCCATTGCTTGGTAAGACTTAAGAAGATCTCCTACTATTTCAGGATAGTTTTCGGCCTTGTGATTTCCCAAAAAATTTGTGCGCACACTTTTGAAACTGCCACGCAGCTTTCTCAACTTCATTCAACTCTCCTTCAAATCTCTCATCTCTCATCTCTTAACAATTCTCTGATCTGAGGGCCTACAAAAATGCCTTCTTTAATCTTGGCATCACTGATCCGGGGAAACTTATTTCTCAAGTATGTGAATCCTGTTTGCGCTTTATCCATCGCTTTAACAAAGTTTTTCATAAGTCCAAGCTTGATATGCAAAGGAGGAAGGTACACTTTCTCAGGGTCAACAAGTGAATTATTCACAACATTTTTCTTGCCTGGAACAAGTGAGGTGCGTTTTGGCCAATCCTTCTTAACGTAGTGGTTTTGCTTGTCCCTACTGTCCCACTCACATAAAAAACAACAGTACTTGGTGAAACCTAGCTGCAACCCTAGCAAAAGTGCAATGACCTTCAGATCTCCACAGATATTCCACTTATATTTCTGATACTGAAACTTTTCTAAAAGCAACTTCATGTTGTCGTATGACTCTTTCATGTTTGCAGCATGTGCAATAGGTACAGAAGGAAATTTATTTCCGTTGTGAAGGAGGACTGCTTTCAAGCTGACTTTTGAGGAGTCAATGAACAATCGCCACTCATCCACGTTATGTTCATGACCAAGAGCCCCCATGACTGAATTAACATCTTTACAAAACACAAGTCCATCTTCATGGGAGAACCATTCTTTGAATTCATGGCGGCTGCGGAAAAAACAAACTTTAGTGTCACGTTGCAGTAGATTCCAACCCTTTAATCTTGAACCTAAAAGTTCAGCCTGCTTCTTAGATAATTTCAAATCACGAACTAGGTCATTTAGATCTCCTTATGACAGTAAATGTGGTTCATTGGAGGAACAGGTAGCCTGGAATGTTGGATCAGAAATGTCTTCATCTTTTTCCTCGTGATATGCTACAGCTACGTTTGATTCCTCATCACTTAAACTTACATGTTCAGGAGGATTTGGTACTGGAAGTTGAGCACTGTGGGGAACTGGTCTCATTGCAGACGGTAGATTAGGGTATTTCATAAGGCTCTTTGTTTTTGAAGTGATCCCCTTTGTATTTACCAGGCAGAAATAGCAGTCTGTTGTGTGATCTTTGGGTTCCCTCCAAATCATTGGAATAGCAAATGGCATGTGACGTGAACCGTTTAGCCATCCTGTAAGTAGTCTTACACATGTCACACAACAAATGTGAGGGGCCCAACTCTTGTCCTGATCGCCTACTTTACATCCGAAATAAAGTTCATAGCATTTTTTTACTAATGGTGTAAAGTTACGTTTCTGGGATTTTAAAGTTAGATCACCACATACATAACAAAAGGAATTAGGGTGATTCAGACAGTTCCGCGGCATTACAAAACATCTATATGAATACAACACTGGTGTAAAATTAACAAGAAGCAACAGACACTAGCTGTTAACACTGACATTTACAAGCAGACTGACTTGGAGCTGCTCTACACACAGAAACTAGGCTCATGTCTGAACAGGTACAAACATGTTTCAACCTGCACAGTCTGCTGCTCCGACCAAATTTATCCTGCCAGCATTATCAGGACTTTCTCCCCAAAGGAATAAATTGTACTAATTTTACAGAAAAATTAATACAACATATATATTAATATATTTTATTATAGTTATATTAATTAATATAATATATTATTATATTTATTATTTTTATAATGTTTTATATTATAATACTGTTATATACTTAATTATATAGTTATTATTTTTTTATCCGGTGATCATGCTAAATGAGGAAAAAATGAACATAGCGTCACAAGTAAACTAAGCCTGATAGAAAAAATCTGATTTCATATTTAGATTCAGCATGAAAAAGTACACTTAGAACACCCATCAAAACCCTTGTGACAAAATTGTTGTTGACCAGTGTTATCAAAACACGCTATTTCGAGTGGATTTTTAAATTTCTTATTTATTAGTAACCTTTACAGCCAAATTGATGGGGTAGCTATGGGTTCCCCGTTGAGCCCAACACTAGCAAATACATTTCTTTGCCATTATGAAGAAATTTGGTTAAAAAGTTGTTCCAACAGTTTTAAACCTATATATTATAAAAGATACGTGGATGACACTTTCTTAATATTTAAACATCCTTCATGTACATGAAACTTTTTCTTCATTATCTAAAATAAACAACGTATTAATATTAAGTACACGTGTGAAAACGAAACAAATAATAGTTTACCTTTCCTGGATGTTCTAGTTAAACGGGCTAATAACAAGTTCCAGACCTCACTACAGTATTTAGAAAAACTTTTACTTGCTTGGCAACCAATTATTTAAGTTGTATGTTTTATAAGATTAGCGCTATACTAACATTATTAACAAGAAGTTACCGAATTTGTTCGGATTACTTTTCATTAAACGAAGAATTTAAATTTTTAAGACTACTTTATTAATAATTATACCTTTCTAATCTTTTTGACAACCAATTAAAGATTTTTAAATGATATTTTTAATACTAGGGGTGGGGGAATCTAACTTTTTTTTTTTTTGGACGAGTGGTTTCTATGGCCACTTTGGTGCTGAATACCGTGCAAAGCTGGGCACTTGCGTTTTTTTTTGCGGTACTACCGCACTACCAAACCGGTACCGCATAACGCAGTACCGCAAAGGATCGCTGAAAGTACAGCAGTACCGCTACCGCATTTTTTGCGGTACTGCGTTATGCGGTACCGGTTTGGTAGTGCGGTAGTACCGCAGTACCGCAAAAAAAACCGCAAGTGCCCAGCTTTGTGAATACGAATCCGGCTAGTTCTTGGACTTAAAACGAGTTTTTGACCTGGTTCAGTGTTTTTTTTTTCAAAATGGCGGCCAAAAAAATCAATTTTTTTTTTTAATGATAAAAAACCCCGCTACACTTCCCATGTAATATGTCTTTTCATATGTTTTCATGGTCACTGAACTCGAAAATGAACAAATGAGAGACATTAGGAGTGTGGTTAAGCGGATAGATGACGAAAAATTTGAAAAAAATGCCCGATCCATATCGAACATAAAGGATGAATGAGGCCTCCCACCTCCAAACCTTTATAACTGATAGAAAAAATAAATAGTTGATAAATGCTTGCTATATATTTAATCATGGTTATGTTCATTCTTCAATGTTGTTAAGTATCTAGTGTGTCGTAATAGTGATGTTTTATTTAGACTTACTTTAGTGTTTTGGTGTTTGGCTGCTTTCTCTTTTGTGGTTTCTTGTACTATCACTGTTGTGCTAATTTACTTTAATAATAATAGAGTATATATACTTTAATAATAATATTAAATAATATATCAAATATAATATTTGATTTAATATTCTTTAATAATAATACTATATATGATACATCCAGCATGACTATAATTTGTACTACATATCATATTTCGGTGTTATATGTCGACTAATGGGGTTTTACTGTACTTGCAGATCCTAATGCTTAGTGACTGCTGATTGGTAATGATGACTGGTGAAAGGAAATCATGCAGTGCCGCTGGGAAAGAACTTTTGGGGGAAACGTACACAGAAGTGGACGAATTTAAACCGACTGGAAAGTTGCCACCAAGGACCGTTGTGATTGATAGGATGCTTGCACTTTGCGAAAAAGGAGTAAAAGGACAGAAAAAGTCAATGACTCGAGATGATGCCAGCAAGATAGTTGCAAATCAACTAAGACGAGATTGGATTAATAAAAATGTCTATCCCATGCATGAAAAAAGTGGCAAAAAAAAAAAAAAGAGATGATTTTGAGCATTTTAACAAACTGAGAAAGAATGAACGCTGCAAACAAAAACAAAAATGTCGAATGGTACCAAAAAGCGAGCGGCTTTAATAATCAGCTCGCTAAGAACGCCTACAACATTAGAACTGACGCTGAGGATTATGAAGCAGAACTTGCAGAAGAATTTGGGGTCAAAATGATTGATGAGGATAAGACTTTTTATTGGGATAATTGCTTTGGTGTGTATAAGGCCATATGTACAAATGCAGTACCAAAAGATTGGGTGAGACAGAAAAAGAGGAAAGAAACTCGTGAAAGATCAGCGGAGAAAAGCGAAAAGCAACAGAAAGCAACTTGAGAGAGCAAAGGGAGCTTGAAGGATCAGAAATTATTGAAATGTTAGCGACTTCAGTTGATCCTGAAAACGATCCGAGTTTTGAAAAACCAACAACGGCAAAGACAGTTCCTTCTACCGATCGTAAACTTCGCTCATCGGAAGAAGACCTAAGCAAGGAGAAGAGTAAAGAACAAGCAGCTGCATTTCCGACAGTGAAAATCAGAACTGGCAAAAAAGTCTGAACGAAAACTTGATGCGGTGTTATAGTCCAGTGTCTTGCCAAGATAAGAACTTCTCCTGAAGAACTTTCGAGAGTGATAGTAAGAGTAGCTAACATGGTTTTTGATCAAGATTGGAAGCTGATGATAATGAGAAAGATTGTGAGGGTGAGATGGAGAGGGAAGAAGAAGAGTTACAAGTCCGTCACCACTCACCAGTATTCAGACTTGACGTACAGTATGTATTTCCAAGCCGCAGATCAATAATGCAATACTTGGAAGATGCTTCATACTTGAATTAGAGTATTTTGCTCAACAAATCCTCAACAAAGAGGATAACCAGGATAGGAAGGCATCCTGAAAATGGGCCAGGGGTTCCGAAAAAGTCAAGTAAGTGAAGAAATTAGAGGAAGATTTTCTAGCTACTGTGCATGCTGCAAAGAAATTGTCCCTACTGAAAAAAGAAGAGCTCAATAAGAAAAAAGCTGGCAAAATATTGGCGGTTTTGGAAAATTGCAAGAAACATGGAGGCCCTATGACTCCAAACGACCTGGATGCTGTGTACAAACTGAACGAAAAGCAGCAGCTCATAGAAATTGCCTATTTGAGACTCGCCATCACACCACATATTCGTCAAATGAGACGTATTAAAGTGAGAGACGGGAAATTCAAAATGGAAAAATTTAGTGTAAATGAACTGAGAAATTCTATTAAGAATGTCTTACGACCAGAGGACAATGTTATTAGTGATATTGATAGTTAATTGAACAATGTGTTGTAAATATGATGATTTCATGATTTTAATTACATCATGGAACTGATATGAATGCCTTGTTTCTTCTGTACATGATTTTTTTAATAAAATACCTTTCTTTTCCATTTCTTGCCTATAACCGCTAAACCACGCATCGAATGTCTCTAGTTTGTTCATTTTCAACTTCCGCGACCCAGAAAACATATGAAAAGACATACTGTATTACATATGAGGGGTAGCGGTTTTCTTGAGCATCAAAAAGAGAACTATTTTTTTTTGCCTGCCATTTTGAAAAAAATCTACTGAACCCAGGTCAAAATTTCATTTTAGGTCCAAGAACCAGCCAGATTTGTATTCAGCAGCGAAAATGGTCATAGAAACCACTCGTCTTGTTGGCAATTTACAAAAAAAGTCAGTATTAATAGGGATCGGGGAATAAATTCCCCATAACCACAGTATAAAAAGAAACCAGATATATTAAATTGCCTTTTTATGGTTATTTATCATTACATACTCGAAATGAAGTATCCAAACTTCTTTCAAGTCTAGCCATCCCCAATTAAATTTTAGATTCGCCCTCGTCAAACCCACTTAAATTATCATATTTTTTAAAGTTCAAAGACAAATTCCACAAAACTGTATGCCCTAATGTTTATAAATACACGTGTGACAGCTGTAATGCTGCGTATATCGGCAGTACTCAACTCTAACTGGAGGTACGCCTTTTTCAACATTTGGGCTTATCAGTCCGTACCAACCGTCCCCTCAGTAACCCCCCACAATCCGCAATTAGAAACCATAGTAATGCTAACAACCATCCCTTTTACAAAACTCTGTTCGAAATTTTAACAAGAACTAATAACCTTTCAGAACTCCAAATTTTAGAATCTTTGTGCATCTACAGAAACAAACCCTCCATTAACAACAACAGTTCATCTTACAAATTACAGCTCTTCTTACTAACCAACCAACTTACTTTCATAGATATATTATACCTTCCAATGTAACTGACATTCATACAGTTTTCTCAGTATCTGCTGAAAATGGATGTTGACGTAATTATTGTGTATTTACCAGTTGAGATAATTTAATTTTAATTTAATTTTAATGATTTTAATTCCTTTTGTATTAATGTAATTTTAATTATTAATTATTATTTTGTTTTAAGGTTTATAATTCACTGATGACAAAAGATTTGTCGAAACGTCTGAAGCACAAAAGTAAACGAATGTTTGCTGTTGTGTTGGTCTTTCTTTTCATCTGTAAGCTCTGTTTCCCTAAGAAGTCAATAGCTTATATATATATATATATATATAATATATATATATATATATATATATATATATATATGCAAAGAAATCACAAAGCAACACATGATCTTTTTAACCCTTTATCGCCGAACTTTTTGCGTAGGGTTGAGTCTAAATGCATGTATCTGAAATGCTACGTATTCGACGCACAGTGCGGTAAAGGGTTAATAAGCAAAGAACCACAGGGAAAAGGAAAAGGGAAACACGAAGTCCGAGCGCTTTCGTGATATATGCACATCTTCAGGGACAAGAGAGAAATGGATAGAATTTACAAAATAAATGAGTTAAATACACAAGCGTAAAAATTCCCTAATAGGCAACTCAATCTAAAAACAATGTAAAACTTCCCCAATATATAATTTAATCTAAAGGCTATTAAATTATCGAGTACATAAAAGAAATAATACAATTAAAATGTACACATGAAATAATGATAATTATTCAAATAATATTTATTTAATTAAAACAAACAAACAAGTGGCAAGAATGCGGTCGGAATATTTCGCCACTTTTTTGACAATGTACGAGTCTAATTTGTAAAGCCCAGGACTAATATTAAAAACAAAATCAATATATATATATATATAATATATATATATATATATATACATACATACATACATACACACACACATTTAACTGCAATGACCGCGCAGTATATTAACGTATAGAAACGACGTAAGTATAGAGGAGTGTTCTGCACACGAGGAAGAGAAATAACAAACAAATGAAAAATAAGGCACCCGCCCGGGAATCGAACCCAGGATCTTCCGATTGCCGGTCAGACGTGCTAACCACTACACTACGGAGCCACGATAGTCAGAAGTTGTAATTCTCCTCTATACTTACGTCGTTTCTATACGTTAATATACTGCGCGGTCATTGCAGTTAAATGTACATATTCACGATTTGCGAGGGTGCCCTCTCAAGGCATTGGTTTCTGCCCTATGTAGGAGAATTACAACTTCTGACTATCGTGGCTCCGTAGTGTAGTGGTTAGCACGTCTGACCGACAATCGGAAGATCCTGGGTTCGATTCCCGGGCGGGTGCCTTATTTTTCATTTGTTTGTTATTTCTCTTCCTCGTGTGCAGAACACTCCTCTATACTTACGTCGTGTATATATATATATATATATATATATATATATATATATATATATATATATATATATATGGCGGCTTTATATTTTGTATTCAAAAGTGACACACTGTGGGGCTTCGTATGGGTCACAGTAGTCACCCAGTGAAATATTTCGCGTATCTTAAGTCTCTTTTACTCGGCACAAATTTTCAGTTTTTAGTTTCAATTTGCCAAAATGTACATTTTTCAGTAAAAACTCGGATAAAAATTGTTTCAGCTGTGTTAAACTCGTTTCTTATTTTTTTATTCAAACTCAAAGCAAATGACATTTTTACGAGTTTTTGAGTATATACTATATATTAAGATAAAAAATAAGGAACAAATTAATGAATTACATAACATTTTTGAGAAATCAAACAACAGAACTTGTCTTCTACAAGAAAAACAAAAAAAAATTACCTAATGAAGTGCTCTTTTGCACTATGCATAAACTTAAGCTATTTTGAAAGTAACACTGCATGTTTATTTATTCCACTGTCCTTTCCCTTCAAATTTAGGCAATCTTTGCCGTGATTCCAGTAGGTTAAGAATATATTTTTGGCGATTTTCGTAGCTAATTCGTACATTGGATGAATTCGTGACCAGATTCACGGCGCTTTCTACTACTACGCTGTGACAAGGAAACGCTGGTATTTTGAGTGGTTCTTGTCTTGCTAGCAAAAGTTCCTTATTGCTAAAGTTTTTCAGAAGTGGAGGCGGATAAATTACCTCTTTTCTGCCAATCAATCATTTCAGTGTAGTCTGAAGAATCAAAATTAAGAGTTCGAAGTAGGGCAAAGTTTCTTGATCCAGAAAATGTAGTTCTTGAGAGAATGATTCTCTGGATGGTAACGTCTCTAACTTCTCTTCTTGAGTCTGTTATCAGCGATAATAGAATATTTTCGGAGTTCGCAAAGTAAAAGTTATTCTGAAACACCGGTTCCATGATCAATCTGTATTTCTCCTTCAAGTCGCGCAGCAGATACCCTAAGTACCAAAAGTTAGATGATCCATCAGATGCCAGTGGATGTGACGTAACCCAAAGCCATCCTGGAGCATAAGATAGCATAATTAATTTCTACTAGAATTCAGTGGTGCACAAACTTTTTTGATGTGAGGGCCAAACCAACCATCTGTTTTATATGTAGGGGCCAGATATATAGATATTCTATTTTTTATAAATATGCATTTTTATAACCAGGGGTAATATTTCAGATTTTTCACTTTTTCATTGAATTGAAAAGACCCGTGGGGGCCACATTTGGCCCGCGGGCCAGGGTTTGTGCATCACTGTACTAGATCTTTGAGCTTTCGGGTTGGATTTAGTGTTGACACATAGTCTAAGAATTCTATTTGCTCTAGTTAGCCAACGAGCATGGTGAATTGTACCAGGAGATCTTTCTGCGAGATCTTTGGACACATTTCCAGATTGAACAGCTAGGCACATATTGTAGAGATACTTTTGGTCACTGCTTAAAGCATTAACAACATCAGATGGAATTTCATGAATGTTTCCTTTAACAGGAGAAAAAGCGACCACTTCCAGTTTTGTTAGATCAGTTTTCAATTTATTTCCAACTGAACCCTTGAAAGTACTTGGGTCTGTTGTTTTCCCATCTATTTCCTCGTAGACGTGCCTGAGTGGGTTCGTTCATATGAAGAAGGCATACCAGCCACTGAACAGATCTATTCAGATAGATTTCAACAAGCTTTATTACTCCACCGATTCTTCCAGTGTTCACAGCAGTGCCATCACAGAGTAAAGCTTTTAGAGTGTCTAAACTTTCTGAGTCCACTATTACAGTAATCAGCTCTTCTGCTACACAACGAGCATTTCCATGATCAGGTGTTACATGATCTATATAGATATTTCCAGGCTCTTTAACAATGACGTAGTACTCTTCTTTGATCTTGGCTTCCCTGATTAATGTGACATTTCTTCTCATCAAAGCCAAATGCATTCTATTCCTATATTCTCCGATTTAACCCTGGTACTCAATGTTTTACCTACTCGTGCTCTTTCCCTCTCCAGCTTCTTTCTATCAATCATGTTGCCCTGATCCAGGATTCCCATATCTTTAAAAGCAGCATTACCAATTGCTGCTGCTGCTGCCCTGCAACTCACTCTGAAACGATCTGCGGTCACTGCCAACTTTCATAGGTATATCTGTTCTACTCATTCTCTATTAACTCTATATCAGGCACGAAGTCTTCATCCTCTTGGTCGGTGTCTATCCCCATGCTCTCAGCACCGGCTGCATCCTGTGATTCCTGTGATGTTGAGGGGACAACTCTGATAGCTTCAGTCAATTCTGTTTGTGATCTCATTCGGCGTTCGTGTTCTTTTTGAGCTCTAGCAATAGACCTTTTCCTCATCAAAGCAGTTTTTCTATCAATTGGCCCAAGTTGGTTTAATCTTTGCTTTTGTCCTACAAAAGAATCCCACTCAGCAATTGTTATTTTATCCTTGCACCGGCAGGCATTTCTATCAATCCCTTTATCGTAGCAATCACGGGTACATACATTAAACATAGCATCATACTCGGAAACTTCTTGTTCAAATTTCTCATCTCTTCGGTTTATAGGAACGTTGTTTAACTTTGAGGCTGCTTCTATCACTCTAACGACTTTTTGAAAGATTCCACGAGTACTTATTGTAGGGAAAGAGAACCTTCTCCATATGGTTTCAATGTCTATTGCGACTATGTTACAACATTCATTAAAAGTAATCGATTTACTTGATTCAGCCTCTTCTCGTCGTCGCACAAAGTTGTAGTACCTCACAGCATCTGCTTTTGTTGGTGTCATAGCTGCTGGAAACTCTGAAGGATGTCCAAAGGCTGCATTTGACGACTTTTTTCTTGTCATGATTAATTTGACTTAATAACCAATAATTTAACTTAAAAACCAATAGTTTGAATCAATAACCAATTATCAATAATAATCTCACTTAATGAATAATCTGAAACAAAATAAAATATAATTTTTTGCAAAAAGTACTCAAAAAAATTGGGGTTGCCAGACTTTTTTGCACATTTGTAAAGTGGCCAATCTGGCAACCCTGCATAAAACAAAAAAGTATCCATAAATAAGATACCCATTTGATTTAAATAAGGCTTAACTTTTTTTTAACATGTCTTAAATTGATGTTCAGAATAGGTTCAAAGCTTATTGTGAAATCTCAGCTAGAAGAGTGAGGAAAAAGGGGGGACTATGTGCGAGGGGAACATGGGGTCGCACATAGCTCAACTTTTGATGTTATTTGTTAACCCAAATAAAAACCCTCGCCATAGTGTCGTTTTTAAAAAAAAGCCCAAAAAACTTTTGACCCGCCCTAAATTATATAACGTATATAAACTATATATACACATGGTGTCCGGGCTTAAATGGCAATAAAATACATTTATAATGTTTTATTTTATTGCCATTTAAGCCTGGACACCCTGTATATACCTTTCAAATGTTTCGTGCGATGATTCTTCAATTCATGAAGGTCAAGCTTGTCGCCCCTCTTGAGTTGGCCTGGTGAAGTAGTGAGTTGGTTTCTTGTACTCTCCACCTCATATAGTCAGGTACGCCCGGCTCATCGGGGTTGTTCTGAGCCAGGCGTCTAATCTTCGTTTGAATATATATTTATATACATAGGGTGAGTCAAAAGTCTAGAAACACGGAACTATGCTTTTCAATGCAAATGTACATATATATTTGCATTGAAAAGCATAGTTCCCGTTACCAGACTTTTGACAAACAGAATTCGCGTCCCATAGGTTAAAGTATTACATTTTATTTAATTGTCAAAATTACCTCAACACGTTCGTCGTTCGTTTATTTCCCAGCCATATCTGAAAAAGGAAATGGTACTTACCATATAATGTGCGAATTCTGTTACATACTGTGTATATATTATATTTATATTTGTTTCAGTGCAGTAACTTGTATTGGAATGCGAGTCTATTTTCATGTAAATTTGCAGAGAATAGATGCCCATTTGGTACTTCTGCAAGGGGCTGCTGGAAACTTCAAGAAAACCAAAAATGAATTTGCTACTCAAGTAACTGAAGATCAAATCAAATTACTCAAAGTTCAGGTAGAGAGATGAATGTTCTTGGTTATATGCTGCAGCTTCGAATTCGGGTAACGCTGGATATACAGGGTGTTTCAGAAGTCCGCAGTCATAGGCAGAATTAATTTTGTACTTTTATTTTAACCATTGTTCAAATTGCCGCACACCATTAACTCGCATACACACATCAGTTCTCGCACGTACGCTTCTCTGAATGTTTCTTAATTCCGTCACCCTCATTTCGGTGCACAAAATTAATAAATAACCCTAATGGCGTACGAGTCGAGACTTCTGAGACACTTTATATCTGGTAGGAGTCGTGCGTCAATCCCTCATTGCGATTAGCATTTTTTCTTAGTCTTAGGGGCCGTTTACAATTATCAACATTTTCACAAGTGTACAAAGAGTACACTTTTTCAAGACACTCACCCCCTCCGTACAACGGCCCTTAAACCCCTCATCCCAGGGGTACGGTTTGTACGCTCGTGAAAATGTTGAAAATTGCGAACGGCCCCTTAAGTTAAACGTTTCAAAGATTGTTTTTATATTTATGTTGTTAGTCGCTTTCTTTTTTTGTTTCAGTGTCGATTGGAAGAGAGTGAGCAGAAAAACTACGTTAACAAATCTCTGTACGATACCTTACTTCAGTTGGTAAAAGATGGTCAAATTCGAGAAGCCGAAAAGCTTAAAAACGATTTCAAAGTAACGGATAAAAGGTACGAAGATTGAGAATGTTTCGTCGTATTATTTTTGATTTGTCATCCGCGCTGGTACTCCGATGATGATTAGAATACACTGAATTATTTAGTGAAGATAATAGATATTCGCTTCCGTTTGACGAAAGTTGATTTAAAGGTTAAGTCACGTTATTATCCGATCTCCTTTCTTCGAAGGTATTGTTATCTTCTCGTTATGGGCCACGCCGAAGCCAGTCACTGGAACGAATTGAATGCTTTCAGTAGAAATAAAAAACTTTCGATAGGATTCGAGGTGGGAAATGGTTTCACCCGTATTTGTCTCGCTTGCCTTTGGATGATATTTTATATATATATATATATATATATATATATATATATATATATATATATATATATATATATATATATATATATATATATATATATATATATATATTATATATATATATATATATATATTATATATATATTATATATATATATATATATATATATTATATATATATATATATATATATATATATATTATATATATATATATATATATACACACACACGACGAGAAAGAAAGTCTTATAATTTTAAGTACTTATTGACGGTACTGGTCAAAGACGATTTGCATTTCAGCCATTTGTTGATGCCTGCATCAAGTTTGGAAATAAATCCGAAGCTCAAAATTACTTACCGAAGGTGAAAGAAGAAAATAAAGTTATTTACTTCGTTAAGTGCGGGTAAGATGGACCATTAAAGTTCCTCACCATCTATTGAGGAATATTATTAATTGGTTGTAAAGTTAATTTTAAGTATTTCGCGTCATTAAATAAAGAGACTTCGTTTAAGGAGGAAATAAAATTTTTCCGGTGAGTAGGATGAAATTTTAGTAATAGAAATAATTGGCGCGTCACTCCGGTCATTTAAAAAATTGATTCCAATTGTGAATATGTAACTGAAGTCTGTATATAGACCATTAACCCTAAAAGGACGACGGTACGTATTTGTAACCTTTCAAATACGCGCATTCGTAACTTAACCCCAAGAAACAATTCCGGCGTTAAAAGGTTTTAAGAGGAATTTTTTCGTTTATAGGTTGCTAGAAGAGGCGTTCAAATTAGCCCAAGAATCGAGGAGCTTTAGCGCTTTGCAAGAAGTCGCTGCCGCCTGTAAGAATAACCAAGTTCTTCAGAGTAAAATTCAAGACTTACTCTTAGACACTTCTCTTAAACCGTAAAAGAAGTTAGTTTCGTAGACATTTGAAACTGTTTTAAATAGAATATTCTGTTTATTGAATTTACGCGGCTTCTTTGACATTGACTGACTATATTCTTTATTGTAAAATAACGCCTTTGTATGGTTTTTTTTTTTTTTTCAATTATTTATTTTTAAATGGTATTTTGAAGCACTATTGATATAAATACTGCGTGATTGGGAACAAAATAATTATTAAACGAACGAGGCTCTCGTTTCAAATATTTTTTAATGGTCAGTAGAGGACAACGTGCGTGGTTGTCATAACATAATATGAGGCGGCACAATGACGCATCAACCAATGGGCGAAAAGTCCGTTTTCTACGCCATAGTAAACTTCAAAAATTTTTTATATCATGTACCAGGTCGTCTTTTGGCATATATTCATTATTGTATCTGCGAAAATGCAACAAAAACAATCAAAATTCGTCCATTTTTTATAAAGTTATCGCTATAATTTTCCAATCTTCCTGCCCTTGTTGCTGTTTTACCTTAGAAAAATTTTAAACGCTTCTGTTTTATCATTCACTCATTCAGTGTTCATAAATTTACTCGCAAATTAAAAAAAAAAATAGTTAAATCAATTTTAATAAAGTTCAGTATTTAAACTTTCACAAACTTCAAAGCAGTTTTCCTTAAAACTTTGTTTTGGCACATTCGTCATTGTGCCGCGCGACGCCTCGTATATGTAAAATTTATTCCTACTTTAGTAAAATTACCCTTGCTTGTATGTATATATATATATATTTATATATAATATATATATACAGGGTGTCCCGTAAGTCTGGACCCATAGGGAAAAATAATAAAATTACAAAATAGTCCAAAAATTTATTTATAATATATTTTTTTATTATTTTTATTATTATTTTTATTATTTTTTTTATTATGATCTTACTCCGCTGGAGTTTTATTTGTGGGGCCACTTGAAAGCCAAAGTGTACGAGGTCAAACTTCAGAACATTTTCCACCTTAAAGCACGCATTGTGGAGGCGTGTCAAGAAATTTCTGCGACTGTGATTCAGAAAGTGCTGTCGCAGTGGAGATTGCGTCTTCAACTATGTGTGCGACACAACGGCGGACACTTTGAACAGATTATGTAATAAATTTTTGGACTATTTTGTAATTTTATTATTTTTCCCTATGGGTCCAGACTTACGGGACACCCTGTATATATATATATATATATATATATATATATATATTTTTTTTTTAGTGGTGGACCGGATGTCAGTTTTTCAACATCTGCGGATGCGGATATTTAGTTAATCTATCAATATAATATAGAATTATGAATATATGACATAATTTTTCAAATTTCGTGATATTACTATTATGGTAAGCAATGCATAAGAATTAAAATTAATATTAATATTTTCATTATGATAAAAATAGTAACTTTCTCGAGTTTCAGCCACAGAAAATTGAATGAAACAAGTTTCATTCAATTTTCAATTGCTAATTTTAGAAACTGTGCAAATTTTGCAATGTGTTTGCTATAGAAAAGTAGCATTTTTATTTTTGCTAAATAATTTACTATTTTTTGTATTTATTTACAATAATCTTGTTCGAAACACGATAGACTGCTTGATCTTATACGAACAATTTCATTCTGAAAAGTTACTGTGTTGCTGTGAAAAAAAAACCAGTGGAGTACGCACAGCGGCACAGGCAGTGTTTGTTGATTTAATGGTATTTATATTTTGAGGTTTATATATTTGTTTGTTCATTAATTAAAACTTTACATGAAATGTGCATGACTGGGCCTGATAAGCTACTTTAAAGCTAATTTAATTGTAAATTGCATAATTTATTA
Organism: Bathynomus jamesi; assembly: GCA_023014485.1. NCBI lineage: Eukaryota > Metazoa > Arthropoda > Malacostraca > Isopoda > Cirolanidae > Bathynomus > Bathynomus jamesi. The sequence continues at coordinate 198,250 of JAJOZX010002203.1, forward strand.
AGGGGTAATATCCGCATAACATCCGCAGTCAGAAATGCGGATGCGGATGTTAAAAATGATGCGGATATCCGGTCCACCACTAATATACAGGGTGTCCGAGAATTATCTGTACAATTTTTGGCTGTTATTAAAAGTCAACCATGAAGTGTAGAAATTCCAGTGTTGTCCCATTTTACAAAGAAACTCATTAAGTTTTTTCTGATAACAAGTTTTGACAAGTTTTTCTTTTTCAGATATTCATACACACCCCTCATCCTTAATGAATCCACAGGAGAAAGCACAGTGTGTTGAATGGTTTATCGAAACGAAATCAGATACACAAGTTCAACGAAGGTTTAGAACTAATTACAACAGAAACCCTTCATCAAGAGTAACCATACGAGCTTGGTATAAAAGGTTTAAGGAAACTGGAAGTGTAGAGCATAAGAAAGGAGCAGGGCGGCCTCGAACGTCTTTTGAAAATGTCGAGCGCATTCGAGAGGCTTTTGTTCGCAGTCCACGCAAGTCGATAAGAATTGCATCACGAGAGTTACAGATACCTCGTTCGACAGTGCATGATGTCTTGCGTAAACGTTTGAAGTTGCATCCTTACAAGTTGCAAATCTTGCAACAGATTACGCAAGAAGATAAGGTCTCCCGTAAGGAATTTGCAATGACTGCTTGACAGAGTCGACCAGGACAATGCGTTCTTGGCAAGAATCATGTTTTCGGACGAGGCAACTTTTCATGTTTCAGGCAAGGTAAACAAACAAAATGTGCGTATATGGGGGTCACAAAATCCACATTGCATAGAAGAGCACATCAGAGACAGTCCTAAAGTTAATGTGTGGTGTGGCCTGTTACATGATCGCGTGATTGGACCATTTTTCTTCGGTGAATCAAGTGACCTCCAATACCTACCTGGACATGTTGCAACACTTTGTCTATCCGCAATTGGATGCACTGCATCCACGCATCATTTTTCAGCAAGATGGCGCACCGCCACATTGGGCCTTGATCGTTCGTAAGTCCCTGAATGAGACATCCCCAAACAGGTGGATTGGCCGTGGAGGTGCAATTCATTGGCCAGCTAGATCTCCCGACATCACACCCTGTGATTTCTTTCTTTGGGGATTCGTCAAAGATCTTGTGTACAATACGCGGGTAACAGACATTGATGATTTAAAAGCAAGAATCACAGCTGCTATTGAGCGAATTGATGTGGATATGCTGCAGCGTACATGGCAACATTTGGAGTATCGATTGGATGTTTTGCGAATCACTGATGGTGCACATATCGAATGTTTGTAACAACGTTACTTTAATAGAAGAAACTTTGAAAATACAGATTCTAAATAATCTTGTTTAAGAATTTTACGTGTGTTATCAAGAATTTTATTAAAAGATGAAATTGTACAGATAATTTTCGGACACACTGGAATTTCTAAAAAACTTGTCAAAACTTGGTATCAGAAAAAACTTAGAGATTCTCTGTAAAATGGGACAACACTGGAATTTCTACACTTCATGGTTGACTTTTAATAACAGCCAAAAATTGTACAGATAATTCTCGGACACCCTGTATATATATATATATATATATATATATATATATATATATATATATATATATATATATATATATGATGAAAATAACCACGAAGGAAAAAGGAAACACAGAATGGTGCTCAAGCGCTTGAGCACCATTCTGTGTTTCCTTTTTTCTTCGTGGTTATTTTCATAAATATTATTCACGTGTTACTTTCGTGAAATAATATATATATAAACGCACAAGGAAAAAGAAAAACGATTCCAAGGCCTTTCGTGTATTCAGAGCTATACCTCGTCAGGTGTAGCTCTGAATACACGAAAGGCCTTGGAACCGTTTTTCTTTTTCCTTGTGGGTTTGCAGCATTTATTCATTTAACGTGTTTAATTGTGAAATTCATCCCATGCATCAGTGTTCATAACTGTCATCTCATATATATATATAATATATATATATATATATATATATATATATATATATATATATATATATGTGAAAATTATTTCACGAAAGTGACACGTGAAAAATATTTATGGTGAATAAAACCACGAAGGGAAAAAGAAACACAAAGTGGTGCTCATTGTACGCCTGTATATACTCTCAGATTATAACGAACATTTAAGAGACATAATTAACTTGCTGATTAGTTGTAGCACTATCTACATCTACGCTGTCAATCTGCTCAGACGTCGATGCTTCAAAAGAAACGGTTTGGTCTTCTGTCGAAGTATTTTCACTGACACTGCCATCCTGTATTTTTTTCTTTTTGGTGAAAAAACTGCCAATAGTAGGTTGTGGTGGTGATCTTTTGTTCATGTCTGATGTCACAGCTTACTGTCACAACACAATAACAATTTACTCGCATATAGATAATAACGTCGGTGACAAGGCAGATTGTTATAATACATGTGCACACAGCGGCAGTGAAATTGCAACTGGCACGTTGGCGCCGCCTGCCGCACTGGCCTGGCCGCATTGCTTGTATCATACACGTTCCAAACATGTTTACTCCTGTCTCACCAGTCATTCATTGCCACAAGTGGTACAGCAGACACTGGCAGGACTGGGCACTGAGCAGTACAAGACTTCCAATGTATTTAATATTTTCGCTCTTTTGTTCATGTTTCTGTACAATAACCTAATGGACATTGTTGGAAATTGAGTGGTTTCGAGTCTCGGAAGTCATGAATAATTAATTATATTTATATATCAACTGTACTTTACTGGGGGATTTAAAAATAACTAGACTTTGTAGTCTTTTCTTGAGGGGGGGGGGCAAGAGAGGTGTTACAGGGGCGAGTGTCCCCCTCTTCCCACCCCGAATGACGTCACTGCTGGTCGCGCACTTCTCGCAAGACTCTGGGGAGAGTCTGGCCCAGGAGCCTTAAACGCGCTCAGTTTGTCTATTCTATCGGCAACGACTGTCGCGGTACACCGAACACTATCCAGGCCAGCACCTTCGTGCCTGACGCCTGGCTCGGGGATGACGCGGGTGTCCTCCCTGATGAACACTCCCGCAAAGTACTCATTCAGCACATTAGTGTTGTCCGCGTCGGAGGTCCGCAGCGTGCCGCTGGGGTCCTTTAATGGGCCTCTAATGGGCTTTCTACTATTAACATAACTGAAGAACTCCTTAGGGTTCCCCTTGCAGAGGCTTGCCACCCGGAGTTCTTCGTTACGTTTGGCTAGCCTAATCTTTGCCTTCACTTCCCTGCACAGGCGAACATACGCCTCAGTGTTCTCATGGGAACGATAGGCCTTCGCCCTCCTACACGCAGCTTTCTTATTTCGGATAGCCGAAGCGATGTCACGACTGAACCACTTATGCTGCGTTGAAGCAGGGGTGACCCGTTTTGAGGGTATGGCAGCAGACTGCAGCACCATAAACTGGTCCCGGAATGCACTCCACACTCACTCAACATCGCCGCCGACCTCTAACCCCATCTCACCTACGCTATCCCGGAGGCTAACAAAGTCCACCCGCCGTAGATCAAGCTTACTGTCTCTCGAGTTACTACGCTTCACCCGAGGGACGCAGACACACAACCTAATCAGACGGTGATCACTCCCGCCAAACGATTCGTCAACGGTGAGGCCAGTGACGAGGTTGTCTTCGGTCGTGAATACTAAGTCTAGAACGCTTTCTCCTTGTGTAGGCCCATTGACCCACTGAGTCAGGAAGTTCTCATCAGCAAAGTCAACTAGCCTCCTCCCTTCGGCATCAGCAGTCCTGTCTTTCCACTTTATGCCGCGACAGTTGAAGTCTCCTAAAACTACACACACACACCCTGCCCCCTAGCAGGCTACGGAGTTCGGTGTACAGAGCTGTATCCTCCTCGAGGAGGAGATGCGGAGGTCTGTACACCAAGATTAACCTATAGTTCGTCCCTCCCACGTTCAGATCGACGCCAAGCAGCTCCCGTTCCGATCGGAACTGGCAGTCAACCGGACTCAACGTGTCCCTCACGTATATTAGTACACCTCCCCCCTCCCCACGGGTGCGGTCTTTGTGAAACATTCTCTACCCGGGAATCTCGAACTCCCCAGTGTAGTCCCTACGATCAGTATGAATACAGGACTCGGTGATAGCAACGATATCCTGGTATTCTGATGCTAAGAGCGCCCGTAGCTCGCAAAACTTATTCCTAATCAACCTAGCATTAAAAAGCACTGCACGGAGGGAGCCTTCCCTATTCTGACCGCCCCCTAGCACGACACGTTTCCCGAACAGCCAAGGCTGTCGGGAGTTGAAGAGCCCCTCATCAACGAGGAGGCAACTTCCGCAGGAGGCTGAGCCCCCTCCAACGGGGAAGGAGGGTCACCCACCTGTACCTGGACGCACCCTTCAGTTGAAGGTACGTCCGCCACCGGCTCAAGATCATCTCTCCCCGGTGGGGGCCTGTCATTAATCCCCGGGCTTGACCTCACCATACGGTATAGGTGCCGGTCGAGCAGCGTGCCCAGCATACCTTTACCCTTGTCATTGAGGTGGACACCATCTCTGATAAAGGTCCCACCTACCGGAAAACGCGTCGAAGCGGTCAACAAACATCACGCCCAGTGGGACGCACAAATCTTGCACCCTCTTGTTGATGCCAATGACCTTACTGAGCGCGTGGTCACTAGCATTCATCCGCGGTAAAATACCCATTAACATTCCCCTGTCTGTCTTAAGTTTTAGATCATCCGCAAGAAACATGATCTCGGTGATGATCCCTTCCGTCGAACCTACCCTACCGCCTTTGAGGAACAGGTCGTTGCCACCAGCGTGGACAACGATCGCAGTCCTCCGACTAGACACACGCAGCTTCTCTAACTTCTTCCTTAAGTGCGCCGTTCCCCGCCCGGGTAAGCACGTTACCTTCCTCCTGTCCTGGTTTGCAGAAGCAAAGTACTCCTGGCCTTTGGTCTGTGAGTCCCCAATCAAAACGGTGTCTTCCTTCGCGCACAGGAGACTAAAGCGGTTGGAGGTCCTGACAGTGGCAACCGGGGTTTCAGGTTTCGGCTTCGCAGCCTTCCTGCCCGATACCTTTCGATACCCGTCGCCACCCGTAGACTCAGCCGCACTTACAGCACCCGACCCACCCCGACTAGCAGCTACATCCTTCGGTTTCTTTGGGCCATCAGTAGGCCCCTTCCCACCCTTCTTTTTTGTCGGCCCCTTCCCACCCTTCTTTTTTATCGGCCCCTTCCCACCCTTCTTTTTTATCGGCCCCTTCCCACCCTTCTTTTTTATCGGCCCCTTCCCACCCTTCTTTTTTATCGGCCCCTTCCCACCCTTCTTTTTTATCGGCCCCTTCCCACCCTTCTTTTTTATCGGCCCCTTCCCACCCTTCTTTTTTATCGGCCCCCTTCCCACCCTTCTTTTTCATCGGCCCCTTCCCATCCTTCTTTTTATCGGCCCCTTCCCATCCTTCTTTTTTATCGGCCCCTTCCCATCCTTCTTTTTTATCGGCCCCTTCCCATCCTTCTTTTTTATCGGCCCCTTCCCATCCTTCTTTTTTATCGGCCCCTTCCCATCCTTCTTTTTTATCGGCCCCTTCCCATCCTTCTTTTTTATCGGCCCCTTCCCATCCTTCTTTTTTATCGGCCCCTTCCCATCCTTCTTTTTTATCGGCCCCTTCCCATCCTTCTTTTTTATCGGCCCCTTCCCATCCTTCTTTTTTATCGGCCCCTTCCCATCCTTCTTTTTTATCGGCCCCTTCCCATCCTTCTTTTTTATCGGCCCCTTCCCATCCTTCTTTTTTATCGGCCCCTTCCTACCCTTCTCTATCGGCCCCTTCCTATCCTTCTCTATCGGCCCCTTCTGTGTGCCCTACCTTCCCTCCACCTTACGTCGCGGTTCCATGCATTCCACGTGGGTCGCTGGCGATTCCTGACTGATTTTGCACCCTGGACCCCGGTTGCACCTCTACCCTTTCTGCGCGGTCTCGAGCTCTGTCCAGTCCGCCGCTGGATCGCCTTTCCAGGGCGGCTATCCTATCAATAAGCTCCGGGGTGGAGGGCGTAGCCGCGTCAGTGACCGCTGCGCCTCCAACAGCCGACCTGGACGACTCGAGCCGCCGGACCCTCTCCTCTAGCTTCTCGTACAACTGCATGAGCTCGCAAAAGCGGCACATGCTGGAGTGGTTGATCTTCTCGAAGCAAGTTTCTTTGAAGTTCGTCACCCATTGGTTTACTCCACATCTCGCGCACCCAGCCTTCAGTTTCTGCGGTCCAGTCATTGTAACTTATTTTTTTTCTAAGTCCGAATACACTGAATAAGATAAAGCGTTCTAGCAATGAAAACTATCGAGAACGTTCTGATCAGTACATAAAAAAAGGACGGGGGGGGGGGGGTGAATTCTTCCCGCGCAAGCCGCATCCACCTATCTGCAAGTGACGTTCATCCCATCCAGAAGACTACACCTCTCGCTGCTGCCGCACCGACCAAGGGTCTCCCCAGGGCCGAACAGTCCCAAACCTGTCGCAGCTACCAACTGACAAACACTCGTGACGCAGGCGTCACGGATTTCCCGCCAGGAGCGACTGCAAGATGCAGCTCCTTACTAAATCTTACTAGTCACTCACAAGCGTCCAGAGTCTTAGAATCCAGTGTTCAAGGGATATCCCACCAGACCCAGCAGCTACGCCCGAGACTTTCCGCTGGCCTGGCAGCCAGCTGGGTAGTAAAGCTCTCGCCTAAGAGCAGTACAGCCAAGCACCATCAATTGGTCACCAAAGAACGGTCGCAGGGGGCTGGTCAGGCCATTACGCGTTAGGAATGGGCTTAACGGGGCACTAGCCACACTCGATTCATCGCGCCCCCACGCCTGGGACCCCTCCATTCCAGTCTCTCACGACCTACGAGCGTTAAATGGTGTTATTTATAGAGGTTCCAAAGCTCTCTTCCCACGCATGAGATAGCAGTAGGGTCCTTATAGTAAAAGTAGAGAAAAAGACTTAATATTAAAAGAAAAGTTTTTTAAGAAGAGAGCATCCTTAACCTAAGCTAAAAGGACAGAGTAGGGATGGAATGGGGTCCTAGTAACCCACGGGACAGGATTGTTCAACAAACTTCACCCGCCCTCCTGAAAGAGAGAACCTAAAGGAACTGGCAGCCAGTTTCTCTAGAATCCAACAACTCGGGACCGAAGCGCTGTCACACCCCAAGTATAAAGTTTACAGCACCCAGAAGAAATGTGCATAACCTTTATACCCCCTGCGGGAGTAAATTTCATATTTCCCGATAATGCGGGAAGAACAACGTTATTCACGGGTCTTTTCGAACTAAGGGCTGATGATCAGCGTGGCGGCTATCACAACAGCCCGTCGTGCCAAAGATGTTCCGTCCAGCCAGCGGCGTACCGACCGAGCGGAAAAGGGGCAGCTTGCCACTCCCGGATTTTATTTATTTATTTGGGTACCCTCTGGCCAAAACTTTCCCCCATACTCGACTCGACGACTCCGGTTTCGCACCGAGTATTGTTGTTCGAGGAGCGAGGGAGGTGGTGGTTTCGCCAACCCTAACGTGTTTGTTCGTGGACATAACATGGCAGCCAGAAGCAGGCAGAAATGTGCATCGGTAATGATCCTTCCGCAGGTTCACCTACGGAAACCTTGTTACGACTTTTACTTCCTCTAAATAATAAAGTTTGGGAATCTTTCCGTCAGCCCGGGGTGCCCGCGGACGCCCTCGCCAAAGCTTCGACGGGGTTTAGCGCGTTCCGAAGGCTACGGAGGGCGCCAGTCCGGTGTCCTCACTGAATCATTCAATCGGTAGTAACGACGGGCGGTGTGCACAAAGGGCAGGGACGTAATCAACGCAAGCTGATGATTTGCGCTTACTGGGAATTCTTCGTTCATGGGAAACACTTACAAGGCCCAATCCCAATCGGGAAGGGGTTTCATCGGATTACCCGCTCCTTTCGGAAGGGGAGAGCACGCTGATCCCTTTATTGTAGCGCGCGTGCGGCCCAGAACATCTAAGGGCATCACAGACCTGTTATTGCTCCATCTCGTGCGGCTGGCCGCCGCCGATCCCTCTAAAATTTTGCGACGGACGCCCTCGCTGTGCCCTACGCGCGGGGAACGACGCCCCCTCCCCCGTCGCTTTACCCGCCGCGCTAACGTAGTCCTTGCCCCAGCGAAAATTCCCCGACTACAATTACGCCACCCCAGTCGCCTCAGGAGAGTGGGCTGGAGAACGACGTATGTAGCGAGAGGAAGCAACGAAGGGACAGAAACGAAAAGCTTCGCGCGTCGGGGACGACGGATAAGGCGCCGAAGGCACCCGGGAATGACCCGTCTCGGGAGACGATCCGCCGACTAGTTAGCAGGGTAGAGTCTCGTTCGTTATCGGAATCAACCAGACGGATCGCTCCACCAACTAAGAACGGCCATGCACCACCACCACCGAATCGAGAAAGCGCTCAATCTGTCAATCCTTCCGGTGTCCGGGCCTGATGAGGTTCCCCGTGTTGAGTCAAATTAAGTCGCAGGTTCCACTCCTGATGGTGCCCTTCTGTCAATTCTTTTATTTATTTTTTATATTTTTTTTCTGAGACACGAACATAACCTTCACCCCACCAGCCACGTCGAGTGGGCCGTAACCAAATAACTATGTACAATTGTATTTCTATTGAGGTCCAACATCCCTCACCTACGTGTTTCCGTATAATCGAGGCTGACTCTGCAAGTGCAATTAAACTCGAGGTCCTACAAACTCTGTTGATGTTATAGTCCTTTAGTTCTCTGGAGAGAGTATTGGGGATAGTCCCATCGGAGCTAACAACCACTCCCCACGTACGAATCTCCGATACTTGATGTTGTTCTCTAAACTCCTCTGGAATGTCATTGAGAGTTATAACCTCATACTTCGATTCTTTTTCGCGCTTCTCTTCCTCCAATACCTCATAATTCTTAAGGTAGGGGACGGTTACGTCGAGGAGCACCAGCGCGCCCTTATGGACGAAAGATATATCCGGGCGCAGATGGAGCGCGCCCTTCGTCCATGTACGTTCTCCCCAAGTCGGATTTTCCAGTGCCAGGGTCCGGCAGATGTGATTATGTTTTTTTGCATATTTTTCGCGATGCACTCGGCAGTCGTTAAGAATATGTAAATCTGTTTCCGTGGTACGTGCACACAATCGGCACGACTCATTCTTGTCCCTTGCCCCATGGGTCAAATTTATCCGTGATGGAATGGCTCCGGATAGTAGCTTAACCCCGTGGAGCATTTGGCCTCCTCTAAGGTAGCCCTGCCACAAGTAATCTCGCTTCTGCCTCATCATTGCTTCCCGACTCTGTCCATTGTACTGACCTCGAATTTGTCTCTCAAGATGTTTGACCCATTTCTTTTTCCAGCCCTTGATGTTATTCGGGTCCACACCCACCCGGCGCACGTCCCCCTCCATTCGGGTAATCTCACTGGTTCTCACAGCCGCCGCCACCACATCTTCCGACTGTGCCATTCTGGTGATGGCATTCAGGCGTGACACCAGGATCGAATGTTGAAGTGATCTACAGAAGCTAAGGCTAACAAAGACCCTAAGATCCACTCTAAGGTTAGCCTGAGAGAAAGGAGAGAGTAGGGGGTTAAAAGAAGAGAATAAAGGGTTAAGTAGCAAAACCTATCATTCGTGGGTTAACCTTCATTCAGAAAAAGAGAGACTCACCATCATCATCCGCCGGTCACTCCCGACAAGTCGGAAAAATAGTCGAAGATAATAGGAAAGGAGTGAAAGATGAAAAGAAGTAAAATGAGAACGCTTACAAACCATGCAAACACAGTCTTAACTCAAACACTGTCATACCATGCAAACTACAGACATGCAAGTAAAGAGAGGATAAGAAAAAAAAGTGTAGGAAGAGTATAACAAAAAGTGGGTTAGTTTACGCTACGAGCTACATCTAAGTTCGTGTTAGTCTAATTTTTTTATTGCTGGCATATCACGCTGGCATGTCACAAGCTGGCATTAATCGTCAACAGACTTATCCCCGACTACCACCCTCAGAGGTCCTGTTGTTAATTGTTTTATTATTTTAAACAACGTTAATATTTTTAAAATGCCTATATAAACCGTTCTTAAACATATTAACGCTGGTAGAGTTCACGACGGACGCGGGAAGATTATTCCATTTATCAATTACTTTAAGCGTAAAAAAGGTTTTAGCGATTTTAGTAATGAAACGTCTGCCACGCAACTTAAATCCGTTATTACGAGTATTGCTATTATCGAAAGTGAACAGTTTGTCAAAATTTACATTATCGATTTTATTAACGATTTTGGAAACTTTAATAAGCTCCCCCCTTAATCTCCTAGTTTCGAGTGAATGCAAGTCTAACTCTTTAATCCTATCTTCGTAAGACTTGTTGCGCAATGACGGAATTGTTTCGTGGCGCGACGCTAAACCCTTTCCAACGTATCAATATCCTCACGCAAATACGGGCACCAAAACTGAACGGCATATTCTAAATGAGGCCTGACTAGGGACTTGTAAAGGGGCAATATTATAATCTTCGATTTAAATTCGAAATTACGCGCTATGAAGCCTAACATCCTATTAGCTTTTGCGCAAGATTCCAGGCACTGGCTCCTAACTTTTAAATCCTTAGATACGCGTACGCCTAAATCTACTTCCTCGTCAACGCTCGCTAACTGTCTATCATCCATCGCGTACGTGTAATTGTTGTTACGAGAACCTATATGCAAAACTTTACATTTGTCTACGTTAAATTGCATCTGCCACTTATCCGTCCACCCCATAATCCTATTTACATCGTCTTGGAGCCTATTTCCATCGTCTTGGAGCCTATTTCCATCGTCCACGTTGAGAACTTTACCGCCTATTTTAGTATCGTCCGCGAATTTTGACACGTTACTGGTCAAGTTTACATCTATGTCGTTAATGTAGATTACGAATAGCAATGGGCCTAACACTGAACCCTGAGGGACACCGCTACCTACATCTAACCACCCTGATTCACTACCATTAACAACGACCAACTGTTTCCTAGCACGAAGCCATTCCTGTAACCAGTTAGCTACCTGACCGCATATACCGTGCGCTTTAACCTTCGCAATTAATCTTCTGTGCGGAACTGTATCGAACGCTGTTTTAAAGTCTAAATAAATAACGTCAGCCGCTCTATGCCTATCGTATTCGCGCACTATTTCGTTATAAAATTCTAACAAATTAGTTATACAAGATCTATGGCGTCGAAACCCATGCTGACTACTATTAATCAAATCTCTACTTTCTCAGTGATTGATGATACGATCCCTAACTACGGATTCCAAAAGTTTACCGACGATTGACGTTAAGCTAATAGGTCTATAATTGCTAGCTACTGTACGGTCGCCTTTTTTAAAAATAGGCGTAACGTTAGCTAATTTGAAGTCTTCAGGAATAATCCCCGCTTCCAGTGACTGATTAAAAGTCTTCGTTAAGGGGCCTACGATAACGTCTTTCAAATCTTTCAGATGTCTAGGATAAAGCGCGTCAGGGCCTGGAGCCTTGATAAGTTTTAGCTTATCGATATAATGCGCAATCTCACCCTCGTAAACAGTTATTTCATTCAAAATAGTCTCGTTTCTAAATGGAACGATATCGTCCACATCGGGGACATAATTTACGCCTTCTACGGTAAAAACTGTCGCAAAAAAGTTATTAAAAATACCCGCCATCACTTGAGCGTCGGAAGCCAAAGCGCCGTTAGCGTCCACTAGAGGGCCTATATTATCTTTTATCGGCTTATGATTATATCACTGGTCAACAAAATAATTGTTTTTTTCTGTCACAAGTATTGAAGTAGGTGAGCCTAACAGTATTTTTTACGCTGAATTCGAATATGTTTAGATTTTCTCCATTACGCAAGGTTTTTATGTGGCACACAGTTATATTTTAATAAAAAAATGTATATTTCTATATTAATGCATGGCCTTTGTACTTACCTAAAAGGTGACATTGGTTGATTTTCTGCTGTATTTCGCCTGTGGAACATCTCTTGAGGGTCCAGCAGTAGTCAGCCAGCATACTTGGACTCCACTTGCCCTGGTACCGCTTTTCCATGTTGGAAATGTCTTGATGAAAGCGTTCCCCGTGCTCGTCACTGACGGTGCCAAGGTTTACAGGGAAGAAGTCCAAGTGGGAGTGTAAGAAATGTATTTTTAAGGACATATTACATCCCATAGCTTTGTAGGCCTTTAAAATATCACTCACTATTTCATGGTAGTTTTCGGCCTTATGATTTCCCAAAAAATTCTTAGTAATATTTTTGAATGATTGCCACGCAGCTCTTTCCACTTCATTCAGCTGATCTTCAAATTGCTCATCATTTATCAACTCCCTTATTTGAGGACCTACAAATATCCCTTCTTTGATTTTAGCATCATTTAGCCTCGGAAATTTATTCTTTAAGTACAGAAATCCCGTACCATTTTGATCCATCGCCTTGACGAAATTTTTCATCAGTCCAAGTTTGATGTGCAGTGGAGGTAAGTAAATTAGTTTAGGATTAACCGGTGGCTTATTCACCACATTTTTCTTTCCTGGAATAAATGATTCTCGTTTTGGCCACTGCTTTTGTATGTAGTGATTTTTTATGTTCCTACTGTCCCATTCACACAAGATACAGCAGTGCTTAGTATATCCAAGTTGCAAGCCGAGCAAAAGAGCAATCACTTTCAAGTCCCCACAAATATGCCAGGAATATTTCTCGTAGCTAATACTTGTCAAGAGAAGTTTCATATTGTCATATGACTCCTTCATGTTGACAGCATGAGCTTAAGGCACTGACGAGTATTTATTTCCGTTATGGAGAAGCACAGCCTTCAAGCTAAGTTTTGAGGAGTCAATGAACAAGCGCCACTCCGTTGTATTGTGTTGATGCCCAAGGGCCTCCATAAGAGAAGCAGCACCATTACAAAATACTAGACCATTTTCCTGAGAGAAAAAATGTTTAAATTCATCCTGACGGTTGCGGAAAAAACATATTTTAGTGCCCTGCTGGAGAAGATTCCATCCTTTCAATCTTGAAGCTAAAATTTCAGCCAGTGTTTTAGACAAATTTAAATCACGAACGAGGTCATTAAGATCTCCCTGAGTTATTAAATGAGGTTCCAAGGAAGGACCACTTGCTTCAAATGTTGGGTCACTATCAAACTGTTCTACCTGGTCTGGATGAACTTCATCAGCATCGGAGTCATCTTCGTCCATGGTCACATTTTCTGGTGGTTTCGGTACGGGTAGCTCTTCACTGTGTGGAACAGGTCTCATTGCTGACGGTAAATTAGGATATTTCACCGTATGTTTGGACTTAGAAGTAATCCCTGATATGTTTGTTAAACAGAAATAACAGTCTGATGAATGGTCTTTCGGTTCTCTCCAAACCATAGGCACGGCGAAGGGCATGTGACAAGAACTATTTTTCCAACCAGTTAGAAGCCTAACACATGTCACACAGCAAATATGAGGGGCCCAGTACTTATCTTGGTCACCTAGTTTGCACCCAAAATAAAGCTTATAACATTTTTTAATCAGTGGAGTAATGGTTCGTTTCTGAGATTTGAAGGTTAGCTCTCCACACACATAGAAACTATCTGGGTGATTTAAACACTTTCGTGGCATAATGCAAGCTTAATTAACACAGAACTGTAACTGCAGGATGTAACACACTTCACAGAACAGATTGAGTAACACTTGTGATGCTCACACACAACTGGCACACAACTGACAAAACAGTGCGCCTCAGACAGTGACTCGGTGCATGTCTGAACATGTGGATACATGGATCAGGCCGCCTTGCCTGATAACCCGTACCCAAGGAATCAAGTCAACTGTCTTACAAATGACCTGCTAGCACCCAATTTAGCTTCCTCTCTCCAATACTAACATGTCATCCTTATAAATAAAGCGCAGTTTTCTAAAAAATCTTTATACGCTATATAAAAGATACAGTAATACGTATCAGTCACAAAACCTATGGGTGATAGAAAGATTCTAATTGCATTTTTGAATTCAGCATAAAAAAGTATGCAAAAAACACCACTGTGTAGTGACTACGTTTTTATTATTTATTATACTTCCTTATTTACTCTAATTTCTGCTCTCTTGCATTTCTCTTTACTCATTCCCACAATACTTTATAACGCGTGGTAGGTAGCCGAGGTAGCAGAAAACCGTTAGCCTAATGCAAGGGGGAAGGGGGGTTCATTAACACACTTTTTCAACGCTTGTTAACACTATTAAATCCGAAAATGGTTTAGTTAAGTTAGGGGTATGCGAGTATGAAATTTCTATAATAATAATTTAGGTCGGAGAGGGACACACACTTAATTACTTTACGTTACATTTCGTCAACTCACTCGTAACGCGCCTGCCTCAAGACTGACTCCCTTATGAGGGTAGTCCGCTCTTTCGGCCTCCTCTTCAGGACTGCCAACTGTACCCATTTTAAACAATTTCACAATTTTTCGTAAATAATTTATATTAAGCATTTTAATAATTAATCAAACAGAAATCAATATTCTTAACTAAGCATTACTACAACTGTAGGGTGGCCCACTTTTCAATTTTTTTTGAAAAGTATAGGTGATCGTGGTTTTTCCCATTATTTGGCACTATACTATACTAGCACATTGGTACCATTTTTACAAAAATTGATCAATATTTAGGGGTCTCGCATCGACCTTGAAATTACTAGTTTTTTTTTTTAAATGCGTACTTTTCAACTTTTTACTGAATCAAGATAAATCATTAAGTAGGGATGTTTTCTGAATCCTCTTAATGAGAGAAGTCGTTTGGTGTGCCTGCCAATGTCATACGACTAACGGTTTAAAGGTTGTGCCTGTATACAGGTAATACCAATGTGCTAGTATAGTGCCAAATAATGGGAAAAACCACGATCACCTATACTTTTCAAAAAAATGAGTCACCATACCCGGGCGGAATATATAATGTATATAGGTAATTAGAAAATGCACTATGCCTGTGCCAGGTACCTAACCTATTTCTTTTTTGCAGATCATAACATTTTGAAATTCTGTCTGAGTTCCTCATCCTTTGTCATGGACAAATCGATGGCAACCATAACTGGAAGAACTCTTGAAGCTACAAATAGAGAGTCATCAAAAGGAAAGGCGAAAATAACATCGCTACCTTCTCTAAGATCGGCCTCGGAAATTTTTTTAGTTGGCCAACCGTCGTCCTCCATCAGTGGTAGCAAATTGCCAACAACACGGCAGGTTTTGCAATACTTCTTCAGTGTTATCCAGTACACTGCTAACAGGAAAGACGCATTCAAAGAAATCGTAAACAACGTCTTAAAGTTTTGGAACATGGCCCGCATTAAAACAATCACAAAGCTTAACTGCGAACGGAAGCTAGAGGCATTGTGGAAAGAGTGGCACTTACTCCAAAAGAGCAGAAAACGAGAAACTGATGCCGGAGGAAAACGGCAGAAGTTTTCGGACAGTGTGGACAAGCTGTGGGATATCGGAGCATCTGACGCTGTCGAAGATATAAAGAAGAATCGACTGCTGTCCGACAAGGACAAGAAAGAAGACATTGACTTCTACCTCGATCAACGTGGTCCTCGGGTGGCAACGATGACCGGGAACGATAAAGTTTTCGCTGTAAAAAGAAAGCTACAGGAAGGAAGAAAACGTCCTCGCCAGGAGCCGCAAACCTCAAAGTGTGCATACGAAACCGGAGATGAGGCCATGGAGAATGATGATACTGGCATGTCAGGAGAGTCGGAGACAGAACTAGCGTTCCCCTGCCGAAAGAGCCAAGTGTGTCTGTCAATCTTCCTCGCCGCATCCTTAATGCACCTGCTGTCATGGAAGTGGCTGATCGTTTCCGCATGTCCAATAATCAGGTGCGTATTGTGTATAGTATTCATCGATAGCGTCAGTTTTAAAGTGTCCCGTAACCCACATGTATTCTTGACAGTTTCCTTTCCACTTTCCATTCTCTACATAGGTAGTAAGCATTGTGGCTGCTATCACACGTTCGGCGGATCCACCAGCAGACCTCAATCAGTTCAGCATCTCGAAAGAAACGGCTCGCCGGGGAAGAGTGTCACATCGCCGTGAAGTGGCGACGGCTGTGAAGGACTCCTTCACGCCACCGAGGCACACTGTTGTCCACTGGGATGGCAAAATGGTCAAGGTCAGTTGATTAAGTTTTCATAGCTATCAATTTAGTAATGAGATTCATGAAGCATAATGTCAATTAAAAAGAGAACTGAATGTGAGCAAAAATAGGTTACTTTACAACCATGAAATTGTAATATATGGCATGTGTTTCAGAACTTCCTTGGAACGGCGGAGCACCGCCAAGCAATTCTCATCTCCGGGGCTCCTCATTGCACAGAAGGAAAATTGCTGTCAGTCCCAGCTGTTGCTGACGGCACCGGACTGTCGCAGGCGCGGGCAACCATACATGCTCTCGAAGATTGGGGATGTGAGGAGAGCGTCATCGGACTCTGCTTCGACACCACTTCCACCAACACGGGGAGGGTGCAGGGTGCAGTTGTCCGGCTGGAAAACATGCTCGGGCGACCGCTACTCCAGCTGGGATGCCGTAATCACGTCCTAGAGCTTATCGTGGGGGCAGTAGCCGTCACCCTGACGTGTGATAGTGGTCAATACAATGCAAAAGTGATTGTTTAAGTTATTGTTTCTTTCTTCCTTATTTGTCTGCTATTTGCTGATTTTTTTGAAAAGTATAGGTGATCGTGGTTTTTCCCATTATTTGGCACTATACTAGCACATTGGTATTACATGTATACAGGCACAACTTTTAAACCGTTAATCGTATGACATTGGAAAGCACACCAAACGACGTCTCTCATCAAGAGGATTCAGAAAACATCCCTACTTAATGATTTATCTTGATTCAGTAAAAGGTTAAAAAGTACGCATTTAAAAAAAAAAAAACTCGTAATTTCAAGGTCGATGCGAGACCCCTAAATATTGATCAATTTTTGTAAAAATGGTACCAATGTGCTAGTATAGTGCCAAATAATGGGAAAAACTACGATAACCTATACTTTAAAAAAAAAATTGAAAAGTGGGCCACCCTACTAAACAGTTTACTTGTGACAAAAATTTTGTTTACCAGTGAATTATTGGCGTAGTCAAAAAAAATTTTCGGATTATGTTTACTATCCGCAGCTCTAAGTATCTCTAAATTACGCTTAGCATTCGTAACTGATCTTTTAACCTGACGTCTAAGCTTGATATATCTATTAAAGTTAGCTACCGTGCCATTGCGCTTATTAAATCTATACGCTCTGTTAAGCTTTTATGAACTTACCTATTTCCTTAGTCCACCACTTGGGCCTACCATGATTTCTAGCGCGCTTGGGCCTACGAGGAATAGACACCCTTTCGATATTCAAAACACTTTCTTTAAACGCCTCCCAATGAAAATTTGCGTCATTACCAATAAATAAGTTATCCCAGTCCACTACTCTCATCCTGTCCGCAAAACTATCAAAATTTGCCCTATGAAAATCAGGGACTTCTATTACGTTACTATCCTTAGTGTTTTATATCAATAACTTAAGCCTTAACTGACAATGCGGGGTGCTGCTGAATCCCGCTCATCATTGAAACTAAATGTTTGTAGTCTTCCCAACAACGTAGGTGGTTGAAACTCCATGTACCTTCAGTGTTCCTTGAGCCTTCACAGAGGTCGGGTGCGTGTGTGTGTGATCTGGGCTGTGTGCAGTCAGACCGTATGCGTGGGGTGTGGCGGCACCCCGCATTACCTAATATGTAATAGTCCTTGTGTTTGAGTATTTTGTGTTTTATGACATTTATGCATTTCATTCCTTTGTGGACGAATCTTACTTGTTGCTGAAAAACCCATGTGCTAAATTGTGGTGGATTATAATGAAATTTAATATTTTTCTCAGGTAAATATATAATTTGCAGGATAAAAAAAGACAAAATAAGTTAGTGTATGGCTAGTAATGTCAAAGACATTGACATTGATCTACAGATCTACAGAAGGTAAGGCTAACAAAGACCCTAAGATCCACTCTAAGGTTAGCCCGAGAGAAAGGAAAGAGTAGAGGGTTAAGAGAAGAGAATAAGGGGTTAAGTAAGGAGGAACACCTATTATCACTCGTGGTTTAACATTCATTCAGAAAAAGAGAAAAAAGACTCACCATCATCATCATCCGCCGGCCACTGCCGGCAAGTCAGAAAAATAGTCGGAGAAAATAGGAGAGGGGTGAAAGATGAAAAGAAGTAAAATAAGAACGCTTACAAACCATGCAAACACAGTCTTAACTCACTGTCATACCATGCAAACTACAAACATGCAAGAAAAGAGAGTTACAGAATGCAAAGTAAGGAGAGGTTAAGAAAAAAAAAAAAGTAGGTAAAGTTAAACAAAAAGTGGGTTAGTTTACGCTACGAGCTACATCTACGTTCGTGTGAGTCTAATTTTTTTTTTTTTTATTGCTGGTATCACACGCTGGCATGTCACAAGCTGGCATTTATCATCAACGGACTCATCCTCGAGCACCACCACCAGAGCTCCTGTTGCTAACTTTGTTCTTTTATTTTAAACAACGTTAATACTTTCAAAATGTCTGTCAAGACGGTTCTTAAACATATTAACGCTGGTAGAATGAACGACTGACGCGGGAAGATTATTCCATTTATCAATTACTTTAAACGAAGAAGTTTTAGCGATATTAGTAATGAAACGTCTGCCACGCAACTTAAATCCGTTATTACGAGTATTACTATTATCGAAAGTGAACAATTTGTAAAAAATTACGTTATCGATGTTATTAACTATTTTGAAAACTTCAATAAGCTCCCCCTTAATCTCCTAGTTTCGAGTGAATACAGGTCTAACTCTTTAATCCCATCTTCATAAGGCTTGTTGCGCAATGACGGAATCAGTTTCGTGGCACGACGTTGAACCCTTTCTAACCTATCGATATCCTCTCGCAAGTACGGGCACCAAAACTGAACTGCATATTCTAAATGAGGCTTGACTAGGGACTTGTAAAGGGGCAATATAATATCCTTCGATTTAAATTCGAAATTACGCGCTGTGAAGCCTAACATCCTATTAGCTTTTGCGCAAGACTCCAGGCGCTGGTTCCTAACCTTTAAATCCTTAGATACGCGTACGCCTAAATCTACTTCCTCGTCAACGCTCGCTAACACACTATTATCCATCGTGTACGTGTAATTATTGTTGCGAGAACCTATATGCAGAACTTTACATTTGTCTACGTTAAGTTGCATCTGCCACTTACCTGTCCACTCCATAATCCTATTTACATACTAATAAGGCGAACAAAGTGTTAGGTTTTATAGCTCGAAATTTTGAGTACAAATCGCGCGATATTATAGTTCCTCTTTATAAATCATTAGTTAGACCTCATTTGGAGTACGCGGTCCAATTTTGGAATCCGCATATGCGCAAAGATATAGACAAAATCGAAAGAGTTCAAAGACGAGCAACTAAGATGATTCCGTCTCTTAGGTCAAAGTCGTACGAGGATAGGCTTAAAGAGTTAAAATTGACTACACTCGAGACTAGGAGGTTAAGGGGTGATCTAATCCAGGTTTTCAAAATTATGAATGGGTTTGATAACGTAGATAGAGATAGCTTTTTCGAAATATCTCAATATAATAGGACTAGAAATAACGGGTGTAAGTTGACAAGTAGAAGGTTCGAGACAGCAGTTGCGAAAAACTTTTTTACGCATAGAATAGTAAATAGCTGGAATAGTTTGCCGGTAGAAGTAATTAGTAGCACGTCTATAAACATGTTTAAGAATCGATTGGACGCGCATGTTGATAGAAAGGGTATAGTTTAAGGTAGTAAAATTAAGGCTTTGTGGGGATAGATCCCACAGCTCAACACAAGTGTTGTGGGATATAGGGAGGCAGCGTCTTGGGTTAGGGGATACTCTCTGTCCTTACACACCCCATTTAAGGAGATTCCTCTGCCGAGCGGTGCCCCCCATAGTACTGTGAGGTATTGAAAAACTCATGATCTTCACTTGCCCCAAAAACACCTTTAAATGGGAGACCCATAATGGGTGCACACACATTTCTACATTACTGTACAGTCTTTACAGCCACACCTACACTTTTCCTCGTAAGTGTATATATTGTAATGTATATGGTTGTAAATTTGACTTGGTCCGCAATCGATATGAACCGTGACTTAATGTATACCATAATGAAATTGACTGGATTCTTTGGATCTGATATATTTGCATGTCCGTTATATAATAGATATAGAGTGTAACATATTTGTAGAAAGTAGTCTATTATGACTTGATCCTCTGGATCGAGAGATTCTATCTTTAGTTTTAAATCGATAATTAATTATTTTTAAATTGATAATGTATATGGTTGTAAATTTTGACTTGGTCCGCAATCGATATGGACCGTGACTTGATGGATACCGTAATGAAATTGACCGGATTCTTTGGATCTGATATATTTGCATGTCCGTTATAAATAGATATAGAATGTAACATAGTTGTGGATAGTAGTCTATTATGACTTGCTCCTCTGGACCGAGAGATTCTATCTTTAGTTTTAAAATAATTAATTATTTTTAAATTGATAATTATTTAGTTTCGTAAAAATTGGTCGTTGCCAATTTACCCGCAGTTTTTAAATAAGTTTCTTATGTTCTTGTGGTTCGGAACCCACGTAAAATTGTAGGTCCCCTCCACCACCACGGAGGACATACAGTTAGGTAGACCAGCCATGAGTGGATCCTAGGGTCTTTGTTGGTCTGAAACATTATAACAATTATAACATCGTCTTGGAGCCTATTTCTATCGTCCTCGTTAACAACCTTACCGCCTATTTTAGTATCGTCCGCGAATTTTGACACGTTACTAGTCAATCCTACATCTATGTCGTTAAAGTAAATTACGAATAGCAATGGGCCTAACACTGAACCCTGTGAGACACCGCTACCTACATCTAACCACCTCGATTCACTACCATTAACTACGACCCTCTGTCTCCTAGCACGAAGCCATTCTTCTAACCAGTTAGCTACCTGACCGCGTATACCGTGCGCTTTGACCTTCGCAATTAGTTTTCTATGCGGAACTGTATCGAACGCCTTTTTAAAATCTAAATAAATAATGTCAGCCTCCCTGTGCCTATCGTATTCGCGCACTATTTCGTTATAAAATTCTAACAAATTAGTTAAACAAGACGTATGGCGTCGAAACCCATGCTGACTACTATTAATCAAATCTCTACTTTCTAAGTGATCGATGATACGATCCCTAACTACGGATTCCAAAAGTTTACCGACAATTGACGTTAAGCTAATGGGCCTATAATTGCTAGCTACTGCACGGTCGCCTTTTTTAAAAATAGGCGTGACGTTAGCTAATTTGAAGTCTTCAGGAATAATCCCCGTTTCGAGTGACTGATTAAAAATCTTCGTTAAGGGGCCTACGATAACGTCTTTCAAATCTTTCAAATGTCTGGGATAAAAAGCGTCAGGGCCTGGAGCCTTGCTAACTTTTAGCCTATCGATATAATGCGCAATTTTCCTCGTAAACAGTTATTTCATCCAAAATAGTCTCGCTACTAAATGGAACGATATCGTCCACGTCGGGGACATTATTTACGTCTTCTACGGTAAAAACTCGCAAAAAAGTTATTGAAAATACCCGCCATCGCCTGAGCGTCAGAAGCCAAAGCGCCATTAACATCCACTAGAGGGCCTATGTTATCTTTTACAGGCTTACGATTATTAACGTATTCAAAAAACTTTTGGATTATGTTTACTATCCGCAGCTATAAGTATCTCTAAATTATGCTTGGCATTCCTAACTGATCTTTTAACCTGACGTCTAAGCTCGATATGTGTATTAAAGTTAGCTGCCGTGCCATTGCGCTTAAGTCTATACACTATTACGCTCGTTTATGAACTCGCCTATTTCCCTAGTCCACCACTTCGGCCTACCATGATTTCTCGCGCGCTTGGGCCTACGAGGAATAAACTCCCTTTCAATATTCCTAAAACTTTCTTTAAACGTCACCCAACGCAAATTTGTGTCATTACCCATAAATAACTTATCCCAGTCCACTACTCTCATCCTATCCGCAAAACTATCAAAATTAGCCCTACGAAAATCAGGGACTTCTATTACGTTACTATCCTGAGTGTTTTCTATCAATAACTTAAACCTAAGAATTTGATGATCACTACATCCTAAACTCTCGCCTACTTCTAAACCTTCGACTATATTCTCGCCGTTCGTCATCACCAAACCTAAAATATTGTCACCGCGCGTTGGTTCGGTAACTATCTGTCGTAAAAAGTTATCTTCCATAAACTCAACCAATCTCAAACCCTCCTCATTACCAGTAAAAGTCTCATAATTAACATTAGGGCAGTTAAAGTCTCCGACAATTATACTATTCCGATTGTCAATAAAATTACCAAGAAGTGAGTAAAATCTAGTATCTGTATAGAGGGGTTGAACGGGAGGTCTATAAACAACAACAAAATTAAAACTAATACTACGCGCCCTAACTTCAACACATATCGCATTAATTGCTGCCGGAAAATCTAACAACCTCGATAGCCCTAAGGGAATTACGAATGTACAGCAAAACGCCTCCACCAAACCTATGTAACCTATCATTAGTAAAGAGTTTAAAACCCGGTATATCAAGTTCCCCCAACAAGTCCCGAGTCACGGTATTTAACCAAGTTTCAGTGATAGCAACTATATCATAGTTGCCGGAATAAATTATAGCCTTAAATTCATTTAATTTATTTCTAATACTACGCGCGTTACAATAAAAGACGTTTAAGTTATTTTTCACGTCGGGCCCGCGTTCCCCGGACCCACAACGTTTAAAGAAGGCTTCGACCTATACAGCTTTCGCACGTTTTCGTCTATTAACCTACCTAGCCTAGCATTACCTATTTCATTAAAATGCACCCCCATCATCTTTTATAAAAAGGCTAGGATCACTGAATTCGGACCGCAGCTTTACGAAGGGTACATTTTCCTCAGCACAAATCTCTTCTAATTTATTATTCAAAAATATTGTTTTTGACGTAATCCTAAGACCCAACCCGTGCCTAGGGGTAATACCTAGAACTAAAGACCTATCTGACCTCGCCTTCAGGGACCTAATTAACCCCCTATATCTCCAAAGGGTCAGGCACTCTCGTATCGGGCCTATACGAGTCGTTGCTTCCTACCATCGTCACCAACATCGAGTGACGGGAGGCAACGTCAATCCTATCCACCTCGTCTCTCACTCTGTCAACCCTGGCCCCTGTGAGACAGACCCTCCTCCTCTTGGTTGGATGCCGTTCAACGAACTCTTTGTCCATGTGGCGCACTAAAGAGCCCAATTAAAATAGTTTCTCCCTCATTCACGTCCCTTTCCAAATGGGCGAAAGGGTTCGAAACCTCGATAGGGGGGGGGGGGGGCGGATTCGTATCACCTAACGTACGCGGCCTAGCTCCACCCTTAACCTCTCTATATCCCTCGCTATCTACTACTCTCGGACTAACCTTAACCCCTTCCTCAACTCTATCCAACCTTCCCGACAAGCTACCTAAACTAGAAACTAGGTTACGCACCTCGCCCTTCAAATTACTAACGTCTTCAACGTTAGTATTGGTTCGTCTTCCGTCAACCGTAGCCCTATCCCTGCCCTCATCAAGCGTTGCAAGTCTTTCGGTTACCTCACGTACACTGCGTTTTATGTCAACTAATTCCTTCATGAACTCGCAAAAGAAACAAACTGATCTATCGGTAATCGCCATAGGACCGCCGTTATAATCCTTAAATTCCGAATGCCACCGGTTTACCCTACACCTAACACACGACGCTTTCTGCGACGGCATCGCGCAGTTAAAAATTAGTTTAAACCGTCACAGGTGTAAGTTAAATTAAGCCGGCACGCTATGAAAACTTCTAAATCGCTAAAAACCACTAATATTCAATTACTTAACTATAACAAGGTGAATTTAAACGCAAGTATATAAAATTCAAAACTATCCAAAAGTAAAATTCTCAGCAATATACAAAAGTAGATGCAAAATCAGAGAGCTCAGGAAATGCGTCCGTAGTGAAGGTGAAGAATATGTGCCACAACCAAACGAGGATGATGACGATACTGACAGTGGAGAGGAGACCGTGAGACGCCGTTGCCCCAGACAGAGCCACACACTTGCTGCCGCTGTTGCTACACCTGCGACCAAGAGGCGGAGTAGTATAGCCGCAAAAAGGTAGAGTGCAGGAATGTTGCAAGAGATAAAAATCACTGTTGCAAAGGGGGTGGGGGTTTGCAACAACTCAATGTTGCAAAGGAGGTGGGGGGATGAAACTTGGAGGCGGCGTTATCCCCCCAAGAGAAAGACGGGAGAAGGAGAGAAAGGAAGAAGTGTTCACCTGGCTCCTGCCAAGTGCATAATAACGCTTCAGCCGACCCGCCGTCCTCTTATAGACCCCTAATCAGCCAGTTGGCTTTGAAGGCGTAAATGGCTTGTTCAGGTTGAGTTGTCAGATACCACTTTTTATTTTAATTGTTCAGGTATACATTATTAGGGCGAGTTGCCAGATACCATTTTAATTGTTCAGGTATACATTATTAGGTTGCCAGATTGTATCATTTATTTAATTAATTCTTAAAAGTTGGCTTAGAATTCCGCTAGTAGGTTTAGAAGGCGTAACCAGCCATTTGATATATTTGTTTACAACCAAAAGAATTAAATAAAACAACATTACATCATTGTTTATTATAAATATATAGAAAATAAATATACATTTGAATGATCAATTAAAAATAATAATAGTTTAAGAAATATGAACGAAGAATATGCATATAATTAAAAAATAAATTCGTCAATATAACTATATATATATATATATATATATATATATATATATATATATATATATATATATATATACTATATTATGGAGATATATAGAAAATAAATATACATTAGAATGATCAAAAAACAAAAATAAGAAATGATATAACCATCAACATAGCAGAAATATATACACACAACTAAATAAATACACACTCTTCTACCACGCAACATAAAAAATAATATAACCATCAATATAGCAGAAATATATACACACAACTAAATAAATAAATACATACACTTTATCTTCTACTGCGCAACATAAATCGTATAGTCATCAATATAGCAGAAATATGTACACACACACACACACACACACACACACACACACACACACACAAATACGTTAAATATATAAATACATTTCACTTTTTTTTCAAAATACTGAACTCGCACTTAATCGAGTCTACAATTACATCATTATTGCTCTGCATTGCGCAGTATACGCAGTTTAATAATATTTCACCGCTTAAAGCATAGGGAAACCTGTACTCGATATGAAGGGCCTTCATATCGTTCGGTACTAATTTTGTTCCCCCTTTGCAACCGGTTGGTAAGTTATCTTTAAATACGTCTAGAATACAATCAAAAGCACGCACAAAGAGTTCACCGTTAGCCACATTATTAAACACAAGTTTATAAACACGCCTTTCCAATCGAGGGTTTATTTCTACCGACGCGAGCTTTTCAATCGTGAACTCATCTTCACTCAACATAGCGGCAATTGAAATAATCTTCTAAGTCGTTACGACAACTGCTCGTTATATAAAGAAATAGTTCTTCAGGGTGAACGATGTAGGTGAGCTCAGCCTTGTACCGATCAATTGGTTTGTACCAAAGTTCATGATATTTCAAAGAGTCTAAACTTTTTAAATAAACGTCCAGCTCTAGACCATTCTCACCTTGTTCAGCCCAACACTCGGTAAACCCGTCGAGCAGAGCGGTGTATGCGTATTCAAGTACTGTATCAAAATAAAGCATATCCGTAACACGCGCGTCTAATATAGGTTTCAGCTTGCGGAATCCGACGATTTCAAACATTCTGTCGAAGATGAAACGGTTTCGCGTAGGAACAACAGCGTTATTATCAGAAGCATTCTTCCACATCAGCCGTATATCAATGCATGGCCGATCGTTATTTATACACAACGTACATACAACGGCGTATGAGGGGGGTGTCACTAATCTGCTCTCTTCTTGTACGTACGTTAGCAGGTATTTTATAACGATCTTCACTCCACTTCTCAACTATTACGAAGATTCTATTCATCTCCTCGACACTTAAATAAACAACATTCCGTTTGTTTGTCTACGTTCCGTTTTCACTACATAGCTAACGGTACCGGATTTACGCCTGAACACGCGCAACGATTTCGTCACGGACACATCGTACGAGGTGTTGAGAATGCTGCTCAAAGGAAGTCCCATCGTATTCGAGGAGCGCACGTCCACTCGGTTGAAGCTCTGAGATAACTATAAGCCGCGTGAGGCACGCAGGTAGGCAAGAACGGTTCGATGGGCGGTTGACTCACCCTGATGATACGTGAATGGGTTCGAATTCGTATGATCCGTGAGGTGCGAGTCGCACCATAATCTAATGAAATGTGTGCGGCGCTGATCGAATTGTTGTACCCCATTATATTGGATAGGTGTTTTTTTCCGGTACAAGAATTAATTTCGGTTTTAACGTTTTATCACTACCAGAATACGCACCAGACAGTTTCCCTCAGGGTAAATTTCACGAACTAGGCACATTTTATAATGTTTTATCTCTCCTAAACATCTTCACACTCCGGCGCACTATTTGAGAGGAACATATGCCTATATTTTTCCTTTTTGCCTAGCAAACGATACTCGTCTCTAAAGTCTGCTAAAAACTCACGCAGGGCACTAGCCACAACCTCACTACGAACCTCATGATCATCATGATACATTAATATAGTGGTAAAAATACTTAAGATTCTCCAAGATGACGAGATTCACATTTTCAGTCGTAGGGTATGAGTAATCGACATGGTGTACCATGACATAATACCGCTTGTCCTACCACTCATCCACAAGACTCATTATCCATATCTGCTGCTTCTCTTCTGCACGCGTTGTTTCTTTTACTTCACGGTATATGTGAGACTTTATAAAGCTTAGGTCTACAGCATACTTCAATACATCGTCTGTGCAACGAAAGCCTACAACGCTCTCACCAGAATAACCATAGAGTATTTATACATCTTGCTCCTTCGCACGATCCAATGTGGTTTTAAAAGAGGCAAAGGAGAGGGGAATAGGAAGTTTTTCGGTATCCACCACATCTTGAAGCTTTGCAGAATACCATTTCATAAACGTTGAACAAGCAATATTAAAGGTAGCCATTTTCTTCTACGCGGGCGAATACACGTCTGAGCTCAAGGGCTTACTGCAGTCAACTGACCATGCAGGGAATCCCAGATAGTAGCATGACTCACGTTACTGGTCTTACAGTGGGCGGAGCTTAGAACTTTCACCTGTGCATACACACACACACACACACACACACGCACGCACACGCACACAAAGGAGAAAGTGAAACGCTAATTGAAACATGATTTATTTAATAACCGAGATATTCAAGTTATATATATTTACAAATACGTGTAATAAATAAGTTAACAATAGATAAATCAAAGATTATATACAAGACATACATATTTACAAATACGTGTGATAAATAAGTTAACAATAGACGCATGAAAGGTTATGATATCCAAAGGGTACGGTATCATAGGTACCAGGTAACTGGTAACGTTTCCTATAGGTGTTACGGCACACCTTCGTTCCCCTAAGTTCCTTCACGCCCCCCAGTTTCTGCGCCCGAAAATTGTGGGTGCCTACAGTTAGTTGGGGAGGCCGATCGCTCTCATCGTCCAAACACACTAGATCCTTCAACGATTCAAAGTTAACAACCCGCCGATTCGCATGGTTGAGCGTAATACCCTTTGCCTTCACGATATATTTCATATCCTCCCCCACCCTCACCCGTACCCCATACGTTTTAGGTCCTGTTGAGACAAAAGAGTCGACGTATGCGTTGTCCCCATACTCATCCTTGATCTCATCAGTGAGCTCGCCGAGGAACTCCCCAATAGCAGGCATGTATTCACCCTCCCTCTTTGTGAATATCACGCTATATGTATCGGCATACCATACGTACTCTCCGCCCAAGAGAATGCAATAGACCCCTAAGTTTTATGCGGGCGTAGGCTGTTGTGAAGCTGGCCACAGGTATGTTTGTAACCCTTGAGGTATCTGTGGCCAATTCAGTGTTGTTGTACTTTATTATGTAAGTATTACTTACATTCACGATCTCCATGACCTCTTTATCGGGAGCATTGGCATAATCCCAGACTTCACTATAATTTGGTGCCAGTAGTATAGCCGCAAAAAGGTAGAGTGCAGGAGTGTTGCAATGTTGCGAGATAACGACCAATGTTGCAAAAAGGGGTGGGGGTTGCAACAACTCAATGTTGCAAAGTGTGGGTGGGGTATGCAACAACTCAATGTTGCAAAGGGGGTGGGGGATGCTGCAGGTTCAACAACGGGTCATGAAACTTGGAGGCGGCTAGGGTTTCTCATTTCCCGGCCTTTTGCTTATCCCGGGATTCCGGGATAAAAATGATTCCCTTCCCGGGATCCCGGGAAATCCCGGAAATCCCGGGATATAATTAATTATATTTAAAATATATTATAAAATAAATTAACCTAGAAAAGAGGGGTATAATTATTTTTTATTTTTTTTTATAGTCATTTAATAAGTTCTGCAATCTCCATGATGGGCAAAATAAAATAATATTGCTGTGAAAAATATGTATTAAAAAAATACTTTTGAATTACATAGAAAATTTTCACAAATAAAAAAATTGCTCCGTTTCATTGAAAACTTAATGAATACAACGAAAAAAAATTGCCTTTGAATTGCTTAGAAAATTTAAAGAAAAAATAAAAATTACCTTCAAATTGCAAAGAACTTCAATGAATTCAACCAAAAAAATTATCACTGTGAATTTTTATAGTACGATTTCAAAAAACAAAGATGGTCAATACTTCGATCACTCAATCTTGTTCTCATTTTAGTCACGAAAAGTCCTGCTGCTGAGAATGCCCTTTCCGATTCTATTGACGTGGGTGGAATCGTCTTTAATGCATTCAAGAGAAGAGAGATGTTCTGCGTTTTTTCGCCCGTAGCCTCGAAGATCTCTAGTTCCTTTTTAAGGTGCTTTGCAGCGCTTGCTTTGCTGTCTAGTGTTCTTGATTTCTCTACCTCGGCTGCTTTAATAGCTGCATCAAGCCTTTCAGCTAGTCATCGAAGATGACTGAGGGACAGCTGATTCTTGCACATCATTATCTTCATCTGTCTCACTAGAGGTAGAATCAGCAGGTACTCCAAAAAGGCGATCTAACATCTGCTTTGCTGATGAAATTAACATAGACTTGGTTGGTAAGGCTGGCAAACTTCTGTCACTTGCGAAAGTTGCGACCTTTTTATAATTCTTTCCACTATTGAGGTATTGTATGAGGCCAGTCAAGTTCTCATTTCTTCTCTCTTTTATGCGTCGAATGAACGACTCCTTTAGTTTTTTTTTAAAAAGGTGTGTTTAGTTGATTTAGTTCGTTCAAAATGAAAGAAAAAAACACCTTCTGATGAAAGTAAAGTCGATTCTCTGTTGCCCAGCTTTTCTGCTCCAACTTTTAATGGCTCCAGCGATGCCACAATGTCACGAATTACAGCAACTTCTTGTTTGTCAAGGTCAAGATTGTCCATATCTTTATTGCATTCGATGAGAGCTTTCGATACGGATGACCTTATTTTGATAAATCGCTCCAGCATGGCTAAAAGACTATTCCATCTGGTTTTGGAATCCAGCAATAGATGCAAACTTTTTCCTTGTTCATGTTGAACATATCCTTGTAAGATGTTATTCTTTAAAGGTGATTTGCGAAATTTTTTTGCTATTTTTCTGACTTTATTGATGATTTGAGACACGTTGATTTCTTTACCTACAGTGTCGTGCGATCCAAATGAAATATCTATCTCGAACGGATCCTCATCAAAGCGCTCACACAAAACACTTTCAAAATCAATAC
The DNA here is from genome assembly GCA_023014485.1 of Bathynomus jamesi. Taxonomy (NCBI): domain Eukaryota; kingdom Metazoa; phylum Arthropoda; class Malacostraca; order Isopoda; family Cirolanidae; genus Bathynomus; species Bathynomus jamesi. Next base: position 228,309 of record JAJOZX010002203.1, read on the forward strand.
TATGATTGAAATCTTCTCCATCTTCATCTATGTTGTCATTATGTTCGTCATCTTCAGTTTGAATTTCTTCAGAAAGAGTGATTGCAATATCCCGGGATTTCCCGGGACAGGGAATTTCCCGGGAAATTTAAATTAGCTAAAAATCTACCGGGATCCCGGGATCCCGGTAAAGAAACCCTAGAGGCGGCGTTATCCCCCAAGAGAAAGATAGGAGAAGGAAAGAAAGGAAGAGGTGTTCACTTGGCAGGAGCCAAGTGCACACAGACTTCAGCCGAGTGGCCGTTGTCTTATAGACTCCTAATCAACAAGTTGGCTTAGAAGGAGCCAAGGGGGAGAGGGGAAGGGGTCTTTGGGGGAGAAGGAAGGATGACCTCCCCCCAAAGGGGTTGCCTTAGCCTAAGAGTGAAAGGATAGACGGAGGACTTTGCCCACCACCACCCAAACATTATTTTAACTATGATTATATGAGTGTAGATGAACGTGAAGACTTTGATCGATACTACAACAGTTTTAATGAACGTAATCCTTATAATATAGCTGATGAATGTGAGCGTTATTGCGTGAATGATGTGCGAGTGCTTAGAGTATGTTTCCAGGCCTTTAGAAGGATGTACATAGGCCGTTTCAAATGCGATCCGCTGCAAGTCGCAACCACCATCGCGTCATTATGTTTTACGGTGTTCAAAAATAACCATGCCTAAAGCCACCTTAGCCATTATTCACCGAAACAACCCCCGCAGTTACGGTCACAAGGCTATTTACTGGCTCATACACCTACAGCAACAGACAGGTGTATACATAAAGCACGCCCGCAACACGGGTGAAGTACCCATTAAGATTAATGGTCGTGTTTTTTGGGTTGATGGGTTAAGTGAAAACCGTGTCACTGGTGTGAAGACTGTGTACTCCTTTAACGGATGCTGGTGGCATGGATGCCCCCGTCCTGAGTGCGGAATCGCCGGAGATATCCACGGTAGATCTCCTGCCGACTGTCTTGCATGGACCCGCACCCGTGATCAACTTATAGGGTCCCAGTTCACTCACAAAGTCTTGTGGGAGCATGAATATGATGCACGGATGGAGACAGACGAGGTGTACCGTGAGGAAATAAACACGATCAAGCGTTCAATGGTGCTGGATCCTCTCAAATGTGGTGATAGCTTGTTTGGAGGACGTACAAATCCATTCAGGCTATACTTTCCACCTACGGAGGGTGTGAAGCTCCATTACTACGATTTCTGTTCTTTATACCCATACGTGATGAAGAACAATCCGTACCCGTGGGCGCTCCTGAGAAACTGGTGGGACCTAACCTGCCCTCCATCAATGAATTTTCAAGAAATTTGAATGATCGTTACTTTGGGCTCTTTCGTAGACGTACTCCCCCCACGCAATTTATGGATGCCGATCTTACCCGTCGTTATCGACCACAAGCTCATGTTTCCCCTGTGCGTGAAGTGCGCGGAAGAGAATAACGGCAATTGTAACCATATACCCCACCAGCGTAAGATCAGAGGCGTATATACAAGTCCAGAGCTGGCCCCTAGCCGTACGCCATGGGTATAGAATACTGAAGATACATGAGGTGTGGAGGTTTCAGAAGCTACCCAACCTTTTCACACCATATATAAACGCATTTTTGAAGGATAAGGTTGAGGCATCAGGGTATCCGCGAGGAGTTGACACCGAAGATGAAAAGTCTGCCTATATTCAACGTTACCGCGACCGCGAAGGTATACAACTTGATCGTGCCCAAATTGCAAAGAATCCTGGCAAGCGCTTTAGTGCAAAGTTGTGTCTAAACAGTCTATGGGGAAAATTTGCACAGAATACCGGCAAAGGGAACATTCATTTGGCACAAAGTTATAGTGAAGTCTTTATGCCAATGCTCCCGATAAAGAGGTCATGGAGATCGTGAATGTAGGTAATACTTACATAATAAAGTACAACAACACTGAATTGGCCACAGATACCTCAAGGGTTACAAACATACCTGTGGCAGCTTCATTCACAACAGCCTACGCCCGCATAAGACTTTGGGGTCTATTGCATTCTCTTGGGCGGAGAGTACGTATTGCATGCCGATACAGATAGCGTGATATTCACAAAGAGGGAGGGTGAATACATGCCTGCTATTGGGGAGTTCCTCGGCGAGCTCACTGATGAGATCAAGGATGAGTATGGGGACAACGCATACGTCGACTCTCTTGTCTCAACAGGACCTAAAACGTATGGGGTACGGGTGAGGGTGAGGATATGAAATATATCGTGAAGGCAAAGGGTATTACGCTCAACCATGCGAATCGGCGGGTTGTTAACTTTGAATCGTTGAAGGATCTAGTGTGTTTGGACGATGAGAGCGATCGGCCTCCCCAACTAACTGCAGGCACCCACAATTTTCGGGCGCAGAACCTGGGGGGCGTGAAGGAAGTTAGGGGAACGAAGGTGTGCCGTAACACCTATAGGAAACGTTACCAGTTACCTGGTACTTATGACACCGTACCCTTTGGATACCATAACCTTTGATGCGTCTATTGTCAACTTATTTATCACGTATTTGTAAATGTCTTGTATATAATCTTTGATTTATCTATTGTTAACTTATTTATTACACGTATTTGTAAATATATATAACTTGAATATCTCGTTTATTAAATAAATCATGTTTCAATTAGCGTTTCACTTTCTCCTTTGTGTGTGTGTGTGTGTGTGCACAGGTGAAAGTTCTAAGCTCCGCCCACTGTAAGTCCAGTAACGTGAGTCATGCTACTATCTGGGATTCCCTGCGTGGTCAGTTGACTGCAGTAAGCCCTTGAGCTCAGACGTGTATTCGCCCGCGTAGAAGAAAATGGCTACCTTTAATATTGCTTGTTCAACGTTTATGAAATGGTATTCTGCAAAGCTTCAAGATGTGGTGGATACCGAAAAACTTCCTATTCCCCCCTCCTTTGCCTCTTTTAAAACCACATTGGATCGTGCGAAGGAGCAAGACGTACAAATACTCTATGGTTATTCTGGTGAGAGCGTTGTAGGCTTTCGTTGCACAGACGATGTATTGAAGTATGCTGGAGACCTAAGCTTTATAAAGTCTCACATATACCGTTAAGTAAAAGAAACCGCGTGCAGAAGAGAAGCAGCAGATATGGATAATGAGTCTTGTGGATGAGTGGTGGGATAAGCGGTATTATGTCATGGTACACCATGTCGATTACTCATACCCTACGACTGAAAATGTGAATCTCGTCATCTTGGAGAATCTTAAGTATTTTTACCACTATATTAATGTATATCATGATGAGGTTCGAAGTGAGGTTGTGGCTAGTGCCCTGCGTGAGTTTTTAGCAGACTTTAGAGACGAGTATCGTTTGCTAGGCAAAAAGGAAAAATATGGGCATATGTTCCTCTCAAATAGTGCGCCGGAGTGTGAAGATGTTTAGGAGAGATAAAACATTATAAAATGTGCCTAGTTCGTGAAATTTACCCTGAGGGAAACTGTCTGGTGCGTATTCTGGTAGTGATAAAACGTTAAAACTGAAATTAATTCTTGTACCGGAAAAAAACACCTACCAAATATAATGGGGTACAACAATTCGATCAGCGCCGCACACATTTCATTAGATTATGGTGCGACTCGCACCTCACGGATCATACGAATTCGAACAAACGCATTCACGTATCATCAGGGTGAGTCAACCGCCCATCGAACCATTCCTGCCTACCTGCGTGCCTCACGCGGCTCATAGTTATCTCAGAGCTTGAACCGAGTGGACGTGCGCTCCTCGAATACGATGGAACTTCCTTTGAGCAGCATTCTCAACACCTCGTACGATGTGTCCGTGACGAAATCGTTGCGCGTGTTCAGGCGTAAATCCGGTGCCGTTAGCTATGTATTGGAAACGGAATGTAGACAAACAAACGGAATGTTGTTTATTTAAGTGTCGAGATGAATAGAATCTTCGTGATAGTTGAGAAGTGAAGTGAAGATCGTTATAAAATACCTGCTAACGTAGGTACAAGAAGAGAGCAGATTAGTGACACCCCCTCATACGCCGTTGTATGTACGTTGTGTATAAATAATCATCGGCCATGCATTGATATACGGCTGATGTGGAAGAATGCTTGATAATAACGCTGTTGTTCCTACGCTAAACCGTTTCATCCTCGACAGAATGTTTGAAATCGTCGGATTCCGCAAGCTGAAACCTATATTAGACGCGCGTGTTACGGATATGCTTTATTTTAATACATTACTTGAATACGCATACACCGCTCTGCTCGACCGGTTTACCGAGTGTAGGGCTGAACAAGTTGAGATTGGTCTAGAGCTGGACGTTTATTTAAAAAGTTTAGACTTTGAAATATCATGAACTTTGGTACAAACCAATTGATGGGTACAAGGCTGAGCTCAGCTACGTCGTTCACCCTGAAGAACTATTTCTTTATATAACGAGCAGTTGTCGTAACGACTTAGAAGATTATTTCAATTGCCGCTATGTTGAGTGAAGATGAGTTCACGATTGAAAAGCTCGCGTCGGTAGAAATAAACCCTCGATTGGAAAGGCGTGTTTATAAACTTGTGTTTAATAATGTAGCTAACGGTGAACTCTTTGTGCGTGCTTTTGATTGTATTCTAGACGTATTTAAAGATAACTTACCAACCGGTTGCAAAGTGGGAACAAAAATAGTACTGAACGATATGAAGGCCCTTCATATCGAGTACAGGTTTCCCTATGCTTTAAGCGGTGAAATATTATTAAACCGCGTATACTGCGTAATGCAGAGCAATAATGATATAATTGTAGACTCGATTAAGTGCGAGTTTAGTATTTTGAAAAAAAAGTGAAATGTATTTATATATTTAACATATTTGTGTGTGTGTGTGTGTGTGTGTGTGTGTGTACATATTTCTGCTATATTGATGACTATACGATTTCTTATGTTGCGCGGTAGAAGATAAAGTGTATATTTATTTAGTTGTGTGTATATATTTCTGCTATATTGATGGTTATATTATTTTTTATGTTTCGCGGTAGAAGATAGTGTATGTATTTATTTAGTTGTGTGTGTATATTTCTGCTATGTTGATGGTTATATTATTTCTTATTTTTGTTTTTTGATCATTCTAATGTATATTTATTTTCTATATATATCCATAATATATATATATATATATATATATATATATATATATATATAATATATAATATATATATATATATATATAATATAAATATATTTGTCCTGTACTGTTATATTGACGAATATATTTTTTAATTATATACATATTCCTCGTTCATATTTCTTAAACTATTATTATTTTTAATTGATCATTCAAATGTATATTTATTTTCTATATATTTATATAAACAGAATGATGTAATGTTTTATTTAATTCTTTTGGTTGTAAACAAATATATCAAATGGCTTGTTACGCCTTCTAAACCTACTAGCGGAATTCTAAGCCAACTTTTAAGAATTAAATAAACGGTTCAATCTGGCAACCTAATAATGTATACTTGAAGAATTGAAATGGTATCTGGCAACTCGCCCTAATAATGTATACCTGAACAATTAAAATAAAAAGTGGTATCTGACAACTCAACCTGAACAAGCCATTTACGCCTTCAAAGCCAACTGGCTGATTAGGGGTCTATAAGAGGACGGCGGGTCGGCTGAAGCGTTATTATGCACTTGGCAGGAGCCAGGTGAACACCTCTCTTCCTTTCTCACCTTGTCCTGTCTTTCTCTTGGGGGATAACGCCGCCTCCAAGTTTCATGACCCCTTGTTGCACCTGCAGCATCCCCCAACCCCTTTGCAACATTGAGTTGTATACCCCCACCCCTTTGCAACCCCATTTGCAACATTGATCATTATCTCTTGTAACATTGCAACATTCCTGCACTCTACCTTTTGCACAATACTACTTGTGCCAAATGAATGTTCCCTTTGCCGGTATTCTGTGCTAATTTTTCCCATAGACTGTTTAGACACAACTTTGCACTAAAGCGCTTGCCAGGATTCTTTGCAATTTGGGCACGATCAAGTTGTATACCTTCGCGGTCGCGTTAACGTTGAATATAGGCAGACTTTTCATCTTTGGTGTCAACTCCTTGCGGATACCCTGATGCCTCAACCTTATCCTTCAAAAATGCGTTTATATATGGTGTGAAAAGGTTGGGTAGCTTCTGAAACCTCCACACCTCATGTATCTTCAGTATTCTATACCCATGGCGTACGGCTAGGGATAGCTCTGGACTTGTATATACGCCTCTGATCTTACGCTGGTGGGGTATATGGTTACAATTGCCGTTATTCTCTTCCGCGCACTTCACGCACAGGGGAAACATGAGCTTGTGGTCGATAACGACGGGTAAGATCGGCATCCATAAATTGCGTGGGGGGAGTACGTCTACGAAAGAGAGCCCAAAGTAACGATCATTCAAATTTCTTGAAAATTCATTGATGGAGGGCAGGTTAGGTCCCACCAGTTTCTCAGGAGCGCCCACTGGGTACGGATTGTTCTTCATCACGCATGGGTATAAAGAACAGAAATCGTAGTAATGGAGCTTCACACCCTCCGTAGGTGAAAAGTATAGCCTGAATGGATTTGTACGTCCTCCAAACAAGCTATCACCACATTTGAGAGGATCCAGCACCATTGAACGCTTGATCGTGTTTATTTCCTCACGGTACACCTCGTCTGTCTCCATCCGTGCATCATATTCATGCTCCCACAAGACTTTGTGAGTGAACTGGGACCCTATAAGTTGATCACGGGTGCGGGTCCATGCAAGACAGTCGGCAGGAGATCTACCGTGGATATCTCCGGCGATTCCGCACTCAGGACGGGGGCATCCATGCCACCAGCATCCGTTAAAGGAGTACACAGTCTTCACACCAGTGACACGGTTTTCACTTAACCCATCAACCCAAAAAACACGACCATTAATCTTAATGGGTACTTCACCCGTGTTGCGGGCGTGCTTTATGTATACACCTGTCTGTTGCTGTAGGTGTATGAGCCAGTAAATAGCCTTGTGACCGTAACTGCGGGGGTTGTTTCGGTGAATAATGGCTAAGGCGGCTTTAGGCATGAAGTTATTTTTGAACACCGTAAAACATAATGACGCGATGGTGGTTGCGACTTGCAGCGGATCGCATTTGAAACGGCCTATGTACATCCTTCTAAAGGCCTGGAAACATACTCTAAGCACTCGCACATCATTCACGCAATAACGCTCACATTCATCAGCTATATTATAAGGATTACGTTCGTTAAAACTGTTGTAGTATCGATCAAAGTCCACGTTCATCTACACTCATACAATCATAGTTAAAATAATGTTTGGGTGGTGGTGGGCCGACGTAGTTTAAAGTCTCGCTGAGTCTGAGAGAGAGAGAAAGTTCGACCCAAATTCCTTCTCGCCAGTTTGCGGTTTTAAAAGGCCTCGGGCTGGACCTTTTAGCTGGATCTCTTGGTTACCTGCTCCGCTCACTCCTCGTCTGAACACAATGTTAAAACATTATTCTATGAGTTAATATTTTGGATTCGTTTTAAATTTTAATAACTGAAAGAAAGTAAATAAAACGGCGTTTAAATAATTAGTTTCTTACATTGTTAATATTGGTTTTAATAACACTGCCTAACACCAATTTTGCTGATTTAATTCTAACACCTGTTTTTAGGTAACTTTGGTGTGCTGATTTCAAAAATCACCTTAGTTTTTGCCTATCACGTCAGGTTTTCGAGCAATCAAATACGAATATTTTGGAGATATCGCATTTTGGCAGGGTTATGCCCAATTTTTTTTTCTTTTCAAAAAATAAGTTTTTACATACTCAGAATCAGCATGGAAAATTAAACAATTGTGCAGGGAGTGAACTTTAATATACAATGGTAATATTGACACATAAAGTGATTAAAAGTGTTTAAATAAGCAAAAAATGAATCCATATTAAAGCAAGCACGGGACCAGTTTTCTTAACATTGTCTTTTTCTTGTTTTCTTACTTTTCAGTGCTGATAAATTTTCTCTTATAGGACTTCCTAGAATGAGAGATGTCAAGACAATCTCTTTGCAGGCTCCAGCAGTAGTCAGCCATCATATGGGTATCCCATCTTCCTTGGTATCGTTCTTCCATCACTTTGATATCTTGGTGGAACCTTTCACCTTGCTCTTCACTAACATCACCAAGATTTTCTGGAAATTTATCCAGATGACTGTTGAGATAGTGAACTTTAATGCTCATGTTGCAACCCAACTGCTGAAAGTTTACAAGTAAATCCTTTACAAGATCTTTATAATTTTCACTTTTTGTTTCCTAGGAAGTTCTTAACTACTGCCACAAAAGCATTCCAAGCTCTTTCCTCCGTTTCGGTCATTGAGTTACTGAACTGCGGATCTTTCATCAGTTTTCTTATCTGGGGACCATCGAATATACCAGCTTTAAGCTTCTCATTACTAAGACCTGGAAAAGTTGCACATATGTAATTAAAACAATCACCTTCTTTATTCAAAGCTTTTACAAACTGCTTCATAAGCCCAAGTTTGATGTGGAGTGGTGGAAAAATGATCTTTTCTCGATCCACCAATGGCTCGTTTACAATATTTTTATCTCCTACATTTAAATTTTGCCTTAGTGGCCACTTTTCCTTTACCCAATGTTCAACTTTGGCGCGACTATCCCATAAGCACAAGAAACATGGATACTTTGTGTAGCCACTTTGTTGGCCAAGAAGAAAGTTGACCATTTTCAGGTCAACACAAATCACCCATTTATGAACATCATATTTTAGCATCTCTAGCACTATTTTTATATTTTCATATTCTTCTTTTAGATGCACTGAATGAGCAATAGGAATCGCGCCATATTCATTCCCATTGTGAAGCAAGACACACTTTAAACTTCTTTTTGAACTGTCTATAAACAATCTCCACTCATTGGGGCTATAGTGGGTTACACCCATTGCATTCAAAAGTCCTTCTACATTATGGCAGTAAACCAAATCCTTCTCTGCACCAAAATATTGCAACAATTCTCTTTCCCTATTGCGATAAGATGTTATTTTTGTCCCAGGATGAAGTAGATTTTTCTCGTGCAATCTTGAAGCTAATAATTCTGATGACTCTTTTGAAAGGCTGAGATCACGAATTAAATCATTCAACTCAAGTTGATTAAATCGCTGAGGTGTCGTTGATGAAGAAGGCTGTTCAAAATCATCATCAGTGATATCACGTTCGATCTCATCAGGTAATTCCATATCTTCATCATCTTCTGTGAGTGTTGGAAGGTCCGTGAAAATTGGAACAGGAATTTCATCTGAGTGAGAAACTGGTCTGATTGCTGAATCTAGGTTAGGATACTTTAGATGGTGTTTATTCTTTGCGTTGAAGCCAGAAATCTTCACCAGGCAAAAGTAGCAATCATCTGAATGATTTTTGGGCTCGCCATACCATAGGAATGCCAAACTTCAAACCTTTTCTGTTTCCATTTGTCCATTGTCGTAAATGTTCCACACAAGTTTTGCAAACAGTGTGAGGAGCCCACGACTTATCCTGATCTCCAAGTTTAACTTTAAAATAGGCCAGGTATGCCTTTTTTACGAAATCAGTAATGTTCATCCTCGGCTTTAGTAACGTAAAGCATCCACAAATGTAGCAGAAAACATCTGGGCTGTTTGAACACTTTCTTCGAACAGTAGACATGATGATGATGATGAGCTGCAACGCACCCTTCACTCACCACTGATCGCAAATAACTCCCGCAGTATTGGATCCAGCGTTGCCACTCACGTTAAAGGAAAATACCCAGATCACTTACCAATAAAAACCCATATGAGCAAAAATAAACCCAGATGATGAAAAATTAATGAAATTCAAAATTTAACGGGAAATAATACCTAAAATGATATAAAAATAAATAATTTAATACTTACGTTGTAATGCTGTAACATATTAATCCTCTTTATCCATTGCCTCAATGTTCATTAGCTCACGGTCTTCTTTTTTCGATTTCATTCTACTTGTGTATCTACCTACGGTGACACGAACCATCCATGACTTCCTTGATTAATTCTGAGCTCGGGTCCCAGGGCATGATGAACCATTTCTTGAGATTGCTTGTTTCGTTAGAAGACGGTCAGTCACGGTATCTGCATTTAATCTATTTGTGAACTTCGTCTTTGTGCAATTTACTTGAGAAAATATTCGTTCCACGCAGGCAGAAGAATGTGGTAAAATAGTTAAATTGGTCATAAACTCTGAGAGCCTTTCAAATTTAGAATGACCGAGCCCATCTTTTATATTTCGCAGTGAATACCAGAAATCAGGGATACTTTTTCCTGAAAACATAATGTCTTTACAGTATCGAAATGAGCGCCATTCGTCATCAAGTTCATTTAGAGTACGCTCTGGTGCAATTAACGGAAAGTTCGATGCTAGGGGCACGATCGACTGTGGAGATTTTATCGCCACTCCGATAAGTGAGTGGCGATTCGGGAACAATTTATAAATAAAAGATAAAGGATAATAAAAATTTTATTAGAAGGAATTTTATTATTAGTAAACTTACAATTAATTCGATAATTAATTGTCATAGGGATCAACCTGATCGCCATTTACACGAACAGCAAGCTGTATGCGTCTCCATGTCCTGTCTAACATTTTTTGTAAAAGTTCTTTATCCTCATTGATGTCACAACGCGACTCTGACTGAAAATACAGCAATAGAGCATCCCACTGTTCCAATATAACTTTTATGACATTTTCACGCGATAACCATCTGGTTTGAGAGAGCTTTGGAATGGAGTTCTCCTTTGTGTCCACAACATTCTGTATTATTTTAAAATCATTAAGACGTTTACTGCTGCGAGCAAAGTATGACGTCAAATCCTTGAGAAATGATTCAAGATATGAAGGTAAAACCTTCACCGCATGGCTAGAACACAGTGCAAACGAGTGACAAATGCAACCAATAACAAATACAGCCGGAATGTCGTCTTTCAACAATTTTTGAAAGCCGCTCTTACGACCCATCATGGTCGAGCAATTGTCACTACCGAATCCCAGGATGTTGCTCAACGGAATATTTTGTTGGGTTAGAGTAGATTTCACATTGTTATAAAGACCCTGCGATGAACCATCTTCCACTGTTACAGCATCCAGAAGAGCATCTTTAACGTCACACGCTTGCAAATCAAAATAGCGTACAACTATTGCTAAAATGTGTGTCACTGATATGTCGGTACTTTCATCAATTAATAAAGAAAACTTTTGTTTTCTGCATATTTCTGAAATTGCATTTTTTTCGTGGTATGCAATCCCGTCTTGCATAATGTACGTTAACTTAGTTTTCTTCATATTCACATTTTTAGCTATCTCACTGTCAGGAAGTGCATTTTTGCAGACATCTATCAGATGATTTACATGAAGAAAAGGAACATGATGTTCAGCGAAATACCCTGCTATAAGTAATTCTGCTTTCGCCACTTTTTCATCAAGCGAAGTTGATTTCTTCACTAAAAACGAATCCAATGTAATGCTTGACTTTGCATCATTAAAAGCTTTTTTATGCTTGATAGTATTTTTATGAGCTATTAACATTGATTTGTTAGCATTTTTTAATTGAATTCGGCAACAAATACAATAGCTGGCGTCTGGATTGTCAACATCTTGCTTTAACCAGTCTTTGAATTCAGTATCTTTCAGCCACGCACTATTGAATCTTTGGGTGTACCACTTACTTTTTTTTGGGGGCGGAGTACTATCAGCCATTATTCCGATGAAGGGTTGAAATTCGAACACTTTAATAACTTCACTCGACACAAATCAAATATATAAATAGTTCACAGTTACCACACAAACGTGCGAGTGACCCGACCAACCCTCTCAAACGTCCAAAAATACTGAAGTACGATAATTTCGTTCGTGGGCTGAAAAATAATTGCGCTCAAGATTGTTGGAACTTTGCTCGTTAATTTAACGATGTATTAATTTTCATATGTAACGTGAATGAAACAAAATTGCATATATTCAATTTAATTAGTTAAAGTTAGAACATATGTATTACCATTTCTTTTCTTCTATATGACTATGAAAATAAAGTGATACGGATACGGTTTCGAAGAACTGTCGTTTACACGTGAATTAAGGTCTTGCATATGTTTGAAACATGTTTGAAACATCGAGAGAGAGAGAGAGAGAGCTTCAAACGCATGCGCACTTCGTGTAATTTCAAACTAAGTATAAAGAATTACCGCATGGGAAAGAAAATGACGTTATTTGATAGGGATTGCAAGATCTCGTGTCACGATGCATGAATTTTACAAGATATATAAAAATTAGAAATTAATAAAGAAAAAAGACAAAAAACCCAGATTTCCTAGAAATTTGAAAATAAAAACCTATAAACCCAGCATGGCATTGAAAAACCTAGATCTGGGTGGAAAAACCCAGCAGTGGCAACACTGATTGGATCACTGAATGCTGCCCACATGTAACTCTGTGCCGCTCCCAATCATGTGGCGAGCCGGCGATGACGTCACACACTTTGCAGCTGTATCCAACCAGGACAGACTGACGTCACTAGCGGAACCGGCTGCTCTCACTCCGCCAATGGGAAATCTCTCTCAGATCATGACGTCACGGTCACACCTGGGGAAATGACAGATACCCAAGATTTTAATATGTTGTACATGACCTTTAGATTTAATGCACATATTTGCGTATTCCACAGATAAAATTTTAACAGCAAAACAGCTGTTAACATGTCTCAAAAATCATCAATTTTGATAAGCGCCCTTCATGGATCATCCAAAATAGGCATATTGCATTGCACGAAAACCTGATGTGATGGACAAAATCTAAGGTGATTTTTTAAATCAACACATCAATATTATCCAGAAACAGGTCTTAGAATTAAATCAGCAGCAAAATATTTTTTTTTGTTGGGCAGTGTAATTGATTCTCTTAAAAGGAGAAAATTCATTTGCTTTAAATTAATATACTTTTGGCATTTTTCTGATTTTCATTCACATAATATTTACAGAGGTGTGTGTATGTGTGTGTGTATAGATTTGAGAATGTTAATGGAACGATTTCTTTTGCTAAGCCAATTGTTTAGTGAATTTTTTAATGTTAATATTGTTTTAATTAACTTTAAGGTGAAAATCCGTTTATATATATATAGTATATATATACAGGTCGTCCGATAAGTGAGTGGCGATTCGGGAACAATTTATAAATAAAGATAAGGATAATAAAAATTTTATTAGAAGGAATTTTATTATTAGTAAACTTACAATTAATTCGATAATTAATTGTCATAGGGATCAACCTGATCGCCATTTACGAACAGCAAGCTGTATGCGTCTCCATGTCCTGTCTAACATTTTTTGTAAAAGTTCTTTATCCTCATTGATGTCACTTAACTTCTGCGATTTTTGTCAGATCAGATTCACTTTGATTTTCACGGCCATTAATCTGCATCTTGAGGATTCCCCAGAGGGTATTATCCGGGGTAGTCAAGTCCGGACTCCGCGGAGGCCAAGGTACAGGACCATACTTTCCGATCCATCTGCCAGGAAAATTTCTGTCTAGGAACTCACGCGCAGCGAAAGCGGTGTGTCCTGGAGCACCATCTTGCTGATAAATAGGGTTGCGAATATTCATATTTCTTAAAGTGGGTAGAAATCTGTTCTCCAACATGTCGATATAACTTCCTGAAGTAATTCGACCAGTGCACACAAATGGACCAATTAAACAATGCGCTGATATTGCACACCATATCATGATTCGAGGGGGGATACTGTTTTACTTGATCATAATATGATTTTCTTTCGACCAAAAAACGAAAATTTGCTTTTGCCATCGCCATAAAGGGCACATTCATCACTGAAGAACGTACGATCTCTCTCGGCTTTACTTGGAAAAGCTTCAAGAATTTGTTGACAAGCATTAACTCTGACAATTTTATCTTGTGGCGATAAAAACTGAACGGAGGTTGGGCGGAAAGCTTTAAAATGCAAGTCTTTTTTCATCAAATCATGCAGTGTTGATTTCGGAACATTTAATGCAGATGCACGCCTACGAATACTTTTGGTTGGCGATTGGCGAATTGACACTTGATCATCTTCCAATCTTGCTCTTGCTTTGGGGCGACCACGGCGTTTTTTATCAATTAATTATCATCCCAGTTGTGAATAATTTGTGTTCCCATTTTCTAATAATTTCGCCCTTTGGCGGCACATAATTAAATCTTTGATCAAACCTTTCGCGTACTACCTTCATGCAATGCTTGGTTTTTCCAGATTCATGCCACCATGTTGCTGCTAATATCCGTGCTTCATATGTGTAGGGACTTTGATCACAAATTTTATCAACACGTGCGTCTACCTCGGCCATTGCAACGCCAATAATTAGAAATAATAAAAATAAAACAATGAAAAACCAGAAAAACCAGAAATAAACATGAATTGCTGCAAAATTAAAAATTTGGATTTCATGTGAAGCTAGCTTAATTGAAAAAAGCATAGACATTTATTAGATATCAAAGATATTAGTACACTATGCTAACTGACATAGAATCGCCACTCACTTATCGGACGACTTGTATATATATATAAGGAATGACAAAATTAAATAGACAGTTAATATGATTATATATATATATATATATATATATATATATATATAAGGTAAGGAGAAAGTCGTTCAATTGTGTGTGTGTGTATTTTGTCTGACCTATTATTTTGACGATTGTACGTATTATATTATTTTTGTGCAGTCGAAGGCAAATTCTATTTATTTAATTAATAAACATTTTCTTTTTGTCAATTTCGATTTTAAAGAGAAAGTCTGTATGCTTTGGTAACGAATTAAAATAAATGGTGGTATCTTGCAACTCACCTAATAATGTACACCTGTACAATTAAAATAAAAAATGGTATCTGGCAACTCAACCATCATCTATATAAGATCCGCTTGGCTTCGGAGCTGGCAGTTTGATGCGAACTTCGGCCGAATAAAGATCTCTCTCCTTCCCTTTTTAGGTTAAGACTTAGCTTAGTTTCCCTTTGGGGGGTTAGGACATCCCACCTTGTCCCCCCCAAAGTCCTCCTCCGTCTATCCTTTCTCTCTTAGGCTAAGGCAACCCCTTTGGGGGGAGGTCATCCTTCCTTCTCCCCCCGAAGACCCCTTCCCCTCAACCTCCCCTCTCCCCCTTCGCTCCTTCTAAGCCAACTGGCTGATTAGGGGCCTATAAGACAACGGCCACTCGGCTGAAGTCTTAGTGTGCACTTGGCTCCTGCCAGGTGAACACCTCTCTTCCTTTCACTCCTGTCTTTCTCTTGGGGGATAACGCCGCTTCCAAGTTTCATGACCCCTTGTTGCACCTGCAACATCCCCCACCCCCTTTGCAACATTGAGTTGTTGCATACCCCCACCCCTTGCAGCATTGAGTTGTTGCATACTCCCACCCCTTTTGCATCATCAATCATTATATCTTGCAACATTCCTGCACTCTACCTTTTTGAGGCTATACTACTGGCGGCACCACCATGGAGTGCTGCACTGCTTTCAAAGGACATCAATCGAAGGCAAGAATGGGCACCGCTGGAGCACTAAGCCATCTACAAGAGCACATTCCCGGACTCCCCAGCACATCATCATCCCACCCATGGAGCCCGGCTCCACTCATAGAGCTGCAGCTGCTACGAATCCCCTTACATGTCTGGAATTGTTCCTGACCGAATTTACGATTGACCACATTCTCGACTGCACCAATGACACCATCAGGTCAGTAGTATAGCCGCAAAAGGGTAGAGTGCAGGAATGTTGCAAATTATTACGTAATGTCCCAATGTTGCAAAGGGGGGGATGGGGATTATGCAACAACTCAATGTTGTAAAGGGGGTAGGGTGTTGCAAAAAAGGGGGTGGGGGGATGCTGCAGGTGCAACAAGGAAACTTGGAGGCGGCGTTATCCCCCAAGAGAAAGGAGAGAAAGGAGGAGAGGTGTTCACCTGGCAGGAGCCAAATGCATATTAAGACCAGCCGAGTAGGCGTTGTCTTATAGACTCCTAATCAGCCAGTTGGCTTAGAAGGCGTAAATGGCTTGTTCAGGTTGAGTTGCCAGATACCACTTTTTATTGTATACATTATTATGGAGAGTTGCCAGATACCATTTTAATTGTATACATTATTATAGACTCCTAATCAGCCAGTTGGCTTAGAAGACGTAAATGGCTTGTTCAGGTTGAGTTGCCAGATACCACTTTTTATTGTATACATTATTATGGAGAGTTGCCAGATACCATTTTAATTGTATATATTATTATAGACTCCTAATCAGCCAGTTGGCTTAGAAGGCGTAAATGGATTGTTCAGGTTGAGTTGCCAGATACCAATTTTTATTGTATACAATATTATTATGGAGAGTTGCCAGACACCGTTTTAATTGTATACATTATTATGGAGAGTTGCCAGATACCATTGTTCAGGTATACAGTTGCCAGATTGTACCATTTATTTTCTTAAAAGTTGGTTTAGAAGGCGTAACATGATATAATTAACCAAAAGAATTAAGTAAAACAGCATTGTATCATTCTGTTTATTATAAATATATAGAAAGTAAATATACATTTGAATGATCAATAATAATAGAAATATGAACGAGGAATATGCATATAATCATATATCCGTCAATATAACAGTACAGGAGAAATATACACACACACACAATTATGGAGATATATAGAAAATAAATATACATTTGAATGATCAATAATAATAGAAATATGAACGAGGAATATGCATATAATCAAACACACACACACACACAATTATGGAGATATATAGAAATAAATATACATTTGAATGATCAATAATAATAGAAATATGAACGAGGAATATGTATATAATCATATATCCTTCAATATAACAGTACAGGAGAAATATCACACAAATGTTAAATATATAAATACATTTCACTTTTTTTTCAAAATACTAAACTCGCACTTAATCGAGTCTACAATTACATCATTATTGCTCTGCATTACGCAGTATATGCGGTTTAATAATATTTCACCGCTTAAAGTATAGGGAAACCTGTACTCGATATGAAGGGCTTTCATATCGTTCAGTACTATTTTTGTTCCCACTTTACAACCGGTTGGTAAGTCATCTTTAAATACGTCTAGAATACAATCAAAAGCACGCACAAAGAGTTCATCGTTAGCTACATTATTAAACAAGTTTATAAACACGCTTTTCCAATCGAGGGTTTATTTCTACCGACCCGAGCTTTTCAATCGTGAACTCGTCTTCACTCAACATAGCGGCAATTGAAATAATCTTCTAAATCGTTACGACAACTGCTCGTTATATAAAGAAATAGTTCTTCAGGGTGAACGGTGTAGGTGAGCTCAGCCTTGTACCGATCAATTGCTTTGTACCAAAGTTCATGGTATTTCAAAGAGTAAACTTTTTAAATAAACGTCCAGCTCTAGACCATTCTCACCTTTCACCTTGTTCAGCCCTACACTCGGTAAACCCATTGAGCAGAGCGGTGTATGCGTATTCAAGTACTGTATCAAAATAAAGCATATCCGTAACACGCGCGTCTAATATAGGTTTCAGCTTGCGGAATCCGACGATTTCAAACATTCTGTCGAGGATGAAACGGTTTCGCGTAGGAACAAGAGCGTTATTATCAGAAGCATTCTTCCACATCAGCCGTATATCAATGCATGGCCGATCGTTATTTATTCACAACGTACATACAACGGCGTATGAGGGTGCGTCACTAATGAGTCACACTCGAGGATGAACCGAGTGATGTATTCGAAAGTACCGTCCACCGCTGGTACGACTCCTTTGGTTGTCGTGCAGCAGTTGGTTCGTAGACGATGGTTACTCGAGGCTACTCGCTGCGCTCACTTAGTAAGACCTGCGAGGTATCATTAATTATTTAGCAGAACTGATTGAAAGGAAGAGAGACACCATCGCAAATTTGGCTTACGTCCTGCCAATGTTACGAAAAGGAAAATCCACAAGAAGTCCCTATTATAGAAAGGTTTTGGATGCGACCTTTCGCCCTGAGTGAGCATCTTTTTGAAATGGGAGGAAGATATACTAATGTTTGAGAGGGAATCTCTGAACCATTTTTTCGAGGATGAACCGAGTGATGTATTCGAATGTCGCATTAACTGATAGACACACGCAAGTGTGTCTTGCTTATTTCACCTACATTTTCCTTTATTTATTCAAAGATATTTTATATATATATATTAAATTTGCTTATCTTTTCAGTCTTAGTCTTATGTACCAAAAGGTTCAAATAAGTACAATCTGTGCTCAACCTTTATTAATAATAACTTATTTAATTTAACCTCATATTACATTAGTGTCTGAAAAATCATTGAAACATTATTTTTTTCAATAATGAAGTTTAAGTTTAATAATTATATATAATCTTTTCCAAGTGTAAATACATTTCACATGTTATAAATAAATTATATATATATCCACGATGTTTAACAATGTATACATATAGTAAAATTCGGTCAGGATAAAATTGTTATCGATAAAAAATTAGTTTTCTATCGTTGAACTCAAATCAATTAATCATTAAAGAAAATGAGGGTTATGGATAACTATGTCAAGTTCATAGAATTATTTTATTTTTTTAATAACAATATCATTTTTATCAAATACTAAATAAGTTTAAATATTATTAACTTTGCTTATCTTTTCAAAGTGGGTATCTTACGTACCAAAGGCTATAAAAGTTTAAACAAAAAATTTGTACTTGAGGTTTATTATGAAAAACTTTCATTTAACATCATCTACAGTAGTGTATGAAAAATCATTCAAACATTATTTTTTCAATAATGAAGTTTAAGTTTAATAATTATATATAATCTTTTGCAAAGTGTAAATACATTTTACAGGTTAAATAGAAAAAAAATAAGAAAAATATATATATGTATAAAGTCAATTTTATTTGAACAATCTTATTTTGTGTTTGTCCCTTATGACGCGGCACATTTTTTTTAATTTGGCACGAGATATGTTAGTGCCAATACGCTTTGGCAGCAACCTCTGAATGGCCTTCAGACATGGAAGGAATTGAAGACCTGCCACTTGTTGCTTGATCCCCTTGTTGTAATAGTTTACGACTACTTTCTCTATGATTTCACTTCTTGTCCAAGTGGGATCAAGAACAAGTGGCAGGTCTTCTTCGGCTTCTGGCTCGAGGACGATTGGCTCCAGGGCTTCTGGCTCGAGGACGATTGGCTCCAGGGCTTCTGGCTCGAGGACGATTGGCTCCAGGGCTTCTGGCTCGAGGACGATTGGCTCCAGGGCTTCTGGCTCGAGGACGATTGGCTCGAGGACGAATTGCTCGAGGAATTCTGGCTCGAAGACGATTGGCTCGTCCCGTTGTGGAGACATGGACGAGTGCACATCCGCCGTGACGATGTGACTAGATGGTGGTTGGACTGGAGATGAATGCCGCCACCGCCGTGGATGTCTGATCTCCAGCCGATGTTCCCGTTGTGGAGAGATGGATGCGTGCACATCCGCCGTGACGATGCGACTAGATGGGGGTTGGACTGGAGATCGATGCCGCCGCCGCGGATGTCTGATCTCCAGCCGATGTTCTTCCCGTTGTGGAGAGATGGATGATGCGCAGACTGGAGATCGATGCCGCCGCCGCGGATGTCTGATCTCCAGCCGATGTTCCCGTTGTGGAGAGATGGATGATGCGCAGACTGGAGTCTCATGTCTCCGCCGCCGCCGCGGATGTTCTTCCCGTTGTGGAGAGATGGATGATGATGGGTGGACTGGAATCTCATGTCTTCGCTTTTGTTGTTGTGGCTGTTTGTGCTGCCCCTCCTCCTCGTCGTCTTCCTCGAGGAGGACATCCTGGAGGAATGATCTTGTTCGAAATTGGGAGGGGGTCCCGCCTTTCCTCCTGCAGCCCGTGTTCACCTTTCTGGAAAAGAGTTTTTAAACAATTAATAAGTTTGAGTCCCTCCTCTGCCCTCCATACAAATCGTAGTGTCCTTTGGGTTGTTTTGGGTCGTGCCCTAAAAGAGTCGCAAGCGACTCTGCGTACTTAGGGCACTGCCCAAGGACATGAGTCACAACTGATTTTTCGAATGGATCTAGAGCTGACAGATCTCTTTTCATGAGGGTAGCCAGCTCTATATCCATTCTTAATCATAGTTGTGACTAACTGGAGGGTAACGGGTTTACCATTAAACGAGCAGAAGAAATACTCCTCGTCTAATGGTAAACCCGTTGATTTGAAGAGGGGCCTTATAATTGTGGTGTATTTTTCAAGAACACGGGCTGCATCTCCTTCCAGGATGTAGAAGGCCCCATAGTTGTACCTGCTTGTTTTATGTTCTTTTATAGTGATTATTACTTTGTCCTCCCGGTCATGTCGGCGGTCCTCCGTCCATCTCTGGATCGCAGCTTTCACGTCTTTAACCTTTAGCTTTGTAGCTTCTTTGGACCGCCGAAACGTTGAGATGGTCATAGTGACCAGGAGGATATCTCTGATCTTCAGGCACTCGTGCATTCCTCCAGCTGTCGCTATACCAGTGACGGAATCACTTAAGAAGTGCCTGAAGATCGTTTTGATTGGGCAGGTACTAGTGTAGTCCATGAGGTCCTTCAGGGGCAGTAAATTGGATTCCACGTAGGTGGGGTCGGACTGTCTGGCGACTATCTGTTCCTGGTCCTCGGCAGAGGCCTTCTTCAGGGATACTTTAATGAGTTCTTCAAGTACGAGGAACTGGTGTCTTGTCATCAATGTAGTGTCCTCGTACGTGAGCTGAATATAGTGTAAAAATTTGCGGACCGTCCTAACAGTCTTCATTTTCATGGACGGTCCGAATCTCTCCCCCTCCCTCTGAATGGTGTAGATGTTGTCTCCTGAAAGTAATTTTTTCAGGCCATTGAAGCAAAAATCTCTTTTTGATGGTTCAAGGAGGGAGAGGATTCTGTTGAAAATGCTGGTCGTCTGATAATGGTTGACCTCTGCCGAGCGTACGTGCTCCTTGAAGTTCTCAGTCATGTCCTTGAAAGAGTCGCCAGCCAATGCTTCCACCTCCGTCGCTCTTCTATCGATGTCTTGCGTGACGTGGGTTCTCGTAGTTGGTACCGGAGAACGTTTCCTGCCTTGGGTTCTCCGGCCCACATACTCCTTAAGAGTGTTCAGTCTCTCGACCTCTATTTGGTCGGAAGAGAGAGTTTTGCCATGTTCTCTTTGAAAGTGTTGACGAACCCACGTCACGACTTTCTGGCAAACTGAACACTTATAGGTACGGATCATTTTGGGTTCGAATGTCAGGCTCCCCGGTGATGACACCGACTTCTGTCGCTCCTCCTTTTCCTTCGCTTCCTTCTTCTTCGCGACCATCTTTAGTCCAATGTCACGGAGCTGCCAACGAAGCCTTCTCAGTATTCTTGGCCATAACGGAGAAGTAGAATGACCTCTCTTCACGAGTTATCACCTCATCTTTATGCACCTGTTGTAAATGCCGGTTGGCATTCACGAAGGTGCCGATGCACTGATAAAGAGGGCACAAACTAGTTCTCCGGTTCGATGATGTTGGCTTGTACTTGAATCTTGGAGTGGCCTCATCGCTCTCCCGATACCTCCGACAAATATCTTCGCGATGATATGCCTCCTCCATTTCCTGACGATGACGTTCGCTCAATGAAGAAACCTCTATCGAATGGCGGTCCACGATGTTCTTCATAGATTCGTACTTACCCTCACAAGGGAACGGTAGATCGAAGTCGATGCCGGGAATGTCATGGGAGTGACCAGTCTTGATGAGGGAATCCGTGCGCCTCCTCCTCAAAACGTCTATCTTCCCTGCATCGCTACCGTACATACGTTCTCCCATCGTGTCCTCTTCGGTGTCGAGCTGCTCCTCTTCCTCTTCCCAAGGCTCGCTCCCATGCCGGCCTTGGGACTCCTCCGACTCTTCTAGGCGCTCCTCCTCCTCCTCTAGGCGCTCCTCCTCCTCCTCCTCTAGGCGCTCCTCCTCCTGCTCCTCCTCCTCTAGGCGCTCCTCCTCTGCTCCTCCTCCTCCTCCTCTAGGCGCTCCTCCTCCTCCTCCTCTAGGCGCTCCTCCTCCTCCTCCTCCTCTAGGCGCTCCTCCTCCTGCTCCTCCATCTCGTGGTGCTCCTCCTCTAGGCGCTCCTCCATCTCGTGGTGCTCCTCCTTCTCCACTCTCGGTGGTTTTCTCCGAACGACGGTCTACAACACCCAATGGGTAAACTGTTAGTTTTTCAATAGACATCAAGCCATCTCACATTTCTACCCGAATTAATTCAATAAGGAATTTCGTGAGAATATAAGAACTAAAACTCACATTCTCACCTTAGTATCTATGTTACCTACCCATTGATTCTCACAAGGATATAGCCCTTTCTGTAGCCCAATGTTTGCAATGCTCAGAAAATGGCTGGATAGGACCTATAGGGAGGTTCGTTAAGCCCCAAAAAGAAGAATACCGCCTTATTTTCATTTATTTTGGTGCTCTATATATATGCTCGTATCACTTCTTTACGTGAATCTTGAAACGTCACTTGTCACGTCATATCGGTAATATTTTTTCTTTTTAAATACTTCCACACTCCCATCTATCGACTAGATAGATAACACATAAGTCTGCGCCTGCGTATTGCATTATCGTAACTTACATTGGAGTGTTTTTCATAAAGTAGAATTATCCAGTACATGATCCTGCTCTGTATAGTTCTTCAATATATTTTTCCAGTTGATTTTCAAGTGTTTTGCCAGATTCAATGGACTCTGCTAGATTGCTCTGTTATTCTGGAGAGGCTCGACGATTCCATCTTCGAGTCCTCCTCTGAACGTAAGTAGAAAAAATTTATATTTTATATTATAACATTTAATTTTATTTTAGTCTTTATTTATACAGTGTTTACTATGTGCTTTTATTCATATGTGATGATTAGTAGTGATTTTATTAGTTAAACCCTGATAGATTATGCTTGACACGTTGTGCTTTGTTAATTTATGGTTTCGTAATTCTTTTAATAGGTTTTTCTTACTTTATATAATTTTCGTACTGTGAGAATTAACTGGTACTGTGAGAATTAAGTAGTAGTGTGAGAATTAACTGGTAGTGCCCCAGTATTCTCACTAAGAGCCTCTTACGGTTTCTGTCCAATTCAATAGGTTAAAATGTCAATAATATGTCCTGTCCCCAATAGGTTTTATCATAGATTTTAGAAATTTTTAAGATAGATGTGTATATATATATATATATATATATATATATATATATATATATATAGTGTGTTTATATATATAGTGTTTATTGATAGATGTGTATGTATATATATATATATATATATATATATATTATATATATATATTTTTTTTTTTCATATTATAACAATTTTATTTTATCGTTTATTTATGCAGTGTTTATTATGCTTTTATTTATGTGCTTTTATTAAGTGATTTCATAACTTATACCCTGATAGGTTATGCCTGACACGTTGTGCTCTGTTAATTTATGGTTTCGTAATTCTTTTAATAGGTTTTTCTTACTTTATATAATTTTCGTACTGTGAGAATTAAATGGTACTGTGAGAATTAACTGGTACTGCAGTATTCTCACTTACAAGAGCCTCACGACTCGAAATTCAATAGGTTAATGTGTCATGTCCCCAATATGGTCTTACCATAGATTTTATAAATTTTTAAGATACATGTATATACATATATAGTGTTTAATGACAAATCTATATAGATATATATATATATATAGTGTTTTACAATAGATGTGTGTAGTGTTTTACGATTAGAAACAAATAACATTAACTTAATTAAAATTAAACTTAAACTTTTCGAAGACGAAACAAATAACGTAGTTAGCGTACACATAAATTAGCGTTTTCTTTAATGATTCAGGAAACCATAGAAAACAGAATTATTGAAAAACAA
Organism: Bathynomus jamesi; assembly: GCA_023014485.1. Classification (NCBI taxonomy): domain Eukaryota; kingdom Metazoa; phylum Arthropoda; class Malacostraca; order Isopoda; family Cirolanidae; genus Bathynomus; species Bathynomus jamesi. The sequence goes on from JAJOZX010002203.1 coordinate 252,308, forward strand.
TTCAGTTTTTATGGATAACTAGTTTATTTTCACGTAAGTTTACTATAATTATATATATACATTGTTTTAAACATCTTATGATAGGTGTGTGTGTGTATGTATATATATATATATATTATTTATTTTTCTTTATTTAAAACAAGTCTGAAAGAATTTACTTTGCAAACATGAGCAAAATTAATATCTTAATGTGGTTCTGCGATAGTGATTTAATTTTTTTCCTTATTTATTACAAAGGGCGAGGCGTAGGGGCGGAGACCGTCGTTCGGAGAAAACCACCGAGAGTGGAAAAGGAGGAGGAGCACCACGAGATGGAGGAGGAGCGCCTAGAGGAGGAGGAGGAGCGCCTAGAGGAGGAGGAGCAGGAGGAGGAGCGCGAGGAGGAGCAGGAGGAGGAGCGCCTAGAGGAGGAGGAGGAGCGACTAGAGGAGGAGGCAGGAGGAGGAGCGCCAAGAGGAGGAGGAGCGCCAAGAGGAGGAGGAGCGCCTAGAGGAGGAGGAGCGCCTAGAGGAGGAGGAGCGCCTAGAGGAGGAAGAGCAGGAGGAGGAGCGCCTAGAGGAGGAGGAGCAGGAGGAGGAGCGCCTAGAGGAGGAGGAGCGCCAAGGCCGGCATGGGAGCGAGCCTTGGGTAGAGGAAGAGGAGCAGCTCGACACCGAAGAGGACACGATGGGAGAACGTATGTACAGTAGCGATGCAGGGAAGATAGACGTTTTGAGGAGGAGGCGCACGGATTCCCTCATCAAGACTGGTCACTCCCATGACATTCCCCGCATCGACTTCGATCTACCGTTCCCTTGTGAGGGTAAGTACGAATCTATGAAGAACATCGTGGACCGCCATTCGGAAGAGGTTTCTTCATTGAGCGAACGTCATCGTCAAGAAATGGAGGAGGCATATCATCGCGAAGATATTTGTCGGAGGTATCGGGAGAGCGATGAGGCCACTCCAAGATTCAAGTACAAGCCCACATCATCGAACCGGAGAACTAGTTTATGCCCTCTTTATCACTGCATCGGCACCTTCGTGAATGCCAACCGGCATTTACAACAGGTGCATAAAGATGAGGTGATAACTCGTGAAGAGAGGTCATTCTACTTCTCCGTTATGGCCAAGAATACTGAGAAGGCTGCGTTGGCAGCAGCAAGCGAATCTTCGCGACCCGACAGTTCACGGAGCGAGGCTCAGCTCCGTGACATTGGACTAAAGATGGTCGCGAAGAAGAAGGAAGCGAAGGAAAAGGAGGAGCGACAGAAGTCGGTGTCATCACCGGGGAGCCTGACATTCGAACCCAAAATGATCCGTACCTATAAGTGTTCAGTTTGCCAGAAAGTCGTGACGTGGGTTCGTCAACACTTTCAAAGAGAACATGGCAAAACTCTCTCTTCCGACCAAATAGAGGTCGAGAGACTGAACACTCTTAAGGAGTATGTGGGCCGGAGAACCCAAGGCAGGAAACGTTCTCCGGTACCAACTAAGAGAACCCACGTCACGCAAGACATCGATAGAAGAGCGACGGAGGTAGAAGCATTGGCTGGCGACTCTTTCCAGGACATGACTGAGAACTTCAAGGAGCACGTACGCTCGGCAGAGGTCAACCATTATCAAACGACCAGCATTTTCAACAGAATCCTCTCCCTCCTTGAACCATCAAAAAGAGATTTTTGCTTCAATGGCCTGAAAAAATTACTTTCAGGAGACAACATCTACACCATTCAGAGGGAGGGGGAGAGATTCGGACCGTCCATGAAAATGAAGACTGTTAGGACGGTCCGCAAATTTTTACACTATATTCAGCTCACGTACGAGGACACTACATTGATGACAAGACACCAGTTCTTCGTACTTGAAGATCTCATTAAAGTATCCCTCAAGAAGGCCTCTGCCGAGGACCAGGAACAGATAGTCGCCAGACAGTCCGACCCCACCTACGTGGAATCCAATTTACTGCCCCTGAAGGACCTCATGGACTGCACTAGTACCTGCCCAATCAAAACGATCTTCAGGCACTTCTTAAGTGATTCCGTCACTGGTATAGCGACAGCTGGCGGAATGCACGAGTGCCTGAAGATCAGAGATATCCTCCTGGTCACTATGACCATCTCAACGTTTCGGCGGTCCAAAGAAGCTACAAAGCTAAAGGTTAAAGACGTGAAAGCTGCGATCCAGAGATGGACGGAGGACCGCCGACATGACCGGGAGGACAAAGTAATAATCACTATAAAAGAACACAAAACAAGCAGGTACAACTATGGGGCCTTCTACATCCTGGAAGGAGATGCAGCCCGTGTTCTTGAAAAATACACCACAATTATAAGGCCCCTCTTCAAATCAACGGGTTTACCATTAGACGAGGAGTATTTCTTCTGCTCGTTTAATGGTAAACCCGTTACCCTCCAGTTAGTCACAACTATGATTAAGAATGGATATAGAGCTGGCTACCCTCATGAAAAGAGATCTGTCAGCTCTAGATCCATTCGAAAATCAGTTGTGACTCATGTCCTTGGGCAGTGCCCTAAGTACGCAGAGTCGCTTGCGACTCTTTTAGGGCACGACCCCAAAACAGCCCAAAGACACTACGATTTGTATGGAGGGCAGAGGAGGGGACTCAAACTTATTAATTGTTTAAAAACTCTTTTCCAGAAAGGTGAACACGGGCTGCAGGAGGAAAGGCGGGACCCCCTCCAATTTCAACAAGATCATTCCTCCAGGATGTCCTCCTCGAGGAAGACGACGAGGAGGAGGGCAGCACAAACAGCCACAAAACAAAAGCGAAGACATGAGACTCCAGTCCACCCATCATCATCCATCTCCACAACGGGAAGAACATCCGCGGCGGCGGCGGAGACATGAGACTCCACCAGTCTGCGCATCATCCATCTCTCCACAACGGGAACATCGGCTGGAGATCAGACATCCGCGACGGCGGCATCGATCTCCAGTCTGCGCATCATCCATCTCTCCACAACGGGAAGAACATCGGCTGGAGATCAGACATCCGCGGCGGCGGCGGCATTCATCTCCAGTCCAACCACCATCTAGTCACATCGTCACGGCGGATGTGCACTCGTCCATGTCTCCACAACGGGACGAGCCAATCGACTTCGAGCAAATCGTTTCCGAGGAAATCGTCTTCGAGCCAGAATTCCTCGAGCAATTCGGCCTCGAGCCAATCGTCCTCGAGCCAGAAGCCCTGGAGCCAATCGTCCTCGAGCCAGAAGCCCTGGAACCAATCGTCCTCGAGCCAGAAGCCCTGGAGCCAATCGTCCTCGAGCCAGAAGCCCTGGAGCCAATCGTCCTCGAGCCAGAAGCCCTGGAGCCAATCGTCCTCGAGCCAGAAGCCCTGGAGCCAATCGTCCTCGAGCCAGAAGCCGAAGAAGACCTGCCACTTGTTCTTGATCCCACTTGGACAAGAAGTGAAATCATAGAGAAAGTAGTCGTAAACTATTACAACAAGGGGATCAAGCAACAAGTGGCAGGTCTTCAATTCCTTCCATGTATGAAGGCCATTCAGAGGTTGCTGCCGAAGCGTATTGGCAGTAACATATCTCGTGCTAAACTAAAAAAAATGTGCCGCGTCATAAGGGACAAACATAAAATAAGATTGTTAAAATAAAATTGACTTTTATACATATATATATTTTTCCTTATTTTTTTTCTATTTAACCTGTAAAATGTATTTACACTTTGGAAAAGATTATATATAATTATTAAACTTAAACTTCATTATTGAAAAAATTAATGTTTCAATGATTTTTCAGACACTAATGTAATATGAGGTTAAATTAAATAAAAGTTATTATTAATAAAGGTTGAGCACAGATTGTACTTATTTGAACCTTTTGGTACATAAGACTAAGACTGAAAAGATAAGCAAATTTAATATATATATAAAATATCTTTGAATAAATAAAGGAAAATGTAGGTGGAATAAGCAAGACACTCTTGCGTGTGTCTATCAGTTAATGCGACATTCGAATACATCACTCGGTTCATCCTCGAAAAAATGGTTCAGAGATTCCCTCTCAAACATTAGTATATCTTCCTCCCACTTCAAAAAGATGCTCACACTTAGGGTGAAAGGCCACATCCAAAACCTTTCTATACGTGATTGGTCTTTGGTCGTTGATACGGGTTACTCCCGCATCAACTTATACGGGTCCCTTCCGTATCTTCCGATGATCTACGCTGTGCTCTGAAAAGCATATTTGTCATACGCTCTAGTACTTTGGACATAGAGACGTAAGTAGAACGGCCATATAACATATACCCTAATTACTTAGGTCGACGCCCGGAGAACCTGCACTCCGGACTGATTTCACCTCTCATTAATTTATACGAGATTGAGGTAGAGGTTGCCTCTCTCCCTTTCCTTTCGTATCTGGCTGGCTGGCTTCGCCGGAAGGTGTATAATGACGGATCTTAGGTAGAACTCCGTTCTGGACCACCTAGCGCGTATACCAACAGTTATACGGAGGGCGCTTCTCCCTCTTCACCCTCCAATAACGGAAGGGAGTGGGAGAGACGATGTTATTCACTCGATCCTTCATGCAAACGCCGCGGGTCTTGCTTGCACGGGCGACCAGACTCAAGGACCTCATATAGAGAACCTCGTTCTGGACCGCAATCGCGTACACCAAGACCGCTACGTAAAACATTGCACGAGAAAGTTATACGGAGGGCGCTTCTCCCTCTTCACCCTCCAATAACGGAAGGGAGTGGGAGAGACGATGTTATTCACTCGATCCTGCATGCAAACGCCGCGGGTCTTGCTTGCACGGGCGACCAGACTCAAGGACCTCATATAGAGAACCTCGTTCTGGACCGCAATCGCGTACACCAAGACCGCTACGTAAAACATTGCACGAGAAAGTTATACGGAGGGCGCTTCTCCCTCTTCACCCTCCAATAACGGAAGGGAGTGGGAGAGACGATGTTATTCACTCGATCCTGCATGCAAACGCCGCGGGTCTTGCTTGCACGGGCGACCAGACTCAAGGACCTCATATAGAGAACCTCGTTCTGGACCGCAATCGCGTACACCAAGACCGCTACGTAAAACATTGCACGAGAAAGTAATACGGTGGACGCTGCCTCTCACTAATAGGGAAGTCGTCTCTTGTACGGATCACTTCTGTATCTTCTGATGATCTACGCTGTGGGCTAAACATATTTGTCATACGCTCTAGTACTTTGGACATAGAGACGTAAGTAGAACGGCCATATAACATATACCCTAATTACTTAGGGCGACGCCCGGAGAACCTGCACTCCGGACTGATTTCACCTCTCATTAATTTATACGAGATTGAGGTAGAGGTTGCCTCTCTCCCTTTCCTTTCGTGTCTGGCTGGCTGGCTTCGCCGGAAGGTGTATAATGACGGATCTTAGGTAGAACTCCGTTCTGGACCACCTAGCGCGTATACCAACAGCACATTTTAGTTTGTTTGGTTACTCTACCGGCTGTTCCAGCTGCGAGTGATGCTTCAACGAATAGGCATACTGAAGGATCTCGTAAGGTACCTCGTTCTGGACCGCTATCGCCTATACCAAGATCGCTACGTAAAGCAGCGCGAGATAGTTACATTTATGGCGTTTCTCCATCCTGCCTGCTTAACGACGCGATTTAGTTCTACCACAAGATGACATACTAGAGAACCTCTTGGGAACCCGTGATCGAACTAACAAGTGGCGTTCACTAACATCGGTACGTAAAACAGCGCAGGTGAGTAGGAGATACTGTTTCTAACTGGATCCCGCCTGCTAGCGCAGCGATTCATGCTTCGACGGAGATCCATAGTCAAGGAACTCATACACAACCTCGTTCTAAACCGCCATCGATTATACCAAGACCGCTAGCTTAAACAACTCCAGAGTCACATTAACCGTGTTCTTAACTCGATCATCGTGCCTGCTAACGCGTCGGATCTTGCTTGCACGGGCGACCAGACTCAAGAACCTCATATAGAGACCTCGTTCTGGACCGCAATCGCGTACACACCAAGACCGCTACGTAAAACATTGCACGAGAAAGTTATACGGAGGGCGCTTCTCCCTCTTCACCCTCCAATAACGGAAGGGAGTGGGAGAGACGATGTTATTCACTCGATCCTGCATGCAAACGCCGCGGGTCTTGCTTGCACGGGCGACCAGACTCAAGAACCTCATATAGAGACTCGTTCTGGACCGCAATCGCGTACACACCAAGACCGCTACGTAAAACATTGCACGAGAAAGTTATACGGAGGGCGCTTCTCCCTCTTCACCCTCCAATAACGGAAGGGAGTGGGAGAGACGATGTTATTCACTCGATCCTGCATGCAAACGCCGCGGGTCTTGCTTGCACGGGCGACCAGACTCAAGAACCTCATATAGAGAACTCGTTCTGGACCGCAATCGCGTACACCAAGACCGCTACGTAAAACATTGCACGAGAAAGTTATACGGAGGGCGCTTCTCCCTCTTCACCCTCCAATAACGGAAGGGAGTGGGAGAGACGATGTTATTCACTCGATCCTGCATGCAAACGCCGCGGGTCTTGCTTGCACGGGCGACCAGACTCAAGAACCTCATATAGAGAACTCGTTCTGGACCGCAATCGCGTACACCAAGACCGCTACGTAAAACATTGCACGAGAAAGTTATACGGAGGGCGCTTCTCCCTCTCCATCCTCCAATAACGGAAGAGAGTGGGAGAGACGATGTTATTCACTCGATCCTGCAATCAAACGCCGCCGATCTTGCTTCCACGAGAGGCCAGACTCAAGGACCTCATAGAGAACCTCGTTCTGGACCGCATTCGTGTATACCAAGACCGCTACGTAAGCCGGGGTCACCCCTTCCAGTCCCTACCTTTTCATAGGTGCTTTCAGCCACGGTCAAACTTCGATAGGTACTCGGTCGGGGAACCCACAATTTATTGATCGGATACGGAGGCTACTTTGCGCTACTCCTAACTCCATTCGTAAAATTCCCCAGGTTGCCCCGCCACACGTTTAGACTTATCGGCGATCCCTTGACTCCGGGATCCCAATACGAGGCCTATCCATAGGCTAGTGACTAAGTGAGAAGATTAGACTTCCCCCCGAGTCCTAGCCTCTACATGATGATGGAATCGTTGGCTAACCGACGTAGTGCAAAGGTCGGTCGTCACGTGCGTACCGCGAAAGACTTACCGGCGAACCCTTGCTTGATTGCGGGAACCCAATACAGCCTATCCTATAAATGGAATCATCAGCTAATCGACGTAGTGCACTGGTCAATCACGTGTCAAAAAAGATCACCTACAAAATCGGTGGGGGATGGGGAATCCCCGAACTAGCTAGGAGAGGCGATGTTATTCACTCGATCCTGCATGCAAACGCCGCGGGTCTTGCTTGCACGGGCGACCAGACTCAAGAACCTCATATAGAGAACTCGTTCTGGACCGCAATCGCGTACACCAAGACCGCTACGTAAAACATTGCACGAGAAAGTTATACGGAGGGCGCTTCCTCTCACTAATAGGGAATTGGTCTCTTATACGGGTCACTCCCGCATCAACTTGTACGGGTCACTTCCGTATCCTAAAATGATGTACATTGTGGGCTGAACTTATTTGTCGCTCTACTTTGGACATAGAGACGTAAATAGAACGGCCATATAACATACACCCTAATTACTTAGGGCACAATCGGAGGACATGCACTCCGGAGTAATCCTACCTACCGTCACCAATTACTATCGGATTAGGATAGGGGTGCATCTTTCCCTTACTTTCGTGGAAGGCTGGCTTCGCCGCGAATCGTGCGGCTTCGACGGAAGGTGTGTAATGACGGATCTTAGGTAAAAACCCGTTCTGGACCACCTACCGCGTGTAGCAACACCACAACTTAGCGCAACCAAAGAAGGTTTCATACACAATTTAGTTTGTTTGGTTACTCTACCGGCTGTTCCAGCTGCGAGTGAGGCTTCAACGAAGGGGCATTGTAAAATGGGAGGACACGTAAAACGCGTGAACCTTTTTCTGGACCCCAATCGCGTACACCAAAATCGCTAGCTAAATCAACGGTAGGGAATCTTATATACGTAGGGCGCTTCTCCCTCTCCTCCTCCCTGCTAACGCTGCGAATCATACTTCCATCCACGAAGGGCCATACTAGGAACTCACAGAGAACCTCGTTCTTGACCACAATGGAGTACCAAGATTGCTACGTAAAACACGGGAGGTGAGTCGGGAGAGACGGTGTTAGTAGACAGGGGGATAAACTCGACTCAACCACAGACTATGGTGCAATGACACACGGGTGATCAAATCCGCGCGCCACCTACATAGCCCAGTGAGGAGGAAAAATTAGAGAGAAAAGTGTTAGACAGAAACGCCTGGAGGGACTGTGGAGGCCTTTCGGCGACCTGCGGCAACCAGACACCCCTCCCCCTATACTGGCCATATTTGGCTTCACCAGCAAGGGTAATGGAGAAAGCTTGTTAATGGTTTTAAGATAGAGGCCAAAAGTAGAACCACATCGATCGCCGGGAGAGAAGGATCGTCATGCAACGCTAAAGGAGCCCTGCAGCCGTCTCCAACCGCCCGGCGGCGATGGGTTCAGACCATTTGCATTAGCGTCTGTCTTCATGATGGAAATTCAGTGAATCAGTAAATGCGCACGACCCCTCTGGACTCCAGCCCAGAACCTCTCTCCGCAGATGACGTTGCTGAACGCTTGGACACCACCTACGGATATTACGAATCGCACGGGGGTGCATGTTACTGCAACTCCCACACTGATTCCCGTCAAACCACCAATCCGACAAAACTTCTATATACTCTAAACTACTTCGGGACGCCCGGAGGAACGGGAAACGAGAACATTCAAGCAAACATTCCTCCGGACTATCTCTTAACAATGAACGAGACGTATCTAGAGCTTACATTCGCTGTTGTGGAATCCAAACGCGCCTGGTTTCTGGATAATAGCAGTAGGCATGAATCAATCCCCCAAAAACGCACTTATCGCAAAGATACCGTGCCGTTTACTCGTTTAGAGAATGGGACAGTGGAGAAATACAGACAGGCGAGGTAGATAGGGAGACGTTCAGGTGGTTCTCTTCTTTTTTTTTGGTAGAAATAGTTGGGCCTAGCTGGCTATTTGAGCACGGCGGCTCCCCCGGAGTGTTTGCCTGGCAATCAGTCAATTCGTATAAGTCTAACCGATACCTCGTTTGCCCCCGAGAGGACGTACGTGGCCTAGTTGACCCGGTCCCAAGCCACGAATTGAAAAGCTGAGCAGGAGTCACCCGGTTTACCCCTACCAATGCCCGGAGCGGACTCCGAACAGGATTCGCTTGATAAAACCACCACAAAACTTCAAGCTAGGCCAATACAAAGAGTTCGTTCGTGGTAGCTACGCCCCACGAACACTCCGCTAGCCAATGAATTAACGACACCCCTCCGAGACTGCCTGAAGCCGCGGCAGAAACGGTTAGGTTACTAACTACAAGAGTACAATTTCAGAGAGATTACGAGTGACCAAAAAAGGTGCGCCCGCGAAAACACAGTTTCACGACCAGTTAATGTCATCCGACACAAAAGAGAAGTAACGTTTGAGTCTCTTTTGTGCAATTCTTACGACAGGGGGCCACTTTAAACCCTTTCTCGTGAGAAAATCCAGGGTAGGTCTGTCTCGAAAAAAGGATCCTCCTCCGAATGACATCATAGGTAGCTGTGATTCTACCCTCGTCGCCGAAGTGTAGAGCACACCTCATTTAGGTCAATGTCCCGTTTCATCTCTCGTCGTCGTACGATTGGATATAGATCATAATAGAGCTACGTACATATAGTAACGTATTTTGTTAGCATTTCCGTGTTCATACGGCTACTTTCAGCCGATATTTGCGATATCGCAAAAGTCTACAGCCATTCCGTCGGCATTTTTATTCTTATTAGCGAATCTATGCCTTAGGTTTGGCTGTAGGCACCGGAGGTGGTCAGTCTCCTATGTGCGTAAAGACTTCTCGCAAAATTGACGAGAAACTTTATTTAAAATTCAAAGCGCCCCAACTTTATCATAGGTAAAATCCAAAAGCCATTTGGCTGGGTTATCTCCATTTAGGAGCCCCCACGAACGAGGGGGACGGGGGAACATCGCTGCATCGTGTTCCCCCGTTGTAACACTTAAAATGTTACTTGATCCCCGATGTCCATGACATCGTATCCGAAAGACATAGGTCCGAAGCCTAAGGATCTCCCACGATGTCAGGTCTACTCTCACGACGGTCTCCGCCCCTACGCCTCGCCCTGTAATAAATAAGGAAAAAAATTAAATCACTATCGCAGAACCACATTAAGATATTAATTTTGCTCATGTTTGCAAAGTAAATTCTTTCAGACTTATTTTAAATAAAGAAAAAATAAATAATATATTATATATATATATATATATACACACACACACACACACATACCTATCATAAGCTGTTTAAAACAATGTGTATATATATAATTATAGTAAACTTACGTGAAAATAAACTAGTTATCCATAAAAACAATTGTTTTTCAATAATTCTGTTTTCTATGGTTTCCTGAATCATTAAAGAAAACGCTAATTTATGTGTACGCTAACTACGTTATTTGTTTCGTCTTCGAAAAGTTTAAGTTTAATTTTAAGTTTAATGAAGTTAATGTTATTTGTTTCTAATCGTAAAACACTATATATATATATATCTATATAGATTTGTCATTAAACACTATATATGTATATACATGTATCTTAAAAATTTATAAAATCTATGGTAAGACCATATTGGGGACATGACACATTAACCTATTGAATTTCGACAGTCCGAAAACTTCTGCCGTTTGCCTCCGGCGTCATTTTCTCGTTTTCTGCTCTTTTGGAGTAAGTGCCACTCTTTCCACAATGCCTCTAGCTTCCGTTCGCAGTTGAGCTTTGTGATTGTTTTAATGCGGGCCATGCTCCAAAACTAAGACGTTGTTTACGGTTTCTTTGAATGCGTCTTTCCTGTTAGCAGTGTACTGGATAACACTGAAGAAGTATTGCAAAACCTGCCGTGTTGTTGGCAATTTGCTACCACTGATGGAGGACGACGGTTGGCCAACTAAAAAAATTTCCGAGGCCGATCTTAGAGAAGGTAGCGATGTTATTTTCGTCTTTCCTTTTGATGACTATTTGTAGCTTCAAGAGTTCTTCCAGTTATGGTTGCCATCGATTTGTCCATGACAAAGGATGAGGAACTCAGACAGAATTTCAAAATGTTATGATCTGCAAAAAAATAGGTTAGTTACCTGGCACAGGCATAGTGCATTTTCTAATTACCTATATACATTATACATTCCGCCCGGGTATGGTGACTCATTTTTTTGAAAAGTATAGGTGATCGTGGTTTTTCCCATTATTTGGCACTATACTAGCACATTGGTATTACCTGTATACAGGCACAACCTTTAAACCGTTAGTCGTATGACATTGGCAGGCACACCAAACGACTTCTCTCATTAAGAGGATTCAGAAAACATCCCTACTTAATGATTTATCTTGATTCAGTAAAAAGTTAAAAAGTACGCATTTTTGAAAAAAAACGTAATTTGAAGGTCGATGCGAGACCCCTAAATATTGATCAATTTTTGTAAAAGTGGTACCAATGTGCTAGTATAGTGCTAAATAATGGGAAAACCACGATCACCTATACTTTTCAAAAAAAATTGAAAAGTGGGCCACCCTAATTGGTACGGACTATTCATCAGACGCTGTGTTACCTCTTTGCGCCAGAGCCTATAGTAATCTGACCCATATTGCAGGTGATTGTGATGAGCTTGGTAATGGGGTAACGCAGGAAGAATTCATTGATCAATTTAACCTTTATCCGTTTGACATTACACCTGACTTATCTGCTAGCGTAAATACGCATTTAAGACCACAGCAGAGCGGAAACATCTCAGTGAGGCTGGAATTCACCAAGCCTATAGACGCGCCTATTAGTGTACTAGTATATCTCGAATCGCAAGCCCTAATAGAAGTAGATAGATTTAGGAGCGTTATCACTGACTTTTAAAATGGATGCTAATACACTTCAGAAAGTAATGAATAGTGAACGAGTCACACGTTCCAAATTTATCGGCGTGTTTGCGAAGAATGAAACATTGAGTTTGCCAAGTACGCGAGAATGCTGTAGTCTTATTGTGAACACAGATGTCATCGGTAATGAAGGGATTCATTGGATCGCTGTCTATTTTAAAAATAGACAGCGCCTGTACTATTTTGATTCACTCAGTACTCAACCCTGGAGTGACCCTATTATTGTAAAATTTCTCGCTCAGTTACATATTCCCGAAGTTGTATGGAACCCGTTTCGTATACAAGGATATTTTAGTAATACTTGCGGAATGTACTGCATCTCATTTCTCATGCATATGTCATGTGATAAAGAATTTATAAATTTTTTAAATTTATTTGACCCGTGTCATACTCGCCGAAACGATGAAATGGTATGCAGACAGAAAAATCCGTTTTCCAATTGTACGTACTCGTTGTATAGTATAATGTTTTTGTTCGTGTGTGTATATTTGTAACGGTATATTCTGTAGTTTAAGATGGTAATTGTACTGATTTCTTTCATTTAATAAATTTATGAAAATATATTGTCTTCTTACCCCAAAAAGATCGAAAAACACTTACATTATTTCGGTGTGACATTCATTATGCTGACTGATCAGTATATCCTCCGTATTCATGACACGAGATTCTTCAAAAGATTGTATAACACGTCAAATCCTCATCGGACCTTAAAGGAGAAAGAATAATGTTCATATTGATTCTTTTTTAATAAAAACATACAGAGTATACAGACAGACCCCATTATGTGAAGATATCTTTGGTTCGAAACTCATTTAAGAGGTAAATCCGAATAACATTTAAAACACGCAAAAGATTGCCATAAAAATTTCGGTTTTAGCATAATGGTGAGTATCTAAATGAAGTATTTGACGAGATACTACAACCCTCCATATATATAAAATGTTTCTTGTGAATAAAATTATAGACATTTACATTTCTATGGTAGTCCCTTGCGTCGGATTGTAAGGAGCGTCACTGCAAATATCTTCAACGGTTTGCGTTGGAAATAATTCATCACGGTCAATCGCGTTAAAAAGATTAATTGCAGTCAATGCTGCAGTGTCACCTTCATACAAATCCGGAAAAACGTAAAGTTCGTGGTCCATGGTGGAGGGAATGATTATTCACTGACGCGAAAATAGCTACTGTTACACCCAACTGAAAAATATTTCCTTTTATATGCACAATCGCCAAGCTCCGCCCCAAAAGATTAAGGCCAGATGTTCGTAGTGATTGGTTGCCAGTGTAGCTGGGTGGAGCTATGATAAGTTTGTGTACCAATCGTAACACCGCTATAACGGGTCCGGACGAGTAATGGCATCTTTATATTTTCTCCAATAGATTTAATGCTCGTATTACCCCTTGCTGTCTTTACCATGTCAATATTTTTCACCCACTATTCCCGGATCATTAGTCACTAATGTAATCGAGAGGATTTTATAATAAAGAAATAAATATATCCATTCCTTTAATTATATTTTTAAAAAAGAAAAGAGCATTCGGTTTCCACGTTAAACTGTGGGTCTAAGGTGGAGTGAAAACCTTAACCGTTGTTACAATTCGGGGAAGAGCTAGTTGTTATTATTACTAAAGAGAAAAATCGTGCATTAGCATGTTTTGCGGTCATACTACCCCCGGATCAAATGATCCTGTTATGTTGAAATTATGATGAGCAACGACTCCCTGACGAGATGTATTTCTTGAACTGATTCACAAAGCAGATGTTCACATCTTCTGAAGACCATGTTCCACATTTTATAATAAAGAAATTATAAATATATCCATTCCTTTAATTATATTTTTAAAAAAGAAAAGAGCATTCGGTTTCCACGTTAAACTGTGGGTCTAAGGTGGAGTGAAAACCTTATCCGTTGCTACAATTCGGGGAAGAGCTAGTTGTTATTACTAAAGAGAAAAATCGTGCATTAGCATGTTTTGCGGTCATACTACCGCCGGATCAAATGATCCTGTTATTTTAAATCTGTACCACCCTATGAGTGAAGCGAGATTTATCCCGAGTAGACTGGAAGAAAGGGCAACTCGCGGTCATTTTGTTCCTTCAAAAAAGGCCTCTGGGCAAACAGGTGTGATTCGAGTCGGGAATCCTTTCATCGTGTGTGTGTGTGTGTTTGTGTGCACGAGATGTTCATTCATTTATTATATATACAAGCACAGATGGGGTGAGAAGTTTGGGGGGAATGAGGGAGGAGGGGGGATGGCCGTGTGTTTTGAATTGTCGTTTGTTTAAACTTTCTTCGTAAGGTTTCTTTTCTTTTAATAGTTTAGTGATTTTTTTAATGTTTTAATTCACTTTAAGGTGAAAATCCATTTATATATATATATATATATATATATATATTATATATACAGTATATATATATATATATATATAAGGAATGACAAAATTAAATAGACACGGTTATTATGATTATATATATACACATATATATAAGGTAAGGAGAAAGTTGTTCATTTTTGTGTATTTCGTCTGAACTAATATTTTGACGTTCGCGAAGGATGAGAAGTTTGGGGGGAATGAGGGAGGAGGGGGACGACCGTGTGTTTTGAATTGTCGTTTGTTTCAACTTTCTTCGTAAGGTTTCTTTTCTTTTAATTGTTTAGTGATTTTTTTAATGTTTTAATTCACTTTAAGGTGAAAATCCATTTATATATATATATATATATAAGGAATGACAAAATTAAATAGACACGGTTATTATGATTATATATATATATATAAGGTAAGGAGAAAGTTGTTCATTCGTGTGTATTTCGTCTGAACTAATATTTTGACGTTCGCGAAGGATGAGAAGTTTGGGGGGAATGAGGGAGGAGGGGGGACGACCGTGTGTTTTGAGTTGACCAGATTCTCGGAAATCCTTTCCTCGTGAAAGAAAAAAACAGCGCTTAATGATTAATTTCTTATATTGAATAATTAATTTCTTATAATAATTGATTCTCTTAAAAGGAGAAAATTCATGTTTTACATTAATAGACGTTTAGCTTCATTTGATTTAAATTAATATACGTTTGGCATTTTTTTCTGATTTTCATTCACATGATATGTACAGAGGCGTGTGTGTGTGTGCACGATTTGTTCATTCGTTTATTATATATATATTATATATATATACAAGCACAGATGGGGTGAGAAGTTTGGAGGGAATGAGGGAGGAGGGGGACGATCGTGTGTTTTGAATTGTCGTTTATTTCACCTTTCTTCGTAAGGTTTCATTTCTTTTAATTGTTTAGTGATTTTTTTAATGTTTTAATTCACTTTAAGGCGAAGATCCATTTATTTATATATATATAAGGAATGACAAAATTAAATAGACACGGTTATTATGATTCTATATATAATATATATATATATATATATATATATATATAAGGTAAGGAGAAAGTTGTTCATTTGTGTGTATTTAGTCTGAACTAATATTTTGACGTTCGCGAAGGGTGAGAAGTTTGGGGGGAATGAGGGAGGAGGGGGGACGACCGTGTGTTTTGAGTTGACCCAGATTCTCGGAAATCCTTTCCTCGTGAAAGGAAAAAACAGCGTTTAATGATTAATTTCTTATAATATAATTGATTCTCTTAAAAGGAGAAAATTAATTTGTTTTACATTAATAGACGTTTAGCTTAATTTGATTTAAATTAATATACGTTTGGCATTTTTTTCTGATTTTCATTCACATGATATGTACAGGCGTGTGTGTGTTTGTGTGCACGAGTTGTTCATTCGTTTATTATAGATATATATATACAAGCACAGATGGGGTGAGAAGTTTGGGGGGAATGAGGGAGGAGGGGGACGACCGTGTGTTTTGAATTGTCGTTTATTTCACCTATCTTCGTAAGGTTTCTTTTCCTTTCCCACTGTTATTCAATTGTGATATTTATAATAAAGTGATTTATTGTGTAAAGAACGTGTTTAAATTATTTATTTAATAAACAATTTCTTTTTGTTGGAATTAAGAAGATTCATCTGTATTGATTAACTACCATCATATAAATATATTGTGGTATTTTGATTAATATATGGTTTAATTTAATAAATATTGCTATCTGGCAACTCAGTCTTCGATTAGAATTAATTAAATATATAGCACAAACTGGCAACTCCGCCTTCTATTGGAATTAAATACATGGCGCTATCTGGCAACTCAGCCGGATTAGAGGTCTATAAAAGAGCGAGAGGCTGACGACGGAGTCATACAAGCTCGGCTCCCAGCCGAGCAAGGATCTCTGGTCCTTTCTCTTTCTGGCCCTTTGGGAAAACCCCTTAGAGGCCTCTTACGTTAGGTATACCCCTTTGGGGAAAATAGCTTGGGGGAGAACTCCGCCTCCAAGTTGCATGCCCTTGCAATCGGCAACAAAGACCGATACTCTCTCTTTGTCTCCCTCTTCAGGTGTACCCCTCCCCCCTTGGCTCCTTCTAAGCCAACTGGCTGATTAGGAGCCTATAAGACAACGCCTACTCGGCTGGTCTTAATATGCACTTGGCTCCTGCCAGGTGAACACCTCTCCTCCTTTCTCTTCTTTCTCTTGGGGGATAACGCCGCCTCCAAGTTTCCTTGTTGCACCTGCAGCATCCCCCCACCCCCTTTTTTGCAACACCGTACCCCCTTTGCAGCATTGAGTTGTCGCAACACCCCACCCACTTTGCAACATTGAGTTGTTGCATAACCCCCACCCCCATTTGCAACATAGCAACATTCCTGCACTCTACCATTTTGCGGCTATACTACTCGGTCTTTGGCTCAAAAATATCAGAAACAGCCGGCGACAGAACCTGAGATGAGGGCTCGCTTGGGAGTCCTCATATTCTCCGGAATGAATCATGATAACCACAAAACAGCCGTTGACATGTGGAGTCCACAATTTGGTCCTGCAATATACAGGGCTGCAATGAGTGAGAGGCGCTTTTGCTTTCTCCTGAGGTGCCTCCGCTTTGATGATAGAAACACTCGGGAAGAGAAGCTACTATTTGTATATAGCTACATGTGTTATATGATGTATATCAGTATTTGAGAATAAATAATTCGCATATACAGGGTTCATATAGGCACTAAATGTGGCCTGTGGAACTTGCGCCATAAAATCGCAACCAAAAACAAGCAACATTTTACTCGTCTCTTCTATAGCTGTGTGTGCATTATCGGGCCTGCCAGTCCTTCCATGTCTTCCTCCACTATCCTACAGTCAGTGGTTGCCCAGGGATCTCCAGGAAACTTTAATTTTTTTTATTATAATTTTTTGGTTTGTTGGTCTTTTTTACTGGGAAATAAGCAAATATTTTTCTGTTCATTTATTTCACATACATATTATACTTAAACTGTCATTATTTTGAGATTAAAAGTTAGTTAATACATGGAATAATTAATTTATAACACCGTTTTTTTCATTAAATTCATAAACTGATTTTTGGCTCATTTTTCTTTTGGGGTGTGGTAGCACCCCGCATTACCTAACGCGTTCCTCTGATTGAGGATTACCAGTTCAGGGTTAAACTTAATAATTTGATCACTACATCCCAAACTCACCTTCTAAACCTTCAACTATATTTTCGCCGTTCGTCATCACCACGTCTAAAATATTGTCACCGCGCGTTGGGTCGGTAACCATCTGTCGTAAAAAATTATCTTCCATGAACTCAATCAATCTCAAACCTTCATCATTACCAGTAAAAGTCTTGTAATTAACGTTAGGGCAGTTAAAGTCTCCGACAATTATACAATCCCGATTATTAATAAAGTTACCAAGAAGTGTGTAAAATCTACGTAGTATCGGTATCGAGGGGTTGAACGGGAGGTCTATAAACAACAACAAAATTGAAGCTAATACTACGCGCCCCAACTTCAACGCATATCGCATTAATTGCTGCCGGAAAATCTATCTTAACCTCGATAGCCCTAAGGGAATTATGAATGTATAGCAAAACGCCGCCACCAATCCTATGTAACCTATCATTAGTAAAAAGTTTAAAACCCGCTATATCAAGTTCCCCCAACAAGTCCCGAGTCACGGTATTTAACCACGTTTCGGTTATAGCAACTATATCGTAGTTCCCGGGATAAATTATCGCCTTAAATTCGTTCAATTTATTTTTAATACTACGCGCGTTACAATAAAAGGTGTTTAAATTATTTTTTACCACGGATTGGCGTTTTAAACTATTTTTCACGTCGGGCCCGCGTTTCCCGGACCCACAACGTTTAAAGAAGGCTTCGACCTATACAGCTTTCGAACGTTCTCCTCCATTAACGTACCAGGCCTAGCATTCCCTATTTCATTGAAATGCACCCCCATCTTTTTTAAAAAGGCTAGGATCACTAAATTCTGACCACAGCTTTACGAAGGGTACATTTTCCTCAGCACAAATCTCTTCTAGTTTACTACTCAAAAATATTGTTTTTGACGTAATCCTAAGACCTAAACCGTGCCTAGGGGTAATACCTAAAACTAAAGACTTATCTGACCTTGCTTCAGGGACCTAATTAACCCCTATATCTCTCCAAAAGGTCAGGCACTCTCGTGTCGGGCCTATACGAGTCGTTGCCCCCTACCATCGTCACCAACATCGAGTGACGGGAGGCAACATCAATCCTATTTTTCCCCAATTAAAATAGTTTCCCCCTCGTTCACATCCCTATCCAACTGGGCGAAAGGGTTCGAAACCTCGATAGGGGGGGGGATTCATATCACCTAACGTACGTGGCCTAGCTCCACCCTTAACTTCTCTAAATCCCTCCCAGTCTAATAATCCCGGACCAACCTTAACCCCTTCCTCAACTCTGTCTAACCTTCCCGATAAGCTACCTATACTAGAAACTAGGTTTCTCACCTCACCCTTGAAATTACTAACGTCTTCAACGTTAGTATAGGTTCGGCCTTCGTCAACTGTAACCCTACCCCTGCCCTCATCAAGCGTTGCAAGTCTTTCCGTCACCTCGCGTACACTACGTTTTATATCGACTATTTCTTCCCTTAAATTACAAAAGAAACAAACCGATCTCTCGGTAATCGCCATAGGACCGCCGTTGTAATCTTTAAAATCAGTAAACCACTGATTAACCCCACCCCTAGCACACGACGCTTTCTCCGACGGCATCGCGCAAGTTAAAGTACTTAACGTTTATAACCGTCACGAGTTTAAATTAAATTAAACCGGCACGCTATGAAAACTCCTAAATTTGCTAAAAACCACTAATATTCAGTTACTTAACTTAACAATATGAATATAAAAGCAAGTATATAAAATTCAGAACTTTCCAAAAGTAAATTTATCGGCAATATCCAAAGTAGAAACAATATCAGAGAGCCCAGGGAATGCGTCCGCTCAATAAGGAGTCTGGCTGACGAATGATTTCTGTGAGTTGCTTTTCATGGATAAACGTCAGCAGCTGAAGTGCTGTCATGCTCGTAGATGGCAGTTCAGGCAAATTCTTTAATTCCTGTGCCAACTCCCCACCATCTAGATCATGTATTGTTTACCTCATTTGTTAATTATATTTAATTATTTTTTACTCGCTTTTCCATTTATCGCTTGCTTTCTCTGTACATTCGTTTTCACTGTACCGTATAAATTCATGGTAGCCACGCCGAGACTATGAAAGCCGTTACAACACAAAGGGGGAAGGGGGTTCATTAACACTCTTTTTAACGCTTAACACTATTTAATTCCGAAAAAGTTTTAATTAATTTGAGGGGATGCGAGTAGGAAATTTGACTATAATATTTTACGTCGGAGAGGGGCACAAAACAAACAATTTAATTCTAAGGTGCCATGGCCACACCTTACCCTACGGCCCTGCCTGAATGATTGTCTCTTTTTGGGGGTAGTCCGCTCTCTGGGCCTCTGTTCAGGATTGCCAACTCTTCCAATTTTAAACAATTACAATCTAACAAACATACTTTATCGTAATTTCACAATTATTAGTAAACACTTTATATTAAACATTATAATCTTAATTAAACAAAAATTAATATTCTTAACTAGGCATTACTACACTCGCATCACCCCCATGAAAATAAGTTTTTCACTAGGAAAACTTATTAATATCGTTTAACAGATTTAATAATTTATTCGTTATATATTTTGCAATTTTTTTTTTCTTTAACAAATTCAAAGTTGAGATAGACAATAAATAATTAGAATGACAATTCCACACACATTTTGTATCATATTATAAAAATCGAAAACTTTATAATTTTCATAACCTGTAACTAATCTATACATGCCAAAAAAAAAAGGAAAATTTTCTTACAGTGGCTACACAAATCTCAAGTTCACAATCTATTCCAGCGATTTCTCATCAAAGATCGCTTTACATTTGAAACAATTATTTGTATAGTTATACAGTTACTATCAGGGCAACATAGAAAAAAAATAAGAAAAAGTTTACATAAAATACTGACCAAGAGCGCACATACTATTTCACGAAAAACGCAACAAATATGGGCAATAATCGTACCCTTTCACTTATAATTTCATTACATAATAATCAGTACATTAATTTGCTGGACGTTGTTTAGATCCCAATCCACACGCTGACAACGGACTTCTTCAATTTTCAATCGCAGCTCTCCTGCTCACTTCGCTAGAATGCAAGGGATTGCATCACCCAACATGCAACAGGGCAGCACGCTATAATGGTTCCGCTCTCTCTCCAAATGGCGAAAAAAAAAACAAGAGACGTCCAATTCTAAAAGGATCAGGGGGGAGATATACTGAAAGCGGGACCACGCGCCGGAATTGGACGGAATTTGCAATTCTAGAAGCCGATGAAGAAACTCGCCTTGTCTCATCTCCACTTTTGTCGGTGAACGCTGCTCTTCCTACGTCCAGCTGAAAGACTTCCACTGGCAAAAATCAAACGATCACTTCGCCGTAGGCCGTTTCCCAACGAACCTACTGTATGTCTGTATGGACAGTACAGTCTTAGACACCCGTTCAAGCTCTCGTGGCTTGCCTACCGCGTGCTAAAACACATTTAGCGAAGCATTCGAGCAGCGTGACCAGCTACTGCCCGAAAAATACCAGTAGACCATCTTCGATCGAAACTTTCGTGTGCTAAGACCCTGCACCTACCAGTTTCTCTTCTCTTCCGAAACTGTCCTGCGCCAATCTGCGCATTCGGTTTCTCTCTTCTGTCTCTTCTCCGAAACCACCCTGCGCCAAGTCCCTGCGCATTTGATTTCTCTTCTCTCTCATCATTGGTGATCGATCACCTATCCGGTCGACTAAACTCAATGGATGGAACTCGGATTCAACTTGGTTGCTTCCAAACCGAGTCTTTTGAAATTTTGAAAAAAAAGTTTATTCGAAACGATTTATACTGCTACTGATTATCATTGCATATTTAATTTACCGAATTTTCTCCACAGTTCACTTCGAAACAATAACACCAAATTTGCTCTGGCCAAATTCACGGAAAAAAAATGACAAATCAAAATTTCGCAAAAATTTAATCACATCTAGCTACCAATAAGGTCACTTATGGCATTTACATCGGAGAAAATAAAAAAAAGTCATAAAACGTACGAAACAAAATTGTACAGTATAAATATAAAAGCGCCCATACATAGTAACTGTTAGTATAATTTAAGAAATATTATTGTTCAAACTACCGTCAGAAATCACATCAATACTTTTAAAGACAAAAATGAACCCCAGAAACTTCATGTCATCACTTCTCTGACAATCATGAACCCTCTTGCCCTTTGGGGGGAGCACACTAAGACGCCACGAAAACGTTACTGGCTATCTAGAAGGCTCCATTTCCGAGTGAACACTCGAGCCAATGTTTTAAATGCATCAGTACACCCGACTGAAGGTTTAAACAATAACAATTTTCCAAAACAGTTATTAAAAAGTAAAAAAATATTTAAATATTACTACCAAATATTATTTTAATACAGTAATTCCAACTTGAAACTCTAAATTTCATATGAATCCAACTCGTAATTCACAAATTACATGTCAGAGACAACTCTCTCCTTCAACAGAAACCCCAGTATGGTTTGCAAATCATAAAAATCCCAGTAATTTATCGTTTCCAAGTGAAACTACAAATTTGCATCGTTATACTAAATAAGAATAGATAATATGCACTCACAAATACACGAAACCTATTGTAAACAAACACAAAAACAAAATATTGCATAATTGAGAGCGGACGCTTTGTTTGTAAGCGAACCTCTATACAAATATCCCTAACCGAATGAAATTGCATTATATCCTGACAATCTTGTAATCTTTTCTATGCAAACGCTCGAACTAAAAAAAAAAGGACATTTTTCATTTCTAATACCCAAATTAAAATATCAAATCAAAACATCCTTTTTGCAATACCATCTAAATTCCAAATAAAATTTTTACCATTTTCATTGAACTGGAAAGACAAATAAAAATCGGCCTACCTATAAAAAATAAAAATTAAATGAATCTATAAAACGTAAAGAAACAATATATGAAAAGAATTTTCTACACAAATTTCTGTAATTCAAAAAAAATTATAATATCCAGATTTCGTAAAATGTGTACCGTAACTCACATAGGCCCCCAAAATAAAAATAAAATTTACTGCCGCACTTTCAGGCCTATAATTAATAAATTCCATGTTACGCGCGGGAAGAGCTATTAAGAATTTAAGTCATAACATTTGTGCTTCTTAAGGAAAATCCTGTGATTATGTTGAATCAATTAAAAATTTTGTTAAATAACTATTCAAGAAACTATTTATAATAACTTAAAAGATACTATAATTTAATACTCAATACACATATACAACAGTGATAACCAATATTCGAACAATATTTTACGATAGGCCGACAAGAAATCTTTCTTTAGTACAATACAATAGCCATTTTACAAAATATC
Source organism: Bathynomus jamesi (assembly GCA_023014485.1). Classification (NCBI taxonomy): domain Eukaryota; kingdom Metazoa; phylum Arthropoda; class Malacostraca; order Isopoda; family Cirolanidae; genus Bathynomus; species Bathynomus jamesi. Next base: position 275,300 of record JAJOZX010002203.1, read on the forward strand.
AGTCGGAATTGTCGTGAAAATGAACGAAAGGAACGGAAAAAAAATAGATAAATCAGCCTACCTACCAAATTTTATGAGTATATAAATATATATAATTATATATATAACTAATATATACGTATAAGTTAATATGTAAGTATATAATTATTGAGTATATATAAAAAAAAAAATGAATTTATAGAAAATTTCACGACACAATTTCTCTATTTCAGTTAAACCAATTTAGCTTATTTTGAAGTCGAACACAATCCTATACGGCCAGCCTATAATTTGACAAATTATTATGTTTAAGATTATTTTTCGACTGTCCCTTAAAATGTAACAATCCTATTTAGCGCGAAGCGAAGTGAAGCAAAAAGCCCGTAAACCTACATAAACAATAAAACAAGCCTATCATTATATGCAACCAATCGAAATATAATAAAAAATCTACTAATGAATCCCAGAAAATTTTACATGTTCATGAAATGTCTTACAATGCTATATAGGTATATATACGTAGAAATGCGATACAAATTTTCGCTCAAACATTTTTAAAGGACCGTATAAAATGCGTATCACTGTATTTAAAGTAACATAATTCACTTACGTACGAATTCAGTGTAAATTTATATATATATATATATACAGTGCCCGCGAAAAGTATCCGATCACTCAAGAAAATACAATATTTTCCCTTGATATTCAGAGACACGTAATTCACTTTCTATTTGTTCTAGCGACATCTGGTAACTTTGAGGTTGCTCGCTGATATGAGAGCTATCCAACGCATTCTCAAATTAGTGTTCTGGTAGCCTTCGTTGCGGGTGGCTGTGTCTCAAATTTGTCAGATTTCACTGTTTGTGTAAATTTCTTGATATTTTTTTTTTTTTTACAGAAAGTGGTGTAAATAAAATTTATATATAATGTGTGCTAAAAAAACAACTTAAGAGTGATTGTCGAGGTGCTATGTTGCTTTGCATGCATGTGGGAAATCACAGAGACAGATAGCTAAGGAATTAAACATATCCCAAAGTACCGTTAATTTATGGGTTTCACGGGCTAAGAACAATGGTGGCCTAACCACGCCAGTCCCTAAAAAACGATCTGGCAGACCGAGAAAAACAAATTCGCGAACAGACAAACTTATGAAACGTTTAGTATTGAAAAACCCAATAATAACTGCGAAAGAAATAAAATTTAATATGAATAATTTGTTATCTGGTGTTTCTGAACGAACTATCCAGGAGCGGCTCCAAAAAGAACTCGGATTACCATCTCGCCATGCTGCTAAGAAAACCGTTCATTAATGAAAAAATGCGTAAAAAACGTGTCGCATTTTGTAAAAAATACATCATTGGACTGTTGATGACTGGAAGAAGGTTTTATTAGCGATGAGTCGACATTTTTGACATTCAGAAGTTGTCCAAAAAAGGTTCGCCGGCCTATTGGCTCAAATAGGATGGACCCCTAAATACACCCTAAAGACAATGAAACACCCTCCAAGTGTGATGGTTTGGGGTTGTTTCGGTTACTATGGGCGTGGAAACTTATATTTTCTTCCGAAGAACACAACTATGAATGGTGCACGGTATTTAGCAATGCTACAGGATAAACTTCCAATGGCAATGGCAATCCAAAGGACAAAAACATACATGCATGATGGTGCACCATGTCACAGGGCCAAAATAGTGACAAAATGGATTACTGACAATAAATTTGATATTTTGGATTGGCCTGGTAATAGTCCAGATCTCAATCCGATAGAAAATCTGTGGCTAATAATAAAAAATAAGGTTGAATGCCACGACACTGGCTCAGTCGAAAAATTACAAGAGGCCATCAAAAAGGTATGGTGCAAGGAAATATCAGTGGAAGTTTGTCAAAACTTGATTAAATCCATGCCAAAACGTCTAGAACAAGTCATCCAAACCAAAGGACAGATGACAAAATACTAATATAAGGTTAGTATACATTTAAACATTGTTTTTTATGTAAAAAATACAAATTTCAAGGGTGATCGGATACTTTTCGCGGGCACTGTATATATATATATATTGTTATTATTATATTATTATCACAATTATTACTAATTCCAAAAGTTTAAACACAAAAAAGACAAACGTAGGTAGGTTTGAGGACAAGAGAAAAAGTGAACGAAATAAGTGAAAAGAATGAGTCATCGGCAGCAACGAACAATTTGAAATATCTCTCTCCGACGGGCTGAACGAAAGCTAACGAAATAGCAAACAAACGACTCTGAAATTTAATGTCAGACTCAAATGTTTTGACTCCAACGAAAAACCGACTCCGCAACGACTAAAAGAAGTTTTGAGTCTCTAGACTCCATCTCAAACAAATTTTGACGCGCGAAAATTTTTGAAGCGACGCGACTCAGAATAATTTGGAAAATAACGGGCGCCATTTTGAATTTACATTTACAATGAATTTTTGCTTAATTTGATAAATACTCTAAAACGGGTAGCGAAACAGAATATCTACTAATTTTCTTTACATGGAGAACGTGAAAACGATCGTGATTAGTCGAAAGAACACACGCACAAATTTTGAATTCATATTTATCAGACACGAAAAAATATTGCATGAGCCTATTTGAAGAACGGAGTGCATAGGTTCGTATTATTAAATTAATAATTTAATAAGGTTAGCTGCCACCAAAATGTAGTGTTTACCTCATTTATTAATTATATTTCATTATTTTTTACTCGCTATTCCATTTATCGCTTGCTTTCTCTGTACACTCGTTTTCACTGTACCGTATAAATTCATGGTAGCCACGCCGAGACTATGAAAGCCGTTACAACACAAAGGGGGAAGGGGGTTCATTAACATTCTTTTTAACGCTTGTTAACACTTTATTTAATTCCGAAAATGCTTTAATTAATTTGAGGGGATGCGAGTAGGAAATTTTACTGCGAGGGGCACAAAACAAACAATTTAATTCTAAGGTGCCATGGCCACACCTTACCCTACGGCCCTGCCTGAATGATTGTCTCTTTTTGGGGGTAGTCCGCTCTCTGGGCCTCTGTTCAGGATTGCCAACTCTTCCAATTTTAAACAATTACAATCTAACAAACATACTTTATCGTAATTTCACAATTATTAGTAAACACTTTATATTAAACATTATAATCTTAATTAAACAAAAATTAATATTTTTAACTAGGCATTACTACAATCAGAATGTCCTCGACAGCTTAAAGTGTTGCTGAGGGTTTCTGATTGCTCTGTCATCTCATTTGACAAGTTTTGGAAGTTTGAGAGCACTCCAAACTTGTCTCTCACTTCTCCCAAGTTCTGCAATTTTTCCTGAAGTGATGAGATAGCAGCATCCACCACCTCATTGAAAAAGTTCACCTCCAGATTTTTAAGTGCGTCATTGATGGGCTCATCAGGGGGACTCATAGGAGAAGTGTCGCTTTGTGGACCTCAGCCTCTCTTGCTAGAGAACAGCCTCCACATTCATGTCTTCGCACATGTCCATGGCTGAGGTTTGTGCAGCCACAAAGCCTGTTGTTCTGTAAGTGCCGAGAGTTGTTTCAGTCTTCCTCAGCAGATTGACAGCCACATCCAACTGCATTGAGTGAGATTGGATTAGTTTGCTGACTTGCTGTATGTGGTTTAGGATGTCATACCACAGTGCAGATTGAAAACCGGTATGACCCTATCTCTGCCAAAGACTGGGCCTCAATCTTTACCATAGGGTCAGTGGTTTGACCCCTCACCTCAATGAGTGCCTCTCTCACTGATGCTGCTTGGTACCTTACTGACTCAATACTCTTCACCCTGCTTTCCCACCTTGTCTCTGACCATGATTTTAAAGTCAAGTTAACATGGTTCTTTAGGATAGCCCATCTTTGTGTAGAAGCCGAAAACAGGGTGTAGAGCTTCTGCAAGATGCCAAAATAGCCACTGGCATCTGTGGCGCTTTTAGCAGCATCAGCTACCACCAGATTTAATGTATGAACCCCACATGGCACAGAGCCCGTGGATTCTTTTCCAGCAGCCTGGCTTGGACTCCTTTGTTGTTTTTGCCCCTCATGTTGGCTCCGTTGTCATACGACTGTCCTCTGCAGTCGTCAAAGGGAATGTTTAGGTCCTCTAGTCTCTTTAAAATTAGCTAGCTACACTCTAGTTTACTCTGCTTGATTTTAATAATTATAAAGTTTTAACTTATCCCTATTTCATTGCTTGTTTATTTTAATGAAATAACTTTTAATTTAGTTTTATAAACTGATTTTTACAAGCAAAATCGATACCTATCACCAAGGATAAATATCTATCTCCAACCGGGGTTGGTGAGACCGTGAGTTGGTAAATTTCTCGAGCCCTGGACTGGAGCCTGTTTGAGAAAAAGTAAAAAACGGGCGTGCTATGTCGCCCCCACCACCAATTGGCCCCCTAGGTGGCCGCCTATATCGCCTATGCCCAGGACCGCCACTGGCGCACCCCCTCACTATGTCAATGTTGTTTGTGAGTATCTCGACTCAGTGTTTCCAAGAAGATGGATAGGAAGAGGTGGCTCTTTGTAATGGCCTGCCATCTCCTGATTTGACGCCATGCGATTTTTGGTTGTGGAGCATGGTAAAAGAACGAGTTTACAACAAGAAAGTGCGGGATATTGACGAATTCAAGCAAAGAATTCTTTGACGTGGTGACCTCTATCCCTTCAGATTTATGCATCAGGTCGATAGAAGCAACGTTTAAACGTTATTTGATGTGTATCGAGAGCAAAGGGGAGCAGGTTGAGACCTGTCAATGATTACATTGTGAGTGTGTGTTAATAAATGTAGACTACACTAAAAGTATTCTTCCATAGAAGTGTTAACATAATTTAGACACACCCTGTATATCAATGTAAAAAAAAATGTTTCAGTTTAGTTACTCAAATATAATTTTCTACATTGAAATAAACATTTTACATAAGCTTTATATCGGTTTATCATAAACCTTATACACGGTGAACCAAAAGTAGGTGGACAGTAGGTTGAATACGGTTTGTGTTATATTATATTATAACTATGGTGTTCATTATAACTATGGTGTTTGTGTTATATTATATTAAATATTATAACTAAATTTATTTAAATTTTATTTTGTATTATAGTATACAAAAAAATTAAATATGTATTCTCAAAATAAACGTTATTATTTACTGTCCACCTACATTTGGTTCACCCTATATATCCGCATAAATCTTATGAGCGAACATGCCAACGTTCACATTTTGGGAACATAAAAATATGTGAAAAAATAAAAAAAAATTATAATTTCAGTATTTTTGTACAAAAATAGTTGTAAGCATTAATTGATGCAAGTTGCAAATTCTTACGTTAATCAGATATGGTACCAGCCATTAAACGGTTAAGTAACTTTGAAAGAGAAGTGATTTCATTAATAAAAATAAATCGTAAAATTTAGTTGCTTACGTAAGACAGTTTAGTTCATTTTAGAAGGATAGCTAAAATATTCAGCAAACTAAGGCGACGTTAAAAGACGCTTTTACACACTAATTCTTTTAGTTTAGTTAATTAATGCAAATTACTTTTCAACCATAGAATGGGTTCTGTTTTGAATTATCAATTAGATGAAATTAAAATAAAACGGCTGGTGAATATTAAATGTGAAGAACATAATGTAGTCATAAAATTGATACATTTGTGCATTTTCAGGCTTGTTTATAGTTTTTTGTTATTGACAAGAGCTACGCGCGTCACATCCTGAATATGTTTATAAAAAGCTTATTTCTTAGGATAACTTCTGTAAGTTTGCACTTCAACATGAAAAGAATTTTTTGTGATAAAGTTTTATCTTTTTTTAATAAAAGGAAAGTAGTATAGCAGGGAAGAGAATTTGAAAAACATAGGGAAAGTAATAAATATAAAATTTACAGAGAGCTATTAAACATTTGAGTCTGAATCATCTGTATTGTGCAGGTCGTCAAACGGACTGTTCCACAAGTGTACGTTAGTGAAATATACATCAGTTACCTTATTGAATTCTCATAACTGATAATGTCCCCTGAAGTACTTTTCCTCATCTACTATCTTGGTTATGGCATCTTTTTCGTCGTATACGCACTGCAAGAAAGTTAATATACCGGGATAAAGGGGTATATTGGCTAAATGTATTTGATTTAGCCAACTATGTTCATTACTGAGGGTGACCAATTTTTTGGTCGTACTAAATCCCGTAAAATGTACATTATCCAAAGTGTACAAATCTTCGTAGAAAATTTTGTTCTTTTGTCTTGAAGATGCGACAGCCGTTGAATGTAGAGAATTTTAAACTATTTACTTTTAACCATAAGGACTGATGTACGTGCCCTTTCCGTATATTTATTTATGGTATTTGGACACCCATTCTCTTACTTTAATTCACTTCACGGGCACCCTTTAAGTTGGGCGTACCCGGTGATTTTATCTCTTATTTTCGTTCAGGATTATTCGGCCTACCCAAGACGGATGGCCCTTTAAATGATAGGCTAGGTTCCTTCGGCTTCACAAGCCTACTTGAATGTTAATTTTCCCCAGCTAACAAGAGGGGTCTATCACAAGGTATTTAAAACAACACACGCCCTCTTATAAATTTTATTAAATGTCACTCGACACAGTACATGTATTTAATAGTTTATTCTGAATTACATATATAAAATTTCAGTCAATACAATAATCTTAACGTCAAAGACAAAGTTCACCGTTAGATGAATTTAAATCGTTAAATTGATCAACAATGATAAATCTAAAGAAAAGATTAATAGTTATCTGAATTTCAATAATTTATAGATCGAGGGGTTTTATATTTTAGTGCAACAAAAATAATAACAAGAAATGAAGTGGTCGCAATTCGACCCAGATATTCAAAGAATTAGTTTACTTACTACTGGCAGGAGAAAAACTCACTCCCACTTGTGCTGCGTACGGACCGTAGATTTACGGGCCGCTCTAAATTTGCAACTCTACGGTGTCCACTAACGGAACTTACTTCCGAACCCAAATTGACGGATTCAGGAAATTAGGGCCCAGACGTACCCTATTTCTTATTTAAGTGGAGCCAAATTAAATTAATGGAAAGTTCACAAAACTCTTGGTCCGTTGGTTAACCTAAATTAAGATACAATCAAGTTCTCGGTTACGGTCGCTAACAATTAAATGATTATGCTCAAATATCCGCGTAAACGAATTTCATGAACTATAAGTTCTTAATTTTTTAATTTAGTGACAATTGATTCTTTCAGTTTTAAGTTTTCTTACACCACAAGTCTACAGGGGGTTTGTTTAGCCACAGTTAACTTCAAGGAGGAACGACTACAACTGACTTAACAATTTTCGAATTTACTTTACAATTTTGAAGGACCCCGCCTTCCAATGTTCTGAAAGCCTATCAAACCCTTAGATTTTCTTAAGATCGTCCCCCCAGGAGGCTATTCCCCATACAAGAGGGAAAGAAGGCGTCTTTACTACGTTTCCCAGGATCCTGGGCCCCCTGATTGGAGCGGGACCTGATTTCCGAGTATAAACCCCTCCTTCTTCCCAAAAATACATTTAAATACCGTTAACAGATTCGAAGTCTTAAGTTTATGACCCCCTCGTGGTTCAACTTTAGCAGCGTCTTCGAATCTGTCTTACAAAAGTCACACCATCATGCAAAAGAGATATTAAAATCTTCGACCTAGCGAAAGAGGAAACCACGCATTTGCACGTACGTCCAAATCCGTTGGATTACCCTTCTCGCTGGGGTCGGGTCTCGGTGATAAACCTCTGTCCCCACGTGGTTTGGTTTTATTACTTCTCTGATAATCCGAACTAAGATAGAACAACTTTAAACAATCTGAAACACTTCGGATTTATTCGTTCATGAGGGTTTAAAAACCAAACCACACTGCGTTCAGAGATGTACACCACGAAATCTTAAAAATAACATTCCTTCACTTATTTTATAAAAGATCTCTGCCTGCAACTTCATGGTTACGACAGGACATATAATTCTTTAACATGAATAACACTGCCCAACAAAAAAAAATTTTTTTGCTGCTGATTTAATTCTAAGACCTGTTTCTGGGTAATATTGATGTGCTGATTTAAAAAATCACCTTAGATTTTGTCCATCACATCAGGTTTTCATGCAATGCAATATGCCTATTTTGGGTGATCCATGAAGGGCGCTTATCAAAATTGATGATTTTTGAGACCTGTTAACAGCTGTTTTGCTGTTAAAATTTTATCTGCGGAATACGCAAATCTGTGCATTAAATCTAAAGGTCATGTACAACATATCAAACTTGGGCTTATGAAGCAGTTTGTAAAAGCTTTGAATAAAGGTGATTGCTTTAATTACATATGTGCAGCCTTTCCAGGTCTTAGTGATGAGAAGCTTAAAGCTGGTATATTCGATGGTCCCCAGATAAGAAAACTGATGAAAGATCCGCAGTTCAGTAACTCAATGACCGAAACGGAGGCAAGAGCTTGGAATGCTTTTGTGGCAGTAGTTAAGAACTTCCTAGGAAACAAAAAGTCTGAAAATTATAAAGATCTTGTAAAGGATTTACTTGTAAACTTTCAGCAGTTGGGTTGCAACGCGAGCATTAAAGTTCACTATCTCAACAGTCATCTGGATAAATTTCCAGAAAATCTTGGTGATGTTAGTGAAGAGCAAGGTGAAGGGTTCCACCAAGATATCAAAGTGATGGAAGAACGATACCAAGGAAGATGGGATACCCATATGATGGCTGACTACTGCTGGAGCCTGCAAAGAGATTGTCTTGACATCTCTCATTCTAGGAAGTCCTATAAGAGAAAATTTATCAGCACTGAAAAGTAAGAAAACAAGAAAAAGACAATGTTAAGAAAACTGGTCCCGTGCTTGCTTTAATATGGATTCATTTTTTGCTTATTTAAACACTTTTAATCACTTTATGTCAATATTACCATTGTATATTAAAGTTCACTCCCTGCACAATTGTTTACTTTTCCATGCTGATTCTGAGTATGTAAAAACTTATTTTTTTAAAAGAAAAAAAATTGGGCATAACCCTGCCAAAATGCGATATCTCCAAAATATCCGTATTTGATTGCTCGAAAACCTGACGTGATAGGCAAAAACTAAGGTGATTTTTTAAATCAGCACACCAAAGTTACCTAAAAACAGGTGTTAGAATTAAATCAGCAAAATTGGTGTTGGGCAGTGTAATAAATTTTTAGTAGTAATGGCTTTAAAAACAAGATTCTTACGGGATAACTCAGTAGAGATCAATCTTCTCCATTTAATTGAAACAAACCTCAAAATAAATAGATGCTCTCGCAGATACGAAAAAATATAGTATAGCATTTCAATCGGAAGGTCATTAATTTTCATTTTTTTTTCCGAATTTTCCAATGTTCTTATTCAGGAAAAATTGATGAATGTATTATAAAATTTTGATTCTTATTTTAACACTTGTTTTACGAAAACACTTATTCACCAAGGCCTTAAGCGATTATTATTAGTTTATCACTAATCACAAACTTGAGCATGCATTAGACCAGTGGTCCCCAGCCTTTTTCATGCAAAGGGCTACATTCTTAAGCAAAATAAAACGGCGGGCGCCATTAATACATTATAAAAAATTAAAATTAAGTTCATATCAATGCTATAAAAAGCTAGGGTAACAGAAAAACTAATGGATTAAAGTCAAACTTACCATTTCTGAGCGTGAAAAAATGAAGATGAAAAATTTTAATGAGATGGTTGACATTGCATTTCTTTTGCTAAATTTTGAACGTCAGGGGTATATTTCGTCAATGCCATTCTCATAGTCTTTTGACTTAAAAAATTTCATTGTTGAAAATGCTGCTTCACACATACTGTATATATCGAACCAAAGCACGAGCATAGTCTTTGGTAAGTTGCTTTCAAAAGAGGAAATCTATGTGAATCAATCAGTGTCCAAAATTCTTGATGATCTGCCCTGCTTTTCAAGGGCAGGTCATTTTGCAATGTAATTATTTCCATTTCCAATTCAACTGCGTCTAATTTGAAAAGAAGACCTATTTGAGAGGCAATATCGCTGACATCGGCATTAAGAAATGGGTTAGAGATGAAAGTTGCTGGACCAATAACAGTATTAAAGTCTGAAAAACGCTTCTGAAAGTTATCAAAAATATTCTGGAGATCATTAGTACATCGATTGGCACTACTGTCGACATTTTCAGGGTTCAATCTTTCATTCAAACTAGGAAAATGTTGAAAATTTCCTTTTGACATTTGAAATTTTCAAAATTTCAATTTGCTTATAAAATTGTTTACAGAACTCACCATTTGTGATATAGTTTTCATTTCCCCTTGAAGCTCAAGATTAAGGTTATTTAGTTTAAATATCAGATCAACTAAAAACGATAGATCAGATAACCACTTTTGATCACTCATTTCTTCACAAGATTCACCTCTTCTGTGTAAAAATGCTTTGATTTGGGGGATAAGCTTCTGAAATCGATCAATTACTTTTCCTTTACTTAGCCAACGGACTTCGTAAATCTTGTAGAAAATCCTCTGTTATGTTTTATATTCGACAAAGTAGATCATATTAGGTCAGAACTTCTTGTATCTGTCTGTCATGATTTTTATGATTCAGAAGAAATAGAACATACGAGGGTACAATGAAACACCCTGTTCGGTGCTTTCCTCCCAACTCGTAGAGGTAATTCTATAAACAAGAATACCCTGAAAGACATTATAAATAAAGTGTCGACCGGGATAATGAGAATAATATTACCTTTTATGTTACTAACTTCATAGAATACCGGTAATCTCTATGGGTGACGCAAACGTCTCGGTGCTCCTCAAACAGTATAATGAGGTACAAAAGTCGATAGTTGAACTGAAACACCAACACGTGGTGTCAAATCAGAAAAACGCGATTTCGATAGAACAGTTCCGGTCAGAGTTAGATGCGTTGAAAGAGACGCTCCTCCCAAAGCCCAGTTACTCGGAAGTAGTTCAGCAAGCCAGATCTCCAAGAAGCGCGTCGGGCAGCGAGGGAAACGAAATCCCTGCCTCCAACTCCCCCCCCCCTGAAGGTGGGGTGGAAACGCAGCATGCAGGGGTAGCGGTCAAACCCCCTCCCGTTCAGGGAAGGATCCCTGCTCCCGATCTCACAATGAGGAACAGGGACGGTCCAATGCCGAGAGTCGAGGCATCATTGCCCTCTTCCCTGCCTCCCACTGCAGAGGAGAGGTGGTCGATTACGCCTCGCTCGGTGCACAGTTCCCCTCCCTCCCACCGAAGAAGGAGAGGCACGCGCGGCCGTCAGGGTATACACAGTACACACCGCTAACAGACCCTCACCAAACCACAGAGTAAGGGAGGGGCCTCCTATCCCCCAAAGGTTGTGCCACCAACCCCCCAGGCAGACGAACCCTGCCTCAGGGAGATCGAGGGAGCAGGACGGGTGGGTAACTGTTAATAGGCGCCCGTCCGAAAGGTCTCCTCAACCGGTCTCCGCGGCGAGGCCACCGATGGAGAATCTCACCCTATTTGTGTCGCGAATTCAGCTCTCGAACGAGGCAAGCGATATTCGACACATGATAGAAGAAATCATTGGTGAACACAGTATAGTGATAGTTAATAAACTAAACACGAAATCTCCGTATTATAACTCTTTTAAAGTAATAATTAAAGGTGTAAATGCGCATTTCAACCCGTATAATATGAGTCAATGGCCAGACGGTATTATTGTTAAGGAGTTTATTCACTTTTCCAGACTTGATAACAGGCAAAATAATAATAATAATAATAATAATAATAATAATAATAGGCGCCCTAACGGTAATGCCTGAAAGTTGTACTGTGTATAATAATAATAATCTTACTACTAATAATAATAATCTTACTAATAATAAATTCTCTATCAGTCATGGCGGATAACTTGTTGAAAATAGTCTCATATAATGTAAGGTCAGTGAGGAATTCAACTGTAGATGTTCATAAAATCTGCGACAATGCAGATTTGATACTCCTGCAGGAGCACTGGCTACCTAAGCAAGAGCTAAAATTCCTCTCTACCATCCATGATGACTTTATGTACCATGCGTCATCAGTAGTAGACTTGTCAGATGAATTAATGTACTACGGTAGGCCTTTTAGTGGTGTTGCTTTCTTATTAAGGAAAAATTTTTCAAAACATATAAGATTTTTAACAAGCGATAATGTAAGGTTGTTAGGCATTGAATTACAAGTGAACAATGATTGCATATTAATTGTAAACTGCTATTTACCATACAAAAACGGCAGTAATCTAGATGAATACATTGATTTGGTGTGCAAAATTAAGTCATTATCAGATAACCCCAAATATTCTCACTGTATAATAATGGGGGACTTTAACGCACATGTGAACTCGGAATTCTTTGTAGAATTGGGTAACATGTGCGAGTCGGCCAATTTAAGTATAAGTGATGTAGATGTATTAGGGGTAGCCAGTGGTAATTTTACATACGTTAGCGATATGAGTGGTACCACCAGGTGGATTGATCATTGTCTCACTAGTAATACTCTAAAGCAGGGGTGGGGAACCTGCGGCCTTTTGGGGTACTAGTTGCGGCCTTCTGCCTATTTGACATTCAGAATTCATACCGTACGATAATGGACAGCAACTGATACCCCTTTAGGGCTTTAGGCTATTTCATTAGATCATGGTTTCAGCTTCACTGCTTCTTACACATACAAGCCTTCTTTATGGCTTGAACAATAGGAAATATGGCAACGTTGCCAGTTAAAACTGGCAGAGTTGCCTTACGGCTTACGCCCTTACCTATCAACGATCAACTCGACTGGCTGACTGGATGACAGTTACTGACGATTCTCCGTTAGTGACACGCACGCTTGTTTCCTTTAAAACTGTAAATCTTTGATCAATTCGTGTACCATTTTTATTTAAAAATCTTCTGGTACCCCAATCATGTCAAAAACTGTGAAAAGAAAATTAAAGGAAGAGAACAGAATATTCCATGAAGAATGGGAATTGCAGTATTTCATAGTTGTTGAGAAAGATAAAATGATGTGTTTGCTCTGCAACGCCATAATTGCAACAGTGAAGAAACACAATGCATATAAGCATTATGCAACTCATAAGAACCACAAGTATGCTATATTGGAAGAAGAACCCCGAAAGTTTGCGCTTACGAAGATGAAACTTCAAAAGCAGCAACAACAGCAAGTATTTAAAACGATGTCAGGCCTAGGGACTGAAATCACTGAAGCAACTTATAAAGTAGCATGTATATGTGGAAAAAGAGGTAAGCCATATAGTGATGTGGAAATTATAAAAGAATGCATTGTTGAAGTTGTAGCCCCTTTAGATTCAGACAAGGTTAACAAATACAAACAACTACGTCCCTCTTTCAAGAAGGACCATAACTGATCGGCAACATGAATTAGCCCTCAATGCAACTGAACAACTTCATACAATATGCCAAAGCGAAAATACTTATTATTCGATCACCTTGGATGAGTCCACTGATATTACTGACTCAGCGCAAGTGTCACTTTTTATTCGTGTTATAACTGCAGATTTTCAATGCTACGAGGAGTTACTGGCTTTGGGTACTCTTACGGGGAAGACACGTGGAATTGACGTCTTGTCTCTCTTCAAAGAAAAATGCCGTGAAGCGAAACTGAATTTATGTAATTTAGTAAGTGTATGCACAGATGGTGCACCTTCCATGAGAGGAAAATGTGCAGGATTTGTTGCGCTACTCCAAAAAGAACTGCCAAATCCAGATAGCTTGATTTCCTTTCACTGTATTTTGCATCAACAGAATCTCTGTGCCAAATCTACTGTTTTAAGTGACATATTAAGTAAAGTTATACGTATTGTGAACTACATTAGAGCAAATGCATCACGACATCGCCAGTTTCGCAATATGCTTATGCTTGATGATGAAACATTCAGTGTGGATCTTCCGTATCATTCTAAAGTGCGCTGGTTGTCACAAGGGCAAGTCTTTGAAAAACTTTTGTCTTTGCGAAAACAAATCACAAGATTTTCTGAGGAACTCAATGAACCATGTGAATTGTCAAAAAAGGATTTCTGCAGAAATGCTGCATTTTTGTGTGACGTAATGTCAAGCAAAATTACCTGAATATTTCTTTGCAAGGTAAAACTAAATCCATTATGAAATGTGGCAAAAAATCCAGGCTTTTCGGAGGAAGCTGCGCTTTTTCAAAACTATCCTTACCCGATCGGAACTTTCAGCTGAACACTTCCCTGAACTGGCAAAGGTAATTGATGAAGAAGATACAAGCAAATCATTAAGGGAATGCGATGTGAAAGAATACACAGCTGTCCTAGACTCCCTGATTGAAGAATACGATGAAAGATTTGAAGATTTTGAGAAACATGACTTCACACTGAAACTAGCTTCCCAACCACACCTGGTTGGCGTCTCCAAAGCACCTGAAGATTTACAGATGGAGTTGATTGAGCTATTAGAAGATAATATCCTTAAGTCTCTATTTGATACTAAGAAGGATCCTGTTGAAATATGGAAAAATGGCGTTGAATACCCACGTCTGCGCCAACATGCTCGTCGAATGTTGCCTTCTTTCGGCACAACCTACTGTTGTGAATCAACGTTTTCATATGTGACTCAAATCAAAACGCGCTTGAGATCTCAGATGACGAATATTCACCTGGAGGACCAACTAAAACTACGGTCAACGATATTGGAACCAAATGTACGACTCCTGCCCCGCAATAAGCAGTCACAAAAAAGTCATTAAATGGTTTATCACTTTTTCACTTAATATTAACATCGTTTCACTTAATATCATTTTCCACTTAATATTAGTTATATTGTTAATTATTCCCCACAAAAATAAATGTGCACTTGCTGAATTTTTTATTTATTATAAAAGCCCTCACGTATTATCAAGTTTGATTTAAAATTAATAAATATGTAGATTGTAGACTAAAATATGACATTTTGTTGTACTGTATATGTTAAATTCTCAGCATGCGGCCTAATAGGGTCTTGGTTAAATGAAATGCGGCCTTCCAATGAAAAAAGGTTCCCCACCCCTGCAGTCTAAAGGATCGAATTGTTAGAGTTCATATTTTGCATGATTTCCTTCTTTTTGATCATAGACCATTAGAAATATTAATTAACGTTACCAATTTATGCGCAACACGACTTAACAAGAGCTCAATAGGTAAGAATAATCGCGTCGATTGGTCCAATGTTAATATGCAGCAGAGAATAGAATACAAAGACAGAACATGTCACCTCTTTAATAATTTAGAAATTTTGCACCTTGCCTGTAATAATCCTTGCTCAAATGATTCTCACTGTAAATTCATAGATAGGTATTATAGTAAGATAATATCCCTGTTAAAAGAAGCAGGAAGTCCCCTGATTAAATCTTACAACTATCATACTAAGGTTATTCCTGGATGGAATGATTTTATTGCCCCCCTGAAGAGGGAATCGAAAGACGCCTATGATTTGTGGTGCTTTAATGGTAGACCCAGATTAGGACCAGTATACATGAATATGTGTAGAAGTCGGGGTCAGTATAAGGCGGCCATAAGGCGATGTAAACAGGAAGAAGAGTCTATTCGAGCATCAAAAGCCTGTGAAGCTCGCATAAATAACAATAATAAATTTTGGAAATTTGTTAAGAATGAGACGGGTGTAAAAAATGTCCTCCCTCCGACAATCGATGGGGTGTCGGGGGAGGATGAAATTGCAAAGCTGTGGAAAAACTACTACTCTAACATTCTTAACAGTGTGAGTAGGGATAATCTTAAGATAGATTGCAGCGAAACGATTGTGGGAGGGACAAGGGAAAATATTTTGATATACTTTTCTGAAGTAAAGAGGTTAATTAAAGAGTTAAAGACTGGTTCTGCGTCAGGGGTAGATGACTTATCGAATGAGCACTTAAAATATGCAAATGACGTAGTATGTCTGCATATATCATTGCTCCTATCAGCCATGCTTACTCATAGCTATATCCCTGCAGAGTTCATGAGGGTATATATCTTGCCCCTGGTCAAAAATAAGTACGGAGACATTCTGTCCAGCAATAATTACAGGCCTATTGCTGTCGCTTCCTGCTCCTCGAAACTACTAGAAAAACTCTTGTTACTCCGATTAAATGATTTCCTATGGACATCTAATCAGTTTGGCTTTAAAAGGTCCCACTCAACTGACCTGTGTATCTATGTACTTAAAGAAACAATATCTAAATACATTGACAGTAATTCAACCATTTATAGCTGTTTCCTTGATATAAGTAAGGCATATGATAGGGTGAACCACAATATTTTATTTGCAAAACTAGAAGACAGGAAGGTTCCCATGTACATATTAAATTTATTGAAATTTTGGTATTCTCACCAATCTTTCACTGTTAGGTGGGGCAATGTACTATCCGAGTGTTTTGGCTCCTCTTGCCGGGTGAGACAGCTCCTTGCTCTCCTCTATGCTGTTTAATGTGTATATTGACGGATTAATTGCTTCACTTACTGAGGCAACAGTGGGATGTTGTATAGATAACACAAGGATAAATAACTTAGTTTATGCCGATGATATTGTGTTAATAAGTCCCTCTGTTAAAGGTCTGGATCGGCTACTAAATGTCTGCGAAGTGTATTCGCAGAAAATGATATTCTTTTTAATGTTACAAAAACTAAGGTTATGCAATTTCATCCTAAAAGCTGTAATCAGCCAGCTGATATAAGGTTTAAAATGAATAGTGAAGTAATTGAGGAAGTACAAGAGTTTAAGTATTTGGGTCAAACTATTACCAGCTCCTTGAGTGATGACTCGGATATAAGAAAACAATCTCGAAGCCTGTGTGCTAAAGCGAATATGACCATAAGAAACTTTCGTTTCTGTACAAGTGAAGCTAAAGACACTCTTTCGTACTTTCTGCAGTAATATATACGGTCAGCAACTGTGGGTGAATTATGAAAAAGATTCTGGCAGAACCCTAAATTTGCTGTACAACAGCAATGTCCTGAGCTTCCCGGAGGTAACAAGACGTGCTGAACACAGTCTAATGCAAAGAATTAAAAAATCAACCAACCCGATCATCCAAGCTACCCATGAGTCCTGCCATTTATCCTGTAAGGCGTAAGCTATGGACTTCTTGGTACAAAAACGTCTGTCTGTAGCTCCACTTAACTTCGACAGTGCAGTATTATTTCTAATCAATTGTATATATTTCTATCCTTAATATATGAACTGTTATTGTATTAATAATATTTGTCATATGGACTATAGTCTGCCAATAAACCTTTTCATTTCATAACAAGATCCCCATACTAAGCATTCGTCTTATCCAGAAGTGCCTTAAATTGTCTATGTTGAAGAGGCCTAGTCCGGATAGAATTTATGATTTTGACAGTCACTTTCATTATATGCTCATAGTTAATCACTTTTGAACATAAAACTTGTTGGTGTATGATGCAATGGTAACGAAGTGCGGAAAAGCTTCGTCCTTTTTGCAAAGGGTAACAAAACCGACATTTTTCCCAATCATTGCTGGTGCACCATCTGTTGTCATTGAGACGAGTTTCTTAAGAGGTACATTATATTCTTCAACAAAAGTCTTGAGAGCTTTGTAGATATCTTCACCACGTATTTCCTCTTTTAAAGGAATAAGAGTCAAAAACTCCTCCTTGACACTGTTATCCGCGAAAACCATGCGTATAAATACGATAAGTTGGGCAGTGTCAAGAACGTCTGTTGACTCATTGAATTGTAAGCTAAAAAATGTGCACTTTTCCATATCACACTTTATCTGATTATGTATATTTTGCGACATCATTTCTATTCTCTGTGTAATCATATTTCCTGAGAGTCGCATAGATTTTATTGCAGACATAATCAGTCTTATTTTTATAGTTTTCAAACAAAGCTTCTGCAGCAGCAAACACACACTCCTTGATCATTTCCCCATCTTCAAATGTTTTTTTCTTTCTTGCAATAATATTTGCAACCATAAAAGATGCCACAGTAGGTGCAGTTGATGGGGAAATAAGTTTTGTTATTGTTCCTTGCCTATGAATCAAATCGTTTTTTAATTGTTTTACTTTATCATTTCTTACGGCACTGCGGGCTCGATACTTCTCATTATAATCTTTGTGAACTGTGTTAAAATGGCGTTCTACATTGCACTTTTTAGAAAGCGCAACAGTAGCGTGACATATCATACAAACACATTTCTCATTGAAACTAGTAAAAAAATAGTTTGTTTCCCATTCCTCATAGAAAGCATAGTTATGAGTTCTTTTCTTTGATGTCATGGTGTTAAAATTCGATAACACAAAGGTCGTTTTTGTAGCAAACAAGGAAATCACAACCGACACTACGCACGAAAAAAAAAACTACAAATTCTCCTTCAATGCTACGTACAGTAACCTATCAGGTCATCCCATAAGTAATGTTTTTTACGATAGATTAAGTTTAAACTAGTCCTACTCGATTTAAGCATAAATTTTCCGAAGGTTATATCTAAGAGATCTATCGTGTTTCGCTACATACTTTACAGACCTTGACCAGTGAAGACGTGTGTTTTTCTTTATGTGAACCTCTCATAAACATGGCGGTATCAGAAGAGCATATCAGGCATATAATGCTTTACGAGTTCAAGAAATGGAATAGTGCTACTGAAGCATCGCGAAACATTCAGGACGTTTATGGCAACTATATTCTGCATGTGAGGAAATGTCAAAGATGGTTTCAAAAGTTTAGGAATGGTGACTGCTGTTTGACAGATGCAGCACGCTCTGGACGCCCTGCTGATTTTGATGATGACCTGCTGTTAGCCGCACTTGAAGAAGACTGTTCAACAACTGTCGAAGAATTGGCCCAGAAACTCAATTCATCCCCGTCCACCATCCATCGACATTTGCAACAACTCGGGAAAGTGCCTAAGTTAGGAAAATGGGTGCCACATGAATTGTCGGTCGACAATCTGAAGGTGCGGGTAAACATTAGCACAGCTCTTCATTCCCGTGAACTCCAAGATCCGTTTTTGCACCGTTTAGTGACTGGTGATGAAAAGTGGATACTGTACCAGAATGTTAAGCGCCGTCGACAGTGGGTTTGTGCCGGAGAACCAGCGACACCACAGCCAAAACCAAATCTTCACCCTCGCAAGGTGTTGCTTAGTGTTTGGTGGGATAAAGGTGGTGTAATACACTTTGAAACCTTACCACACAACCAAACAATCACCGCTGAAGTCTACTGTCAACAAATGGATCAATTGAACACTGCACTAAAAGAAAAGAGACCTTTGGTTAATCGGAAAGGAATCGTGTTCCACCACGACAACGTACGTCCTCATACCGCTCGGATCACTTCTGCAAAAATTGAGGAGCTTGGGTGGGAAAAACTTCCACATCCTCCATATTCTCCAGACCTTGCGCCTTCAGATTATCATCTCTTCAGGAGTCTGCAAAACTATCTTCACGAGAAACAGTATACTTCTTTAGATGACCTGCACACCAGTCTTTGTACGTTTTTTACTCAAAACCGCCTGAATTTTATAAACATGGCATTGAAAAGCTTGTAGGACGTTGGCAGAGTGTCATTGATTCCGATGGAAAATATATACTGGATTAAAAAGTTTCAGTTGAGTTTTTTTTTGTCCTTCAAATTCCGATCTAAAAAACGACATTACTTATGGGATGACCTAATATATAAACGTATTCAAACGTTTTTCTTAAAAATATAGAACTTTCATCTTATTGCTTAACTTAACCCCTTCACTCAAATATTTGGATGTAAATTAAGAAAAGGTAATTAACATAATTTTATAATTATATTTTAATTATTTTAAGAGATAATTTAATAAATTAAGATAATTCATATGCCAAGTGATTCCTTGCAACTCTTGGAACCTGTATCCATGGTGATAAGACACCCACTAATTTAAGGTATTTTTGAAGGATATCGAGTGACTAAGTCTAAGACTTCACTATACTTCTGTGTACGACTGCATGACTAAGATTTCCACTTTTACACTTAATATATTACATATTTTTATGACATTTTTCTATATATATAGGGGTTTGTTAGTCATATGATTGAAGCCTCTTTTAAAGGCTTTTTAGTAGCAGTACATGAGATACATTAGGAAGAGTTTGAAAAAATTAGCTTTGACTGTTTAGTTAATTTATAACTAACAATTCAATAAACAGTGATTGCGGGCTCCAAAAAAGGGCTTTGCGGGCGCCATAGCGCCCGCGGGCTATAGGTTGGGGACCATTGCATTAGACACTTATCTTAATTCATTAGTTCAGTAATCTATATATGCAATACTAAAATTAAATTTAATTAAACAGTCAGATAGATTAAGAGTTCTTAAGGTTGTAATTCACTTCTTCATAGCCGGGGTTCTGCGTTGTTTCGGGTTGACGATAAGATCGAATGGAAGGTGGTATTCTCGATGGGCCCAGGCTCGTTAGAGAGAATTGCAACCGATGTGGACTCCGCGGTGGCGTTGGAGACCTAGTCATTGGAACTTTCTCAGGGGTGCTAGATGCTGAGGCTCCTGCCTCGGCTGGTGTTTCAATCCTGAAGGTTGGTGGTGGATGACGGCGAAGGCGAATGTACGTTCGACATACCGTGATTCCTATCATGGCTGCTCCAAGGATGAGACAAGGTCAATGTAGAGTACTGTTACCGTGACCAGGATTCCACAAACAAATACTGTATATATGTCCCATTTACAGCGCGAGGCCGTCCCAGCTAGGAACAGTAAAATATTAAATTACAAAACTATATATTAATAAATACAAAGCAAATCAGGCTGCCTACACAAGTTATCATTACCCTAACTAACCTAAACGTAAACTTAACGTAAGCTTAACCCAGTGGTGGCCAACCTTTTACATACCGAGCGCCATTTTTTTTGTGCCTGAGTTCCGATGCGCCAAAAAAATCTTAAAGTGACAACAAATGCATATAGTATAATAAAAAAATTAAGCTTACCTTTAATGAGATTTTTGAGTTTGTTTTAATCCCGCCAACTTGTCTATATTGGGCTTTAAATCTGTTGTTGAAAGTAAAAGCAGATTTTTCAGATTGGGGTCAGTGAGTCGTGACCGTTGTTTGTTTTTTATCAGTTTCATAGATGAGAATGCTTGCTCACACCGGTATGTGCTTACAAATCGACAGATGTAACCCTGAGCAAATTTTCTAAGGTTTGGAAATTGTTCGCAAGGCAATATTTTCCAAAAATTGATCATGTCGGCAGCCTTAAGGATCGGAGGAAGCTCATCAAATTTAGTTTTAATTATGAAATTTGTTTTTAAATCTAACTTCCATCTGTATACTAGTAGGCAAGTCGCTGATTTTTTGTTCAGTAATCGAAAATGGGCTGATAAATGTGTTATTTTCCTCTTTGGCAAATTCACTAAAACGAACTTCAAATGAATCTTGCACTAATTTTATTTTCGCAATATATTTTGATAAATCAATTTCACTATCATTTTCGCTCTGCATTTTTAGATGCTGAAACAATAGTCACAATATCGAGTTTTTAGCGACCCACTCAGTTAAATTAGATATTGATGCCAATTCCAGACGCACGATTGTATGCAAATTCTAAAAGTTAATAAATAATAAAAATATTTATGATCAGCATGTATTCTCAATTATATTATTCATGTATCACATTAAAATATGTAACAAATTTGTAATATAACTGTGAAATTCATTTTTCAATACTTTTAAAGAAATTTTACATAATTTTTCTAAAAGCATAATGCGCCAATTTCGAAAGACCAATGCGCCACATTTGGCGCATGCGCCACGTGTTGGCCACCACTGGCTTAACCTAAACTTAAACTTAAACCTACAATATTAAATATTTAAATAACTGGCACTTGTAAAAATAGGGGTTTATTTAGCTTGCAAGAAGTTGCGAGGTCTGGCTCCCAACTCCGTCTCCTCTTTTGCAGAGGACAATTCTTAGATTACTGGTGTTACAGTATGCTGTGTCTCCAACCAAATCTAATACAAAAATTCCTTTACAGGGAAACCTTCGATAATACTTGTTTCTTATTTTAAATTTTACACGCTTTAATCTCCAAAATTTCCAGTTCAAGACCAGCTGTCCGCTTTCAAGCAACCAAAATTCAAAAGTCCAAGCACGCACGAAATTCAGCTACGTATCACATACCATACAACCAACCACCCAATGGATCATCCAAAAATCACAACATGCACCCTGTTACAGTACGAGATGATGGAAGATTTTCCATCGTCGTATTTCTCCAGGGTAATTCTTTTGAGATAGCGGGTCATCTCCCTCAGGTTTACTCCTTGTGGAAGGGAAGCGTTGAAATACTTTAAGGCCTCCGTAGTAAACGACAAATTGACATGTTATTTCTAGGTCTTCCATTGGTGGAGGGAGATGCGTCTTCAGGGTGAAGTTCCGGGGGTCAGAAAAGATTGATATCGATAGGATCATTTTATGATCCGTGAAGATGTCGCACCCATCGGGTAGGGGAAAATATCCCGTCTTGAAGATTTTTACTTCCTTCTTTCTGTTCTTTTGCTGTTTGCATCTGAAGAGTATAGGTGTTGGCTGAGTCACGCTGTAATAAACAGTGTGATGATGGCGAAGGAATATTGGTGAAAAGTTCTGCTTCAATACTCGGTGGCACGTTGTCAGATTCGTCCTGGAGGTTGTTTGGAAAAGTCGAACCAAACATTCACCAGACCCTCTGGTCAAAATAAAGGTGGGAGAGGTGCAGTGATAAGTCCCCTCAATTAAGGAACAACCATCTAAAGTATCTAATAAGATGTAGTTCAACCGATTTTTACTAACTCCTAAATAATGAGTTTTCGGAACTATGTATGGATATAAATTTTCTTTGTTAATCCAAATTGGCAGATGGTCAACGTGAAAGAGGGTCATTGACGACTCTATTGTCTTTAAAGGAACGAAAATTATCATTCGCAGCTCTTCATGTGTAACTTTTCTCAGACAGGTCGCGCTCACTTGGAAATAGAGGTCTGGTAGCCTCATTTAGTATGTACGGTAGGAGTCTTCCTACTTTGGGTTTGATGCTCTTCAGAACCTGTAGGCAGAAAACTGGATCGAATAAGAGTCCAGTCGGCCTCTGTTAACATTAACTAACGCCGTTTTTAGCCTATTTAATCTTAAATGAAGTCCCTCAGTGTACGTAGATAAACTATGAGCAAGTATGGAGAGGAAAGTGATGTATTTTTCTTTTTTTAATTCATCTTCTAAGTTGGCAAGATACCCACCATTTCATGGAACGAGTGTATATTTTCAGTAAGTAAATTAATGTATTTCTTCAGACTGCTGACGTCGTATATGGTGGCGTTTAACAACGACACGTAGGAATTTACACTTTCAGCGATGGTTCTTTCGTTCGACTCAGTCGTCTGGATGTGGCGGACTACGTCATCGACTGAGCCTTGCTGGGCTGTACCGAATGCAAAATTCATGAAGCCTCCAATTCCGTCGATGGCAAGGATTGATCTTGTAGGGAATTCTCTTGATTTAAGGTGGTAATGAATGCCGAAATTTCTTGTTTTGTATCGAGAATGTTCTCGCACTGCTTGTAACGTGGTAACTAAAATTCCCAGCTCTCTTACCGTGTTCTGCGAAGTCTTGTTGGTAGATCTTTGTCGTTCCTGCTCCGTCCTACATCGATGTATGAGCTTGTTCATTTTGGTATCCAGAAAACTTAAGTTTTGGAAATAAGGAACCATGTGCAAGTGGACAATAAAGGTGTACATAGAGCCTTGGGGGATTAATGGACCCAAAGGTTCGAATAGGACTCCGTTGTTGGAAAGGGTTTGCGCCCCAGCTCGTAGAGTGCATAGTAGCAAGAGGAGGGAAGTCATACTCTGCAGCAGGAAACCGCGATGATGATCCATTTTTTAAGAAAGTAATAAATGCAATTTAATTCAGTTATAATAATAATATGCTGAATTTTGAGTTTTTACTTTACTTTATTTAAATTTAGCACTCGATTCCCTTCTGCATCAATCTCTTAACAAGTCAAAAATGAACTGATTTGGAACGTCTTTTTTGAAAAACAAGTATATTTTTTATTTGACCTCTACATCCTGTTTATATATAGTTAAATATTGAGTGTTCCCATGGCAACAGAAAACTTATTTATATTATTACTTTCTCATTATTGAGTGAACAACGTTTTAGCCAGAATCTTAGAAGAACTAGTTATCCTACCTACTCTACGAGTACCTACGGTATATACCTATAGGGTAGTGCTTCTTAACCAGGGTGCATGAGATTTTGTCGGGGGGTACATGAGAAGGAAGGGGTGCATGAGGTTAACGGGAAGCATATGGGCTGAAGTAAAAACTGTCAAATGAAAAAAGGTTATTTATCGTAAATAGGAACGAAAATGGTAATTGTGAGAGTAATAAAATCAATTACAATTAGATATTTAAACAAGAGAAAACATGATTTATATATTTGAAATATAAAAGATAATTAATAGTGTAAGATCTGGCAACAAAGTGCGACAACAGCACTTCTTTATAAATTTACTGGTTTTCCATTTTTTAACCATTTCTCTGTCATTCGTATAACATTTCTATGCTTGATATTAATTTTAAGTATGTGTATAATAATAATAATAATAATATGCTGAATTTTGAGTTTTTACTTTACTTTATTTAAATTTAGCACTCGATTCCCTTCTGCATCAATCTCTTAACAAGTCAAAAATGAACTGATTTGGAACGTCTTTTTTGAAAAACAAGTATATTTTTTATTTGACTACATCCTGTTTATATATAGTTAAATATTGAGTGTTCCCATGGCAACAGAAAACTTATTTATATTATTACTTTCTCATTATTGAGTGAACAACGTTTTAGCCAGAATCTTAGAAGAACTAGTTATCCTACCTACTCTACGAGTACCTACGGTATATACCTATAGGGTAGTGCTTCTTAACCAGGGTGCATGAGATTTTGTCGGGGGGTACATGAGAAGGAAGGGGTGCATGAGGTTAACGGGAAGCATATGGCCTGAAGTAAAAACTGTCAAATGAAAAAAGGTTATTTATCGTAAATAGGAACGAAAATGGTAATTGTGAGAGATTAATAAAATCAATTACAATTAGATATTTAAACAAGAGAAAACATGATTTATATATTTGAAATATAAAAGATAATTAATAGTGTAAGATCTGGCAACAAAGTGCGACAACAGCACTTCTTTATAAATTTACTGGTTTTCCATTTTTTAACCATTTCTCTGTCATTCGTATAACATTTCTATGCTTGATATTAATTTTAAGTATGTGTATGTAATATTTTCAAATTTTATATTTGGATGAAGTAATTAATGTTCCCACGTTTCCATGAGGCTCAGTTTCCAATGTACTCTCGAATTTTCTAGTTTCGTTGACTAACTTCCTGTTTCTAGAAAATTTTATGTATAAATAGAAGTAGAATGAAACCTTAAGTTATTTAGTCGTTCACAGCGTACCCGTTCAAGTGTACCCGTTTCTCATTTATTATTATCAAATCAAATCTGATAATTGATATCTTGATATTCAGTGTGGCTTATGCTTAGGTGAGTTAATTGTGATTATTATTATTATTATGAGAATTAAAGCCTGAAGGTCCGCCCACCAGGGCCCAACAGGCTAAATTAATTCTCATAAGGCATAAATTACTGCATCAAACCACAGTGGTCAGGGTAAATATTTAATTCATATGTTAATTACAATACGCATTCAAAGTAGGCAAAATGGTTACAACTTAGAAAATATCCATTATAAGTAGTTAAACAAAACCAAATAATTGTAAGCTTACGGTCAATTATGCTTTAAAATTTATCAATATAGTGATTGAACGTTAAGCTTATTTTGTGTTGAATTATATAATAGCTTACGCTGATATCGTTTTTATCATATAAAAAGAGAAAATGGTATTTAAAAGAGTAACTATTATGAAAATATTTATGCCCAGTGAGTTCGTTTTTTCTTTTAATTTTCTGAAAATTATATCAATGACTAATTTACAATTTACGTAACAGTTAAAGTGTTAGTGTTTGGCTAATTGGATGATTTATTTTGAAAGCTGAAACATATGGTAACTTAATTTTGCCTATCATTCCATTTCTTCGCAGATGTCACTGTTAAAGTATTTCAAAAGAACTTCCTGAGACATCAGAAGAGAACACTGTGGTTCTACTACCCAACGGGAATGAAACGAAGCGACAGGCTACTACACAATCTGGACGGGTTTCTAACGCTAAGCGGCGAAAATGGAGTGATGATTACGTCCAGTTCGGCTTTTTTCTGCCAAATGGCGAAGAACAGAACCCTTATCCTGCTGCTCAGTGCATGTTTTGCTCGATTAGCTATCAAAACCAGAATCTGGCCTCGTCAGAATTACTTTCGCATCTGAATTCGGCTCACGGTAATCACAAAAACAAGTCGAGAGAATTCTTTCAGGCAACGCTGAATGAGTTTCGAAAGCAGCAGAGTGCATTCGAAAGTACTTTTGTCCATCGAGAGCGAGAAGAAAAGCCGTTGCTGAGAACATCAGTTGAAATCGCCCATGTGATCATGCAGAATATGAAACCCATGACTGATGTCGAAAAGCTCACTGCTCCGTGCTTGGAGATTTACTGAGTTTACGAGGCTGTTGCTTCATGCCGAAGTACGCTGGCTGTCAGGAGGAAAAGTGCTTAACCGAGTTCTTTCGTTGAGACAGGAATTTTATCTCTATATGACTAAGGAGGGAGATGAAAAAGCCTTCAAGCTTCAGGACGACTACTGGGTTGCCAGACTGTCGTACATGGCCTCCATTTTTGAATTCCTGAATAGACTGAATCTCCCTTCAAGGCAGAGGAAGAGATATGTTCGACGTTACCAGCAAAGTTGAAGGTTTCAAGCTAAAATTACAGCTATGGAAGACTCGTGTTCAAAAGAAGGACTTCAAGGATTTTTCTCCACTTGACAGCTTTCTCAAAGAATGTAGGTGGGAAGCAGTGACGCCAACTCTGGAGGAAGATATCAGGCAATTCGTTCTTCGCCATCTCGAGCTTTTGGAAGAGAACTTTCAGCTCTACTTTCCTGCTGACGAGACGAAAGAAGCAGATACATGTATGTGGGTAGTGAACCCATTCATTCCGGAGCACCTGCGAGCAGCAAATCTGGAAAAGCTCATGCCTTCACTACTGGAACTTTCCACCGATTTCGCTCAGAAGTCATTCTTCAAAGACGCCAACTACTACGGCGACTTTTGGGTTGCTTTGTATGAAATTCCCGAGTGCAGAGAACTATCGCACAAAGCGCTTACGTACCTCGTGAGAATGAAAACAACCTTTTTGTCCGAGAAAGGATTTTTGTACCTGCTGGAGATCAAGAACAAGAAACGAAACTCGTTGAAAGATGTGGATTTTTTGATGAGGGGTGCCTTGGAGAAAGACATTGAGCCGAGATTTGACACAATCTTGTCACGATTACAGCAGCAAACAAGCCACTAAAGACTAAAGTCACTAAATCAAACACATGAAATATAGAATATATAGATATGTGATAAATCTACGTAAATATATATACACACACTATTCTCTTTGTTCCTGTTTTACCTAGTCTATCCTCAGTCAATTCACTATTAAGTCGCTATTCAGTCTATTGACTTCATTAATCTATTAGTTTTGATTAAGAAGCAGATTAGTTAAGGGTGCATAAGTTCACTATTTCGGTATTATCACGATGATGAAAATTTGACTTGATATCCTGCAATCTGTCTCGACTCATTATTGCTGATATTTTTTCATCTAATGTGTCTGCAGTCCAATAACGTTTTACATCTGAACACTTACTTGCTAATAGAAAAGTAGTAACACATACCAATACACTGCTCAAGTTCAGGTCTGGTTAAAGTCAAAAGGTTATTTACATTCCTTTAAATACTATAAAGATTTGATTGCTGTAATAAACCTTTTAAAATATCTACTGGGAAGCATTATTGTTTCTCATTTGGATCTTCAATTATTTCAAAGGAAGGCACAGTTGCACTGTTGTTGTCTTGAGTCACTTCTTTTTTCCATAGCAAATGAGTACGCTTTTTACGTGATGGATAAGTTGAATTTAAATTATTCAATTGTTTAGAGGTCGATGGTTGCTCATCAATTTCTAAAATCAATGTAGAGTCTTTGCTTGAATTGTCTTTTACGTCATTATCATCCATATCAGCCCCTAATTGAAGAAAATTGAAGAAACTTTTAGATAACAAGACTATTTTCCTGTTTGGCCTATATTTTCTTTTCTTCTTTACTACGGTATCTTACCTAAATATAAGTTGCAAAGTTGCATCAACATACCTTGAAGATCATCAAGGGCAGGAATAAAATCTTTATCCATAATTTCATCATCCACATCGCAAAGTTGCAGCAACATTTGCAACATTTCTAAGTTTGCTTCTGTTGTTACTTTGGCCATAAAAGTACAAAGATGGTAGCGTACTAATGGTATCTGCAATAATAACACTTATATAGAACTTTATATAACTACTTGAGCCACTTGGCTACCTTCATATCACAGTTTGAGTACCGATATCTCCGGTGCATCTTAGGTAGCTATATGCAAGCGTTTATATAAATACACTCAAGCATTATATACACAAAATATGGTTTTAGGCGAATTTGTCTACAACAATTTGTCTAAAGATACAATTCATCTACAACAATTTGTCTACAACAATTTATCTACAACAATTAGTCTACAGATACAATTTATCTACAATAATTTGTCTACAGATACAATTTGTCTAGAGAAACTTACTAATATTGGACCTAGTATGTTTCATGGACTGCTCTCGATTTTCCTACGAAATTGAAAACAAGGGCAGTCGATGACCCTGATTTTGTTTCTGCAATCGGTTTTCTTGAGAAACCTAACCTGACCTGACCTGACCTAACCTAACCTAACCTGACCTAATCGAGTTTCTTATACTGTTGTTTTTTGGAAGATATCGCACTAATTCTTGTCATTTTTTGTGAATTTGTATGGCGTAAGCGCACACCAGCTCGGACTTATTCAAAAAGATGTTGGAGTGTATTGCGTCGTTTCAGTAAATAAATTTATTCAATATCCAATAACATTTTTCTTTATCATTTCTCAAGAAAACCGATTGCATAAACAAATTTTTCATTTTTTTGAAAAAATTAATAATAATTAACATCAAATAGCTTTCATTTTTCCCCTCTAGACAAATTGTATCTGTAGACAAATTATTGTAGATAAATTTTATCTGTAGACTAATTGCTGTAGATAAATTGTTGTAGATGAATTGTATCTTTAGACAAATTGTTGTAGACAAATTCGCCGGACACCACAAAATATATTATATAAAGCTTTATTTAATCTTTATTTAGTTGTAAATACTCATACTCTGCATTTATTTTTTATGTGCAGCATGCATATATAGAGACCCAAATTAGGGTAAAGGGTCTCCTTTACAAAAACATTCAGTATTTTTTTCAAATACCATACACAACGCTTATTTAGCACTAAATACATTAATAAGACATTAATAAAGCTCAGTATAATTTTTACAAATGTGTATCTTACCTTCTTTTGGTTCCATAGTCCAATAATAATAACTTTTTGTCATGGGATCCACATCACTCAAGCATCACAAATGTACACAATGTAAACAAGACGAAGGGCTGAGGTGCCAAATACTATTTTTAAAATGATTTTAAAAGCAGACGGAATTGTCTTATTCGGAATATGAAACATAAATTCGATTGCTAAGCTTATATAAAAACCATTAATTTAAAAGTGAACGAATATATCTTTTTAGGTCATAAAGGGTTAACGTTATTCTGATAAAATCTGATCCTATCAGGACGTTTAACCCAGGCGGAAGATCCTTTACTATCAATGCATTCATCTCATAGATCGCGTTTGCTATTTCGATCTCGCACACAATTTCTCCTTTTGTACTCAATACTTCATCATTTATTGCTAAACATCTACGTTGGGCTACTTCTACTCTATTTCCCATACCCATCGTATCTTTAAGCGCTTCAGTGAGGCTTAACCCTTTATGGACAAAATATTGTAGTAATGCCTAGTTAAGAATATTAATTTTTGTTTAGTTAAGATTATAATGTTTAATATAAACTATTTACTAATAATTGTGAAATTACGATAAAGTATGTTAGATTGTAATTGTATAAAATTGGAAGAGTTGGCAATCCTGAACAGAGGCCCAGAGAGCGGACTACCCCCAAAAAGAGTCAGTCATTCAGCAGCGCGATAAGCTTAAAGTTGGGGTTATGTAAGCTTAAATTTAAATTGCTCTTTGTGCCCTCTCCGACGTAAAATATTATAGTAAAATTTCCTACTCGCATCCCCTCAAATTAATTAAAGCATTTTCGGAATTAAATAGTGTTAACAAGCGTTAAAAAGAGTGTTAATGAACCCCTCCCCCCTTTGTGTTATAACGGCTTTCATAGTCTCGGCGTGGCTACCATGAATTTATATGGTACAGTGAAAATGAGTGTAGTACAGAGAAAGCAAGCGGTAAATGCAATAGAGAGCAGAAAGTAGAGTAAATAATGAAGTATAATAAATAATAAAACATATTCACGACAATATTCAATTTTTAGGTTTTAAAATTTTTTTCACCACGTTAATTTTTTAATCGTTATTAGAAAAATAATTGGGTTAAATAAAAAAAAATTATAAGTAATTTATTGAAACGTTACAAATCTGTTACATTGGACATCTGAGTCTGAAAATAACACCAATTTCCAGAACAAAGCAAATCTTTTTGTAGCAAGAAATAAATCCTGTTACACCTTATAAAACCATAAATAAAACATAAGACCTTATAAAACATAAAATATAGTTGATACCAAACTTATTCTTTATGAAACTCAAAGTAAAATTTCATGAAACAAAATACCTGTTTTCATAGAAATAATAAATCCTTTTTACCTTATAAAGAACCTTAACAAAATTTCTATTCAATTTATTGTTTGTGAAACTTCATAAAACAATTCTTTTTCTTATCAATGCATAGATAGACCTTACACTTCTGACAATACAGATATGCGTGACACGACAATTGGGCGCAGGACAAATGAGAGCCGACAAATGAGCGCCGACAATTGAGCGCCAAGACAAGCGCAAGACAATTGAGCGCAAAAACAAAAGAGCGTAAAACAATTGAGCGAGAGCAAGCAAATAAAAACTGGATAAAAGAAACAAAATAAGCTTGAACAAATATTTATTAAGGATGTTAAAAATAATGTAGTTAGGTTAGGTTAGGTTATTGTCTTGGCGCTCATTTGTCGGCGCTCATTTGTCCTGCGCTCATAAGTCGGGGTAGCACATATATGGACTACTCTTACAGTTTGGTACTTTACATCGTCATCGTTTTTCTTCATATGGAAAATGGTCAACATTATCCTCTCTAATGGTTTTTTGGGGAATAGATTTAGTAGTGTTATGGGCAATTTTCCTTTTATTCTCATGCATTGTTTCAATGGAGGTTGAAGGCCTACCTCTCTTTCTAGCCTCTGATGCCTTGCCAGCCATACAAAGAGCATCAGCAATTGAATACAGTGGACCCTCGGTTGACGAACGTAATTGGTTCCATTTAACCCTTCGCTAACCGAAATTTTCGTTAAGCGGGTATGGGAAATACATGTAAATGGGTTAATTGATTCCAAGACCTTCAGATTGCAAGTGAAAAATTTTATAGCACAAGATAACCTTTGGTTAGCTTCCGCCCGAATTGTTCATTCTGACGAAGGTCAAGCTTTTCACTCCACCTTAGACCTACAGTTTAACGTGGAATCCGAACCACGCTCCATCAGCAGCCCAGCGTCTTAATCACTAGGCCACCTAGGGTACCCATTTATCTACCAACCACTTTCTTTATTGTGTGGAAGGATGAACAGCTAGCTGGGTTTTGCTGCGCGCCGGCTGCCCTCGGGTCTCGAACCCGGGGCCGATGGTTTCGTTGTCAGACGCTAACCACTACACCACCGAGGCGCATATATATATATATATATATATATATATATATATATATGTGTGTGTGTGTGTGTGTGAAAAATGGTAAAACAAACCCATACACTCATGCATTCACCTTTACATATAAAAATAATGGCAACAAAACAGCTTAGCCTATCCTTACAGTCTAACCCAGCGGTGGCCAAACCCCGGCTCTCGAGACAATTTTGGTTTTTATTGTATTTATCATAAAAGACAAAATTCATAATACAAATATAATTTTTTTTTCACATAATAAAAAATATGAAAAAAAAACTAAGGAAAAATTGAATTGACAATAAAGTGCGTCATGCGTACGACAGTTTCTTTTGCGTGACAGGCACTAAGCGGGATAATTACGTAATTAACACCAATCGCCACTCACCAGTGTCGAGTACCCCTCGAGCTACCCTGCGGGCCGCGTGTAGTAACGAATGAGTGTGTTTTAAAATTGGCTTCTTAGATCAAATAGTGGCTATTTTTCTCAGCTATACAAGTGAACGTTATACAACCCCTTAGTTGATTAAAATGACTGAGCAGTCAAAGTGTAAGAAACGGAAATATGAAGAAGAAAATAGAGTTTTTAAACAGGAGTGGGAGAAGAGCTTTGCCTTTACTGTTAAGGGTGGGAAACCTGTGTCTCTTATCTGCCACGTGGCACTCAATCACTTTAAAGCCAGTAACTTAAAGCGTCATCATGAAACTAACCATAAAAATTTTATTACGGAATTTCCTCCCAAATCAGAATTGTGGAAGACAAAGTTAACAATGTTGAAATCTAGCCTAGTTGCCCAACAAACTGTACTTTCATCATTGTGTAAGACAGCTGACTTAACTACTGAAGCTAGTTTTGTTATGGCATGGAATATTGCTCGTGCTCAACTACCTTACAGTAGTGGAGAATTTGTGAAGAATAATATTGCCGATGTTACTGCAATTCTCGCTCCAGATAACACAAAGCTTCGAGAACAAATAGCAAGTATTTCTATTTCCCGCCACACTACAGAGAGACGTATTTCCCAGATCAGTGCTGAAATTACATGCTCGTTGCAGAGTGATTTGAAGAATTCTGTTACATTCAGTTTGGCCCTCGATGAATCCACAGATATTAAAGATAACCCTCAATTGGCTATATTTGTTCGTTATGTTGCTGGCGATGGAAATGTGAAAGAAGAACTCTTGGACTTAATGACCCTAAGAGAAACCACCAGAGGGGTTGACATAAAGAACGCACTTGACGAGGCATTATCAAATGCTGAAATACCATTGAATAAACTTGTCAGTGTTGCAACAGATGGAGCACCAGCTATGGTAGGACAAAATATAGGCCTAGTTGGGCTCTTGACACGCGATCCCAAGTATCCTGTGTGTCTCTTTATTCACTGTATCATTCACCGTGGTCATTTGGTAAGCAAGTACTTTAAGTATGACAGTGTTATGAAATGTGTTCTAGAAATTGTGAATTTCATTCGTTCAAATGCAAAAACGCACCGAGCGTTTAGAAATTTTATCGAGGAGCTGGATCTTCAAGATAAGCCAGATGACCTTTCATTCTACTGTATTGTAAGGTGGTTATCAACTAGTAATCTCCTGAATAGGTTTGTTGCACTGTTGGAGCCTATCAGTGATTTCTTGAAAGAAAAGGGAAAGTCATACCCACAACTAGAAGATCACGAATGGGTGCAGGATCTGATGTTTTTCGCTGATGTAATACAACACCTTCAAAATCTAAATTTGGCACTTCAGGGAAAGGATAAGGTAATTTCCGTCCTTACATAGACAGTTTTCAGTTTCCAGAATAAAATAAAGCTCTTCCAAAAAGATCTAGTAACAAAAAAATTTGACCACTTTCCCCACCTGAAAAACCGAGCAAACACTTTTCCTGATATTGAAATGAAAGATAGTAAATTGGAGGAATACAAAGGTAAATTAGAAGGACTAATTGATGATTTTCAGTTCAGGTTTGATGAACTAAAGAAGCTAAAACCATGCTTCGAATTTCTTGTAAATCCTTTCCTGATTGATGTCGTCAACGATGGCTGTCCTGTTACCACACCTTTTGCTACGGAAGCTGCTTCAATACAAACAGAACTTTTGGAGCTGCAGGAGGACGTGGGTTTAAAGTTGATACATAAAAGCTTATCTGCAGTTGAGTTTTGGAAGCAAGTACCAGAGACAAAGTATCCTCACCTCAGGAAAACCAGTTTCCGACTTCTCAGTATTTGGGACAACTTATTGCTGTGAAGCACTCTTCTCGGTAATGAAGTTTGTAAAGTCAAAACATCGTACTGCCCTCACTAACGAACACCTGACTGAGCTTCTTCATACCGCCTTAACATCACATCAGCCAGACTTTAAAGCATTAACAGCCAAAATGAAGACCCAAACTAAGCCTTCTACAAGCAGTAATTAAACAATTTAATAATGTGAGTATAACTATATGTATATGTTTTTAATAATTAAATTATTTTTAAAATATTTTGCGGCTCTCGTACATCTGAAAAACGTCGTATGTGGCTCTTGGGTCCAGGAAATTTGGTCACCCCTGGACTCTAACCCTAACTTAATGGTTGCCTAATACGAATATTGCAGGTAGTTTCTTTTGCTATAAAAATTGTAACACACAAATAAACACGCGCAGACACGCACGCATACGCACAATAAATAATATTCAATGAAAATCCAGTACAATAAAAACTACACACTATGCAATAAAAATGCTTAGTCGCTCATCAAATATGGTCCAGCTGAACAAATTTGTTACATTTAAATTTGCTAAGCATGTGTACAGTTGTATCTAATTTCGAAAAATTTCACTATAATTACCCAAGTTATTCATATGAAGTTGTAAAAAAATAAATGTAAAAGTCTTACCTGATAGTTGATAATTTCATTTTACAAAAATCTCGAAACACACACACACACACACACACACACACACACCTCCGTCTCAATTCACAATAACAAATAGATCTGAAAATGACCGTCAAACTGCGAAAACTGTAGTATTGAGTTGTCAATGAGGTTTTTTGAAATGTTACAAATCTGAGGAGATGGGTAATTGGCCGAATATTCTCATTGGAAGTGAAATTTAACACTTTATTTGAAACGTTACATATCTGTCACATATGTCCATAAAGGGTTAACTTCCCTCAATCCTAGTTTAATAACGGGATATACGAGTCTTCGCAATGAATAAGCGGGAATAGCAACATTATTTTCGGTATTGACGGGACTTCGGCTTCTTTTCTCTCCCATTGCGTCTCAAAGTCATTCGTGTCTCCTCCATGCATACCATTTATGCGACATACCTTATTAACTAATCCATTCTCATCTAATAACACTCTTTCATTGAATTTTTCTCTCTCTCGCAAGTGACTCAGCTCATTCGCTGCCTCACTTCCGGCTAACGACACAGGAATAACTGTCTCCATTTCCTTTTCTACATTTCTGTACTCATTCTCACGCGATGCATTTACGCCATTTACATCCGGTTCTAATCCGCATTTTTATTCCTTTTATATGAGCTATCATTTTCATTCAATTTTGACCCTTGCGTCAAGGTTAATTGACCAACTTCGTTCAGTTCACTTTCGCTTTCATCAATACACGCGAAAATTTCGTTCAAACCCGTTTCAATTTCATTCGCTTTTTTTCTCTTTCTTTCGTCCAGACCGGTTTCTCTTTCGCACAAACCCGTTTCTCTCACCTTTTTCGCATAATTATCCCTATTCCCGTTCTTTAATTTAATTTTATTTTTCGCCCTTTCTATTTTCTTTGGTTTTTTGGCTCCTCGTGACGTTTGCAATTTTATTAGTTTTTTAATTTAATTCGCGTTTCACACCACCAAAACTAACTCTCTTTATAGTATCTCTGGTGGGTTCCCATTTGGGAGATCGGCTTCCATCACTTGTAGGGGAAGCTCCTTCGCGTCTTCCAAACGGAGATTCACGACCATACCTCAGGAATCGGACCCAATTATTTTCCTGATTTGATTCCCAGGGAGACAGCTCCCTGTCTATACGGGGTGGAGCCCCCTCGCGTCGCCTGAAAGGCGAAGTATTGCCTTTATTTCTGTCCTTCAGACTATTTTTTCGCCAAGCAGGTGAAAGGCTGCGACCCGACTCGGACCCCCAGTCTCGACGACCTTAGGGCGAAACACTCCTTATTATAATCGCGTTGCACGTACGGGGAGGGCGACCGATGTTCGGATCGCGTATAATCACGTACGTACTGGGAGGGCGACCGATGTTCGGATCGCGTATAATCACGTACGTACTGGGAGGGCGACCGATGTCCGTATCGCGTATAATTGAGGGAATATCTCGGTTGTAGTAATGTCTAATTTAGAATTAAAATGTTTTGTTTATAAGAATTTAATGTTTGTTTAATATAGAAGGTAATAATGTTTAATAAGAAATGTAATTACGTTAAATAATTGTTTGGTTATAAAATGTTAGTTGGCAACACCCCGAAATGGTCTAGAGGCAGAGAAAAGCAGAAGCCCAGAAAAAGGGCAGTTATCGGGCGGTCGTTGGCCTAATAAGGTTTTTTTTTTTATGTATTACGATGTTTTTGTAAATTTAGAATATTCTTTCATGCCTCTCTCCGGCTAAATGTTAACGTTAATTTCCCCCTCGCATTACCCCGTTTGCGTAAAGTGTTTCGGTATAAATAAAAAGTTAGTTAAAGAATAAATGAAGTATAATTTATACCCCGTTTCTGCGCATTGTTCAAATTCCTCATCGGTTCACGCTACCCGTTTTTATAAAGTATAGCGAAATCGAGTGTAAAGAGAAATAGCAAACGATAAAAAGAAATTGAATAAAGAAAGAGCAAATAGTTAAAAAGGCAAGTAAGAAGTAAAAAGAAGGGAATCACTACACGGTCGAGGGCTTTCTTCCTTTATATAACGCGAAGGTGACTGGCTTGTTTTAGCATACCTTTCATGTTTCATCCCATCTAGGTATATGTTCCTCTCCATCTAGGTCTATATTCACTGTTTCTATTTCGCATTTTTTTCGAACTCTCTCACCTTTTTTGCATCTGCCTCCATTGCTCTAACTTTATTAATAAGAAGACGAAACTTGGCTCTGTGTCCTATTTTTTCACACATATAACATTTTATACCCGACGGCGTATAATTCTGAACCTGAGGAATCTCTGCGGCATTCACGTAACCCTGAGAGTTGTAAGGTAATTGGGGTTGAAGGGGATACGGAGGCGATGCGACAAGGATAAGCAGGATTTATTGTTTGAGAGTGGAAAGTGGGAATGAAGTTTTGATAGGGGAAATTAGGTGGACTCGTGGGGAGAGGGGGGTACAATGGGTGACTCGTAGAACAAAACACTTGCGTAGGAGGACTGGGTCGAAAATCCGGGTATTGCAAAAGGGGAACTCGTAACATTCAAATTACTTTAATTAATCTGGTTATGGGCACTTGAATCAATGGGGTTTGGGCCATTAAGGCTTGTACTAAAATTGCTCAATTGAGGAATAATCGGCTCAGAATCTGTGCGCTCATCACACCTTATACGCTTAACCTTTTTATGGAAATCCTCTTTGTGATCATCATACAAGTGCCACCGACTTCGAGGAATGGAATTTAATAAAATTTTATTTACTACAAACGGTATATATGTCTCTGTTACGGAACATTTCGGGGGCGTCCATTTCAGATTTTCTAAGTATCTACCCTATAAACAAATGATCCGAACGACTCGTCCGGTTCCCTACCTTCTTTTTCTATATTTAATAACCTATTAGTCACTTTATCTTTTCTATTTTTACAGTAAAGATCATTACAAACCTCCATGGCCGCTTGCCAGGTTTTCCCTTTTTATTCTAAACTTACCAAAATTAATCTAATAGGGGGAACCGAACACCGAATGGCTAAAGCCAGACGTAATCTATCACTATTCCTCCCACTA
Organism: Bathynomus jamesi; assembly: GCA_023014485.1. Lineage (NCBI taxonomy): Eukaryota > Metazoa > Arthropoda > Malacostraca > Isopoda > Cirolanidae > Bathynomus > Bathynomus jamesi. Next base: position 313,266 of record JAJOZX010002203.1, read on the forward strand.
GCCGGTATAAGCAGTTCGACTTCCGAGATGAAGTCCTGGAGAGTCACGAAACTAGGGGCAAACCCTTTGGCTACTGCGGCCATATATTCCGCATAATGTCCCACAAATACTGGGCATATTTTGGCTAGGTGATGGAGGGTTTTAGTCTCCTCAGGAGTTAGGTCAACCTCCGATTGGTTAGGCACTAAGTTCCTTCCTCTAAGAGGAAGGGGGAAGATATTGCCTTCCCGGGGGGATTGTGATCTTCTGAGTCTCTCTCTCTGCCTTCCCTTTCTCTACTCACTTTTATTTCTATTGAGGGATCCAAAGTAGGGGACCAAAATTCAGGGAAATTCCCAAAATCTACGAGCAAGGAGGAAGGTAGGCTTCCTGGTTCCTTATTATTTTTAAACGACCAGAAATAATGGGGGTAGAAATGGAACTCGATTTATATCAAAATTTGGAGGAAAAATTTTTGTTAGAATGGATACTTTTGGGTGTACTTCCCGCAAGAGGAAGTTCTATGGCTTTAGCACCAACAATCTCGGACGCAACGCAACTGGGGTTTCTCACCAGATTATATTCTTCCCGAAAGGAAATGTCAACCTTCTGTTCTTTGCTCGAAGTTTCAAAGGATGGGGGAGTTTTGCCTGCGCTGCCGCTCTCGATCTCGTGGTCCTTCTGGAGACTGTCTTTTGCTCGCTCGTGGAAATGGCCCTCATGGACTCTTTGCCACAATATTTGTCGCTTGGGTTTCTTGTTTAACCCTGACACTAGATTCTCTTGTACTCGTCTGATTTCTTCGACGGGTGTCTACAAGGAAATGGGGGGAAGGAAACTTACCTTGACCCCACACCTGACACGACTTTGTTGCACTCTTCTTCTGGGTTTGTTCCCGTGTAACATAAAAATACTCCCGGCGAAGTAGACCTGAAGAAGTCGTCGCTATGTATTACCTCTCCAGGCACTCGTATTAGAGTGCGCTGATTAAAGGGATCGATGGGGACAAGAAAATGCTTGGCAAAGTTTTTCGTTTAATTTACTTGAATCAGAGTGCCGTAATATTTGAAATAAAATTAATTGAAAGTCTAGTCGGTCTTGGTTCGACTTTAAATCAAAGGTACTTATTTTACTCAATTAGATTTTGTCCCTTAGACTTAAGCAATCTGCCCTCTCTCAAGGGGCTTAAACTGAAGTTGCTTAATCTAATGTTGTCTGTTTGCTTCTCCTCCAGAAGGGTGTGAACTCCCTTCTTATATAGTTAAAAGCGCCGGAAATCGGTGACATCATGACTCTTTGTTTTAGCTCCCGCGTAACTCGTTGGTTTTGAGGAAAATATTAAATACATGATATATAGTCACGAGAATTATTAAATGCAAAATGTAGGGTCATGAAATTATTCGGAACCCTTAATTTTGCCCGGCGCATCCGGGAGAGCCAATCCTTTTTCTGCTAAAATGCATCTAAGCTCACGAAGTAGGTCAATTATGTAAAATTAAATAATTTCTTGTCTGCATAGGGAGCAGCCGTGAAGTGATTTCAAGTTTTTATAGCTTCGGGCTTTGTATGGTTTTAACGAAATAAAGTAAATGAGAATTGGAGGAGGAGAATAACATATATATTAGAGTGGTTTTATAAATCTGATGTCGGAATATCTGTTATGCCAACCCGGCATTTGGTGCCAATAGCTTAAAAAATTATACACTAAAAAATGTTTTCAGATCAGGATATATTTAGGACTCGCTCAAAGCTATTGTGTTTTTTTAATAAGACCTCCATCCATTTTATTGCTTTTGGGACATATTTAAAAAAAAAAGTGGAGCTGTTACGTGAAAAGCATGCTGTCCATTTTGACAAATTAAATTATTAAAACATTGTAATAAGTGTTCCTTTCACACAACAGGTCATTAGCCCCATCCCCGCTAATGACTGTGGTCCACAACCATTTGTGCTTGGGGGATATTTTATTTAAAAAAAAAAAAAAAAAAATGTGTGTGTGTATTGTACAATAGCAAAACATTGGAATTTCTCCATTGACAATTTACATGATATATATTATAATTTTAAAGAAATAAAGCGTTTCTCGAACTGGAAATGAAATCCTTTGTTAGTGTGGTATGTCGAGGCCATGACTTGACTTTGAAATTTATAACATCGGGCGTTGTCTGGTTTTAACGAAATAAAGCGTTTCTCGTGAACTGGAAATGGAGAGAGATAATATAACATTATAATAATATATATATTGTTATATTATATATTATTATAATATTATAACTATATATATATATATATATATATATATATATATATATATATATATATATATATATATACATGGTGTCCCAAAAAAATGTACTCACACTTTGAATGACAATAAATGCAGTGTTTATTGACATAGATACAAGTCTAATAGGTTAAATTAAAGAACATTACATTAAATTAAAGAAAAGTTTAGTCTTTTCCCCCTAGTCTAGTCTACTCATTCCTGCGTGTTCGCAAATGTTCAAACTGATGACCACCATTTTCCAGACACAGCTGATAACGCGGACCAATGGATTCGATAACATTACGAATCATTTCATTTGGAATTGCGAGACATTGTCTTTCAATTTCCTCTTTCAACTCATCGACTGTCGCAGGTTTTGCGGCGTAAACCTTATCTTTCACATATCCCCATAAAAAAAAGTCCATTGGTTTGAGGTCTGGTGAACGTGCAGGGAATTCAACGCAACCTCTGCGCCCAATCCATGTGTTCGGATGAGTTGCATCGAGATAGGCCCTTACATCACGATGGTAGTGGGGATGTGCTCCACCTTGCTGGAAGTAACTCTCTTCGTCACCAAACATCTCTTCAATGCATGGACCGACGGATTCCTGCAGTATGTTTAGGTAAACGGCACCAGTGACAGTTTGGTCAAAAAAGAATGGTCCTACGATGCCCAATGCTGATATCCCACACCACACTGTAACCCCTGGTAAGTTCAAATGTTGTTCCAAAGTAACATGCGGATTTTGAGGAGCCCAGTAGGTGCAATTATGTCGATTAATTGAGCCATTTAACTTAAAGGAGGCCTCATCGCTCCAGACAATTTTGTCTGGAAACGCTGTATCTTCCGCGCTTTTGTCCAGGTACCATTCACAAAATCCAACTCTCCGGTCAGGATCATCTTCATTGAGAGCGTGGATTAATGTTGGAATGTAACTTTTCCAATGGACTCGTTTCAAAATGCGATGGACGCTCGATTTTGGGATTCCTATCTCACGAGCCGATTGTCGTATGGATTTCTTTGGGGATCGGAGGAGGGTTTCCAGCAGTTGTTCTTCTCTTGCGGGGCTGGTGGATGTCCGTGGTCTTCCAGAACGTTGCTTGTGGACGGCCTGAACAGTTCCATCTGCTTCAAACTTATCTCTGATACGAGCAATGGTGCGTCGCGTTGGTGGATCTCTGTGAAACTGTCTTCTAAATTGTCTTTGCACTTCCGTGACGTTTTCGTACTTCCAGTAGCACTTTATGACAAATTTTCTTTCTTCAAAAGTTAGTCGTACGTCTGCCATTATATTCACGTTAGTATGGCCTGAAACAAATAAAATTATATGAGTAAAGGGCTGTCTAAGAGTGAGTACATTTTTTTGGGACTATATTGCATCTATTTACTTTTCGTGGAATTTTTTAAAACATTCATTTATATGCGTTGGCTTATTACATTTTGAACATTTTATCCGACAATTTCTTTTACACAAGGTGTATCGTCTTACAGAATTTCTGACTGGATAATGCTCTTTGTTATCAGTCCTTAGACTTTCTGGTATATTGTAGCTTGGTTCTGGTCGACTAGAGCTTGCTACTGCATTTGGAGGCATCAGGATGGCTTCGATGCTTTGGGTAGTAAGCCGTGAAAGGGCGAATAATGAATGAGGGCTTACATTACAGTTTATTTGGATGATTAATGGGAGTAGATGAACCGGCCTAGGGCACGGGTTTATGCAAAGAGGTTATGCATACAGCACGAGTAAGTTCAAGTAAACGATTCATCCGGGGTGTGGTTCCGCCCGAGCTTTTATAACCTGTCTCGCCATGCGCATTGGACTCACGTCCATAGAAGCCAGGGTTCTTTGTGACTTACAGGAAAGGGAGAAACATTCTATAATAATATCATATGATATCTCGAAGTCCATGAACGCTTCGAGCCTGCCAACCTGCAGTCACTCGAACCAAATAAAGATCTTTTCGATACCGAAATCTCCACAATCAGTGTCCGCAAAACTATACAGATCGACTCAAGTCGCAGTCCGGAGACCCAAGGGTTAACCGCGCGTTCTCGACCTTTACTTTCGTAGTCTAGCTGGAATTCGAAGGAAATGACTTCGGGCTTCTATATATATATATATATGCAGGGAGAAAGGAAGTGGCGACAACGTCTCACTTGAGAAACTTGGAAAGTTAACGGATTCTATGGGTGGCCTACATTCCGGGCACTCCCTCTCTCGTATGCCTAATTTACATCGAGGTCAAAGGGGCTTAGGCTTATTTTTATTATTCCTAAGCGGGCTTAGGCTTATTTTAATATTGGTAACGGATCTTTAATGGACTCGATACGACTTCTACGTGCCACTGGTAAAAAGTTGACGGCTGCTTCTCTTCCTATTTCCTTTCTACTAATTTTATTTTTATTCATATTATTTTCTTCTGCTGCGTTCTATCATACGATAGTTTTCCTCCCTCTTAAATATGCTAAATACCGAGGTTTGGTAGGTCATCACCCGAATTGAGGGAACATGGGCATTGATAAGGTCTTTCTACATATGATTTGACGTTTCTCACACGCAGGGTGAGAGCTAAGTTACGTCCTAAGTTACACGAGTTTAAATTTTGGATCAGTCAAAAATTATTTGTTCAGATCTTAGTTCAAGAAGCGTCTTTCTACTTCATAGGTAGCCGCATGATTATTGACATTTTTGATGCTCTGATTCATTTTTAAAATTTAATTTAACATGGTTAGATTTTTCTTCATTTTCTTATAAAAGGTTTAATTCTACTGCGCTAAGATAATTAAGAGGATTAAATTACTTATTTGTTATAGTATTCGTCCTTTAACTGATCCATTTCAATGCCATCATTGAATCAGTGTGATCAGTGGCGTATTAAGGCGGGGGCCAGGGGGTGCCAGGGCCCAGCTGTCTTAGGGGCCGATGTTTATAATAATATCAATGATAAATTTGGAATGCTCAACAATATCTCTCAACTAACTACAGAGGAAGCATCAAAACCAACAAAAAATCTGGCTAGTCCATTTACCCCAAATGATTTTGAGGACAGCTTCCCATTTGAGTTTCAGCATTTTGTATTGTTTGTCAAACAAAACGCTTTAGCTGACACTCGCCCATTAGGAGTACTACAGGAAATTCACAAATTGAGAGCTGTTTTCCCAAATACTTTCATTGCTTATCGCATTTATTTGTGTTTGATGATGTGAAATGCAACTGCGGAGCGTTCTTTTTCTCATTTGAGCATGATTAAAAATGTTAAACGTCAAATGCTAACCTAAAAGAAAATGCAAAGTCTGTCATTGTTATGCATGGAAAAGAATATTTCGCAGAATTTAAATACTGAGCTTGTGATTGGAAAATTTAGTGACATGAAGCAGCTCAAAAAACTTTTGTATACTGGTGGTGGATGATTTTGTGACCAACTTTGGTAGATTAGTAGTGGAATTGTAGTTGTGTAATTGGTTTGGTGTAATTGTAGCAGCTTGGTATTTGTGTAAAACTTGCATTATTTGTTGTAGAAATAAATGGTTTTATTAATTTACATGACTCGAAGATTTGTCTTGTTGAGGGACCCCAAGAATATTTTGGCCCCAGGGCCCAAAAATTCTTAATACGGCACTGAGTGTGATGGGTTTCAGCGATCGACAGAAAACCCAAATCGAGTGTACTCGATCAGAGCACCACAGGAAATTATACGAGAATAGAGCAAACTCGTAGTAGAGTAGTTAAAGGGTTAAACAATTCAAAATTATTAAAGACCCTATGTTTATATTTCAATTTAACATGGTTACTATCTGTTGAACTTGGTCAAGGGATTAATGTACATTAACCTAATTTAACGGAACTTCACCGACATAACATTATTAACGTAAAAATTGGCATAGATTAATCCTAACCAAAAAAATTTCATTATTATATTACATATATCGTATGTATGTACAGTGTACACCTACCTGTGTCTACTTATATCTGTCTATTTGTGTACACAGTTCACTACTATTTTTTTTATGTGCAGGAAGGAGGGGCCAAGGGGGGTTGCCCGTATGTGTGTACGAGTATAACTTCAATTGCGTCGTTCCTTTAGAGTCACTTCCACGGACTGTCTTGAAGCCAAAATGTTTTACTAGACTAGACCATTTTCACGAAAAGTGGCCTGTAAAAAATTTTAAGGGCATTTTTGAGTAGAAGCTGGTGACTAGTGTTTTTGACCTAATTCAAGGGTCCTCTTAATGATGAAATAGGATACCAGGCTATATTTTTTGTATTTTACCTTCAAAATAGCTAAAAACATAATGGCCGTTAAAGTCGATTCTTTGTAAAATGGTGCTATGCGTTTCTTGTACACTTTCGTCAATAATTAATTAACGGATTTTGACGAAAATTGGCATTTTTCATCACTGGATCACGTGGAAACTATTCTGTAAATATCAGCATTCTATCTTTGCTAGGGAAAAAGTTGGTCCACTAACATAATATAATGTTTTTATTACAGTGACGTAGTTGGGGGCAGGAGATAGAAAGCGAGCAATTACAAGTGGACAAGTTTTGTTCTTTGGTTTTGTCTAGACACATGATTTATGACTGTGGTCTATAGAAACAATTAAATAACTGGGATATATACCGAAAATTATATTTAAAAGTACAACATGCTACATATATTGCACAAAACCATTGTAAACTTAAGCAGATTGAGAAGTACTGTTGCTTTATGTACTGTCGTTAAGACAGCCATTCTGCCCAGTTGCCTTCCTACATCCACAAGCTGCAGTACATGGAAGTTTAGTTTTTCTGCATTTGCAACGCATGGCTCGACACCTAGCAAGACAAGAGCAAGACACAAGCTCAACACAAGCCTCAAGGATCGAATCAAGTGTCATCAGTATGGGCCGCAATGTACACGCTGTATATGATATTTACAGGAATCACTTGTGGGGGGCATCAGTTCTGGTTTGCAGGATTTCTCAAACATAATTTTGCGTGCGGCATCAACACCCTCAACACCATAAATTCTGCACATGAACGTTTCTGCTGACTTCAGTTGATTTGGTGTTAAATTTCTTACTCCCAAGCCAAGCAGAAGCTGGTGATGCTGCAGAAATACTTTCCATGCTGTCTGCTTTGTGTGCCTAGAAATATGGGATGTGGCGTCACACCCTGTCAGGGCATGAAATGGAAGAGATTCCAGTGAATTTGGTGGAAGGTTATCATAGACTGCACGGACAGGGATGTACTTCCTTCTTTTGGCTGTTCCGGCCATCATCCAAAGATTGTCACAATGTATTTTTGCAAAATGTGATACCAAGAGTAAAAGGACATCTGTGTCTCTTGCAGACACCACGATGTTGTCAAAATGACAGTTGATCGCATGCAGAACAAGCCGGGTATCTGCTTCCTCATGTGCCGCTCTTATGGGGTTCAGATTTGTTGTGCCACGAGAAGACCTAACATCCTGCTCATCTTCGAAACCGCCTGCAACTGTTATCTCCTTGTCTCTCGGAGCATGTAACAAAAGTTCCTCAGAGAGAAAGAGCCAGATTTGCCTTGTTTTCTGATAAGGCAATGAAATTCATCCATGATTTTGGTAGCGTTACCTCTCGGCCATCAATTACGCGTCGGATTGGTCGAGTAGTCTTCGTACGTCTGCTGCGTGTTCCTGCTTTTATAGATTCTTCTCGGTATCTGTCAAAAATGACATCTGTACGTTCATATGCCATTCCTGACTAGATGATTGACCTTGTGAATATATCGGCTAAATCTCCAAACGTCTTGGCACCGTCTGGCTTTCCAATCGAAAGCACACGGGCTTGTCCATCTATCAGTAGACATGCAGAGCTGTTGTTGAGATCTAGTGTGTCGGGACACTCAATGTCTGAAGTCAAAATTTCGGCCAGCATTGCTTTGTTTCCTGTTCTCAAATTGCCATTCATTTCTGCCAAAGCAAGAGGAACAGGTAAAAGTTCATGTTTCAAAATATTTTCTAAGGTTTCTCTTTCAGGGGGTCCTCCTTGTGGTTGGACAAATGTAATTAAATCACCAACTTTAGACTGCAGTTTCTCTCTGAATGTTGTCCAACGACTGACAAAATACCATAGTATCACGGTATTAGCATCTTTGGACAGTTGCACATAGCGATTCCAAACATCACTTAACTCGTGAACATGACCTTTTTCAGCCGCATAGCGTAACTCTGAAGATAACCATATCAAGGGTAGATCTGGGTTGCACTCAAAGTCTTGTTTGGACTTTGTTGTGATTCTTTTGAATGAGCTATAACATGGAAGATGATATTTTGCTTCAGCAGCAATAAGATCACTCACACTCACGAGACGAAAGCAAAGTTTCTTGTCTAACTTAGCAGCCTCAAGGATGTCAGTGCTGGTCTTGAATGTCATGACTGAAGAAAGATGCTCTCTGGGGTTAGCCTTTTGACAAAACAAACACAAATCCCAGTCTGTTGGGTTCGCGGAACTGCGTCGAAGAGGACCCTGCTGTGTAGACTGTACTGTTCTGCTGCATGTCGCTGTGTCTTGTCCAGACTGAGCCGAGTCCAGCCGATCTTCAAGTCGCTGAATTTTGTTTTTGTCTGTAAATTGAGAATAACAGTGTTTATGCCACATCAGAGATGACGTACTATTGGACGAGAATGCTTCATCTAGCTCAATGGTTCTCAAAGTCCCAGATCGCATTCCTCCGTTAGCGGTCCCAGGCTCTTCCAAATCCTCCCTACCATAAATCATGAAAAAGAAATAAATAATTTGCATCATTGGTTATATTTTATTTCTACAATAGTAATTATTAAAATTTAGTTATTCTACAAAACAAAACACTTAATTTGACCAAAAAATGAAAGAAGAAAAAAGAAGCAACTTTTATTTCAGAATTGCAACTATTATAATCAGATTTTAGTTCGAATCATACAACTTTAATGAGAACCGTGAGCATCGTGCTGAGAAACTAAATGAGAAAATCGAGGAACAAAACGAGTCAATTTTGCTCGAAGATCGCCACGCTCACAAATGTTGATACGTCCTCTTTTCTTCGTCAAAATGTCCGTAACAGCACTGAAGGCACATTCAACCAAGTAATTGGTCGGAAATGGCAGAAGTGCTTGCTGGGCCACCGTAGCTAATTTGTTATATTTGACACTGACTTGGGGAAGGAGGGACAGATTATTCTTCGAGATCTGGGCCTTCCAAAAGTTAAGTTTGTTGATAAAACCACAGATTTTAGTTTTGAAGTCCATGAGAGTCTTTTGTTCACCCTGCAGTTCCTTATTTAAAGCGTTCAGTTTACCAAAAATATCCGCAAGATATGAAATCAAGGCCTTGGATTCACTGGATTTCAAGAACTGAAAGTCTTCACGGTCCCCACCAAAGTCCAACAAGGTGTCGTACAGAGCAACGAACCTCTCCAGACAGTTGCCTTTCGAGAGCCATCGGACGTGGGTATGAAGAAGCAGTCTCACGTAGTCATCGTTCATATCCTGACAAAACGCTTTGAACAGTCTCTGCGTCTTAGGATGGGCTTTTATCAAATTTACCAATTTGATCACCTTTTTCATCGTTTGGTCCAGCTCAGGACTGAGGGTTTCAGCCGCCAAACTCTCTCTGTGAATGATACAGTGGACAGTCATCATATCCGGATTATCATCTTTCAGAAGTTTGAGTACTCCCTTGTGTCGTCCCATCATTGTTGGAGCACCATCAGCAGCAGTGGACACAAGGTTGGTAATCGGAATATCATTTTCAGTCAGATACTTCTTGACTACATTATAGATATCTTGCGCGGTGGTGGTGGTTGTCAAAGACTCGCAAAAAATCATCTCTTCCATGAATTTTGAGTTGTGCTGGAACCTGGCGTAGGCCAGTAGAATGGCTTCACTGTCTCGGACGGTCGTTTCGTCGAGGGCCAGCGAAAATTTGGTCGTCTGGAGGATCGCGGTCAATTGTGACTTGACGTCATCGGCAATTTCGTCGATGCGGCGGTGAACAGTATCGTTGCTGAGGGGTAAGGCGGCAAGTTCCTGGTCGGCTCTTTTGTTGTCTTGTATTGTCCGGAGGTATATCTCAAAGGCTGGTTTCAGCAACTCTTCGCCATCGGTGTGCGGTCGAGATTTCTTTGCGAGAAGAAAACTGAGTTCGTAACTGGCTTGGAGCCCACGTTCGTTCATACTGGTTTGTGTTTTGAACATCTCCTCAAGTGACTTCTGTTTGCTTTTCGACCTCTGTTCATTCAGGCGTTTGAAGTACTCGAGGGGTTTCTCTGTGTATTCTGGATGGACGTTTTTGAAGTGTCCTACTAGTTTCACCGGCCTCATGGAATCGTTACAGAGAGAATTGCAGCATAACAAGCAGTAAGGTTTGGTTTCATCAGTAGCATCAGGAATGAAACCCAACTTTAAATAGTCCGCCGAATATTGGCGGACCTTCTTGTTGGCGTTTGCAGACGCCAGCTGCTCAGAAGCTTTCCGTTTTGGCATTTTGCATACAAATCTGGAAAAACAGAAAACATAAATATAACAGACATAACATAGAAACATATATATAATCCTCCCCAATTCCTCCCCTGGCCAAATTTCCTCCCCTTGGACTTGAAATTCCTCCTCTGGGGTCCAAGTGGACCCCTTTGAGAACCACTGAAATTTTCTAGCCGATCAATGACACTGCGATTCTTGAAATCATGTAATTTCTTTCTCCTCTCAGATGCTCTTATGATCGTTTCAATTCCTTGTTCACTCGCATTACGTAACCCATCACCTTTTTGGCAGATAATGCATAAGCTAAAATCTACTGACGAAGGTCCTTTTAACTTCACCAGAGGATCCATGTTCAGTGATGTTTATGATCTGGAAAGAAAAGAAAACACACGTTGAAAATATCCGTACACCAGCAATAGGACTGCTGTAATAATAAATTATTAAATTATAATATATTTATTAAATTTATTAAGAATACGGGCAGTATTCTGAGAATGAGAATAAGAGAATAATTAATCACATACCAGGGGCAAATATCACTCACACGCAATTAACAATAATCCACTATCAAATACATCACACATGTCGCTCTACACCTCAAAAAACCAACTGTAATTCCAACACAATTTCTCTGCACCTGACATTTCACAGCAATCAGCAGCGCGCAGCATTCGCTCCTCCTTCCCAACACGCATTCCATTTCGCAGAGGCGACGCCAGTTACAATGTTTCATAATAAAACAATTATTATTGAAACTGTCTTTACATATTGGGATGCCTTATACCTCATATTGTTAAGAATATTCAGTACTAAGACTGATTTTATTACTTGTTCAAAACACTACAATATTCGAATTTAAGCTATTTTCGGTCATTTTCTTATTCAATTTTGAACATGAAAAAACAAAATTTCAGCTTGATATCCTGTTTTTTTAGATTCAGCACCCTTCAATTAGTCTAAAAATACTGGATACCAACTTCTACTCAAAAATGCCCCTTCATGGAAAATCTCAAGAATATGGTCTAGTCCAGCGCTGTCCAACTTGCGGCCCGCGGAATGGACGTTTGCAATTTCATTTCTGAATTTTCTTCCCTATTTTGTCATTTCTAGTAGGGAGAACAACATTCAGCGGGTTCCTAAGTCGTATTAACCAACAGTGTATGATTATAGGCAACATCTTGGCCGCGCTTTATAGAAGTTGGACAGCACTGGTCTAGTCTATACGTCAGCTTACGACTAAACATTTTTCATTAATATCTTCCAAAAGTGCGCTTCGCAACGTCTGATAAATTTCGATATACATTTCATTGTTACTGTTACGTTACTGTTACCCTACTGTTATATTACTACTGTTGATATTCTTCTCGTGATTGCGTTTCGTTATGTTATCTCTGTTGTTTTCCACTTGACAGCGTAAATATTTGTGATGTAATCCCATAACCTTATTTCATTCCAGGTTCATCCTCTTTGGTCTTAATATCGCCGTTTTATAATAATGCAAATCTTCCTCAGTGAATGTAATCACTCATTATGAATCATTATATTTGTAACTGCTATAGAGATGTTCATTTAAATTTATTCCGTAACTCCCTGTACAAATTAATATAATTCCCTAGTATAAATTATTTAGTTATTATAATGTGAAGTAATTACAATAGTATTTAGAATCTAATTAACAAGGTTAAGTTTAAATTCATCCTAATAATTTGATTTTCTACTTCTCACTGTATCAATTTCTTGGAAATACTGCCACGGGAATGAATGCTCAAGTTTTTTCGAGTAGAGCAGAGGGAAAAAGCTTTGGATAAACGATAAACTTATTAAGCTTATTCCTTATCCAAAGCTTTTTTCTTCATTTCGACTCGGGGGGCGGGGGGGGGGGGGATGTACTCATTCATTAATTGTAATTTTGTACGTAACCCTAATTGTAATGAAGTGTACCAATTTTACAATTTACTTAAATTAAATATGTACTTTAAGTAAAAACATTAGACATGAGACTCAACGCAAGAAGTACATCTACGGATTAATTGTTTTATGTTAAAATTGTAAAGCTAGCAAAATTGTTCTCTAGAGAGTTAATAAACCCTTCACCCAATCCCCTGTAATCCACCGTTTATTTATTTCGTTCCAAATTAAAATCATTCTCGCGATAGCCACCAATCGCGTTGGATGTTATCGAGGCACTTTGCCCCTCTCTAACTGTCAACTGTAATCCCTGTTAGAGACGCCTCTCCTCTTAATTTCTGCGTCAGATTTCGTTTGTAAACTGAAGTTATCTGATATTTTGTAACGTCACGTCCCATCTACGACTGTATTCTTCGTCATTAAATTCAAGAGCGAAACAAAATTCGACCCAAAGCTCTTCACTTTTTTCAGTTCATTCTCTGTTTGCTTTTTTTTTTGTTATTTGGTTCGTGTTACCTTGAAAATAATGGCTCCCATTCCTTGTATACATTCCGGCTGTGCCCCATTAATTCTGGAGACCGACCTCATCGAGACCGAAGTGCTGCCGATAAAAATCCCGCAGCGTGCGCAACATTTGGAGTTATCCCATCCCACCGAGAATAAATCGTAACATGTGGAAGTTCCCATTCCGTAACTATCTAATTGTCTGAACATATTGTGACACGAATTTTGGGACTGTCTTCACTCCACCGTCAACTCACTCACTAAATCTTGTAGACTTATTAGTTTGTTACCCCGAGCACACCCTCCATGAAAAATTTTTTGTTATCAAGCCTATTACTTCATTCTTTAACATTTGATAAGACCGTACTCAAAATGACATCGTTTATGACGTACACCCCTTGTCGATTCACTGTTCTCGGCCCTGACCCACACAGTTACCTCTTCCAACAATTAAGAAGCCCCTTCCGACTATTAAAGAATGCATTTGTGCATCGTCTCTCATGGTTTCCTAACCTTGTTGAACTTACCCTAACACAATGTACTGTTGACGTCCCTGTCGTTTTTTAATACTTTGATGTGTGCATTCTGCGACCTGACTTGTCCCCCCCCTTTTTTTTATTCAATCTTTATATTACGTGCCAAACCTCACTAATTTTTATCTTTCCCAGGACGCCAGTCTTTACACCAGCCTGTATTATACCCACACATTGATCCGGTTATTTCGTTGGCACCCCCCCTTGCGGAGTGTAACTTGGGGAACTTAAAATTTCCTTCCTTCTCGCGATGGACTTCTTACATTTCTGCGTCCTTGACCATATACAGGGTGTCCCAGAATTAACTATCTATTTCAATGAAATCGGACAAATTTTTTAAAAACACACTTTTATTTATGTTTATCATGTTTAATATGTGTTAAAAATGTATAAATTTCTAAATTTTTTTCATAATTTTATTTTCATAATTTTTTCAGTTTTTCATAGTTTTATTTTTAGAATGGCAAAGAGACTCTCCAAAAGTTAACGTGTGGCTTGGAATGACCAAATCCAAAATTTATGGCCCATTCTTCTTTGCGGAAGCAACTGTAACAGGTACCGTCTACCTTGATATGCTTCAGCAGTTTCTCGAACCACAGCTTCTTGATGATGGCATTCTTGATAATGTTGTGTTTCAACAAGATGGAGCACCATGTCATTATGCTCTAATTGTTCGAGAATACCTCAACAGACGCCTTCCGAATCGGTGGATTGGACGTGGAGGACCTCGACCTTGGCCTCCGCGTTCTCCGGATTTGACACCCCTGGATTTCTTTGCATGGGATTTCATAAAAACAAAGGTTTATCGCCAAAAGATCAATAGTTTAGCTGAACTTAAAGAACGCATCCAGTTGGCAGTGCGGGAGATAACACCTGAAATGCTTCAAAATGTGTTTCGCAGCGCTGAGGATAGATTTGAAATTTGCAGTGATACAGACGGTGCACATGTTGAAACTTCTCAATAAAGTTTTGACTTATGATTTATAAATCTATTTGTTTTTGTATCATAATTTAGTAATAAACACAAAATTATGTCAGTTTTTATTAAATTTGTCCGATTTCATTGAAATAGATAGTTAATTCTGGGACACCCTGTATAACCAGTTTCAACCTCTGTAACCTATCTTCGCAACCACCTGTTGTTGTTTGCCCTCTACACACACTTCGAATTTCGAAAACTTCGCACAATGATGTGTGACCACGCGTTTCAGTGAAGATGACTTGACCGTTCCATTACTTCAAAAGAAAAAAATCTACTTTAACACTTCTCCCCTTAAGTACTCCATTTCATCTTTCGTCCTTTGGTAAACAAGATCTAAGTATGTAAATTAATGTATTTAACTGAATTATCTCTATTCGAAATTATTTTGCATAATTATATTAAAATTAATCACGTTATTCGTGTTATTTCTACGGTTCTATCAACGTTGAAAGAATTTTCACGTTACTTATGGTCAGTGTTGGGCACTAAAGCGTTAATCCGATAACAGTTAATTAACGAAGTTAACTTTTTTTAACGGACTATTAACGGAAGTTAATTTCCATTTATCGTTATCGGACCAGTTAACTTCCGATAACTCGATATTTAGTCTGTTAAAGTCCGTTAACACGTTAACTGCGAGGAGTCATTCACGGAAGATCACCGCTCCGCGAATGAATTCAAATCGCCATAACTTCAGTCTGCTTCCAGATCTCGCAAGGGGAGTTTTTATTGAAGGTAAGAAGGTTCTTTTAACGTTAGTAAAAGTCCTATAATAAGACTTATTTTATATATATTAATACGTATGGGCCTAACTTTGAGAAGTTGGTCTTTCTGAAAGGCAACCAGCACATTGTGTCAGTCTTTAATAAATGTGCCTAAAATTTAATTTTACCTTTCAGTTCCCGCCATAATAATTCTCTGGTAAATTAAAATTTAGTTAATGGTTAGTGGTTACAAGGGTTTCAAAACATGTAATCAGTACATTTTTTATTAAAAATAAAAAAAAGTTATTAAGCAAAAAAGTTGCAAAACTTGATAAAAATACAGTTAAATACCTATTTATTGTTGGATTTTGCATAAATAAACATTTTCTATGGGTTTTAAAGCTTTTTTCCTTGATTTTTTTAAATGTTAGTAAAGAAATAGTTATCGTTAACGGATTATCGTTAACTTCCGTTAACTTTGTAGTAGAATTATCGGAGTTAAAAATTGGGGTTAACGGATTATCGTTATCGAAGTTAACTTTTTGGTTAACGGTGCCCACCACTGCTTATGGTTCCCTTAATTGATACCTAATTTATATTAAAAGGGTCAACAATTCTGTAATTAATGTTCAAATCTCCCATCCAGGTTTTACGTCGGATTCATAAAATTATCTTCAATAGAGTATGGCTTTTCGAAGAAGGAAAAAAAAATCTTTAGATTGGGAACCGGAAAGACCTTTTGAATTTTTCTTTCTTCACACACTTCTCATTTGTCAGATCTTAGACGATAGGATCAGTCATTGAGGCTGTTTAAACTTTTGTGTTTATGAGAAATTGTTGTATTATATTACTTTTATAATTAAAATAATGAAAAAGAATTGTCTTTTAGAGTAATTATGCCCCTTATGAATTGCCCATTTTTAAAAAGTTTTCGGTTTTTTAAACATTTTGTTGTGCACGTCAGGTGAGTAGCAGTACTTCAATTAGTTTCACTAACCACTTCCAAAACTGTCAATGAACTTAGCAAAAGTTTAAAAAAAAAACTTTTCCTGTTATAAAATTATATTGGATGCTGTCAATGGAGACTGATCACCGATCTGCTCTTCCATTGCTAGAATATTTACACAGTTGATAGCGTGTACATCAGTGATGTGAATATTTCGGTTCTAGGACAGTTCATACCAGGACAACTTATACCCAGACAAGACAACTCATACATAGAAGCAGAAAAAAAAATGAAAAATTAATGAAAACATTTATTTTGTAAAATTAAAAATTAAATTTAAACATTTAGAGTTCATGCAAGTTATTAATGAAAACATTTTGAAATGAAAACATTTATTTTTAAAATTAATTAAAACATTTATTTTGTAAAATTAAAAATTAAATTTAAACATTCAAAATTCATGCAAGTTATATGAAACAGCCTTCAAGAAAGACATTTTGTCGGAAGAATTGTAGTTTTCAAGCAGTTTTATCAACCGCTTGGTGCACTCTTTGTAAACTTTTTTGGAATTAATATCAACTCCCCGCTCGAAATCAACTTTTTTCTTCTGTGCCAAAGTCGCCTCCTTCTTCAGTGTAGTTATTAATTTCCAAATATTTGGATGCTGGCATGAAACAGAACTTTGCATGGCATTGTGAAACCCTTCAAGGCTATTATTAGTTCGAGCCATGTCATTTAAAGTTCTCTCTGAAATATTCCATACGTCAATAGGAATGAGTGGTGCTAGACGACGTCTTCGAGTGCCTCTTCCTCTTTCGGCTCCGATGTAAGTGACTTCAAAGTAGGACACAAATTCCTGTGGTAAATTGTCGTCGTCGGCCAGCTCTTCGAATGCAACAATAACATCAGTCACTGGTAAAAAGACAAGTGCTGTAAAGCACTTCATCTTTCGACAGAATTCTTCATCCATGTTATATCTGACTTTATGACCTAGCTCGACAATTTTTCGGTAGAGATTTTGAGAAAAATGAAATAAACAACCTGTTAGGTCTATGTCAGGGAATCTTGAAATTAGGCTATTCATAGGGGCTTTTTCGAAGTCCATCATATAGCTTTTAGGCTGAATATCAGGCTGAAGAGCAACTAGCTGGGAAAACAACTGATCATATGTTGTTTCCTGCTTATTGGGCAACAACGCGAAAACTCTAGGCACACTAAAGTGACCTATTTGAATGTGGATTGTATACAGTTGGAAATATATGGAAGGACAAACTTTAAATGTGCCATCGCCCGCCCAGTTAGGGAATTTAACCAGATCATCTAGTCCTGTTGATGAAGCGAAGATTAACAATCGTTCCTCATCTTCTACCCCTGAATCATATTGTAGAAAGGGTTCCCCTGATTCGAGTTTGCAATACTCTACCGGAATGCTAAAACCGCATCTCTCTGATGGAATCGGGGGAGCACTGCTATTTAGTTGTCGCCAACGACGAATATTGCGCCCCAGACTTGATGTTGATGGCAGTTGGGCCAATGCATCATCCCGCAGAGAAGAACATTCGGTTGCAATCACTGATCTTGCTGTCTCCTGTGACGACAAGGCATTTGCTTTTATAGAACTGAAGACGATTCGCGATTTTATTCTAGCCGCATCAGAGCTGCGATTGTGTTCTCCAGTTAAAGCTACTATTTTTAATGGGTCATCCACAGCCATCGTCTGAACACGTGCACTACATTCCTTTACTTCACATAGCCAAAATATTCTTGACTTATCTGCATTTCGTCTGTGAAAATTATATACATAATTGTTGTCATCCACTAGCTTATTAGCACCACGCTGAGACTTCAAATAACATGGCATGTTGAGGGCTAATATAATTGGTAATCACTACAATGGTTGAACACGTTCACGGGTCGAACACTAACTGTTTTAGAAATTTGATAATAGGTAGTAAGAAACCTATCCCGAAGATAAATAAGATTTAGGTTGGTTGGTTTAATTTTAAATGCATTGGTTGGTTGGTTTAATTTAGGTTATATAATTTTGTTAAATGCATCTTATTTCTAATTTTTTTTATTTTTAGTTGTCCTAGGTATGAGTTGTCCGGTATAAGTTGTCCGGGTATGTGTTGTCCTGGTATGAGCTGTCCGGTCACGGAATATTTCATAGCCGTTGATTTTAAAAATTAACTTTTTATTTTTATTTTTTTATCCTTATTAAGACCACGTGGGGAGCGTTTCACTTTTCTACCCTTTTGTTGTTGGTAGAAATTTCCCTCATTTAAATGGTCTGGAGTTTATACGCCGTTGCGTTCATGCGCTACGTTTCATTAGTCATAGCAGTTTAAGTAATTTTTCTGTATTTATAAAGTTTCACATACAAACGAAGTAAGATTTCCTCTTTAATATCGTATTTGGTTCGGTTGTACCACTTAACAGTTTTGAAGAAAATTAATGAAACTTTTTTGGAAGTAGCTATGGATTTTGGTTAGTGAAAAAACACAATAAAAAATATTATGGAGAAATTTTAGTTATATTCTTGGAGAAACAAGTAATTAAATTTTTGTATGTTGTTCATTTCATTACTTATTCCCTCTATAGTACCATCGGTTCCAATAATCGAGATATAGCAGGTCGCAAAATAGGTGTGGTTCAGTGTATCCTGACTATTCGAGCGGCGTGCTGATAGTACATATAGAATCCAAAAGTCCCATCAGAATAGAACTAGCACCATGGATCCAAAATAAATTTTGGCAACAAGTATACTTAAGATGTAGACCAACAAAAAAAAAAAATCGTTAACATTGCGTAGCTTTTCCAAGGGCTCATAAAAGATTAGGGGACTAGAGGTAGAAAAGTTGTGACTTTTCAGAATGGGTATGTATTTAAGATTTAAGAAAGACGTTAAATAATGTCAGCTTTTCCAACATCTCACTAGAGAAATAGCCCCCCTCATAAGGCAACGTAACAATCTTAAACATAGCACACAAACACCACACACAGAAGCCATAAAACAGCAGATACAACAGCTCAACACAAATAAACAACAAACTCAAAGAAAAACAGAAACATTTAGGGAATTCATAACAACACTAAACCACTCCACAGATACATCCAGGCTATACTGTACAAGACTATAAACAGCATTACCCACTCTAACAGCGGCATTCACACCTCACACGCGGCTATCTGTCGCAGCCAAAATAATATCCCAACATATACACAACAGGCTAACATTCTAGTAATCACTACGCAAAGATAAGTCACTTAAAAAGAGACAACAACCAGAAACACGCAGACAGACAAACAGCCAGACACAAGAAAACCTACAGACTCGACACGACCATTACACCCTTCAATACAGACCAGACCACCAAGATCATCAAAAACATTTAAGAATTCGAAGGCTACTGGACCAGACAACATATCTAACATACACCTTAAATACATGGGCCCACAGGGAATACTAGCTCTCACAAATATCAGCACATATTCATACCAACACTGTATTATTCCTGACATATGGAAACAAGGTAAAATTATTACACTACTCAAACCAAACAAAAATCCAACAGAACCAGCTTCCTATAGACCCATTACTTTACTATGCACACCTTCCAAAGTAACAGAAAGACTAATCTTACAAATCACCAACCCACACATACCACTATTGCCTACTCAACATGGATTCAGACCTCACCACTCAACCACGACATTACTCACTAACCTCACGCAGCACATCATGGATAGCATCAACTCCAGATGACCAGCTCAACGTACACTATTAGCAACAATAGACATTAGTAAAGCATTTGATGCTATCCCACGCTGAATAAAACTCTAACGAATTAGTTAAGATTTATGGTGTCGAAACCCATCCTGACTACTATTAATCAAATCGCGACTTTCTAAGTGATCGACGATACGATCCCTAACTACGGATTCCAAAAAGTTTACCGACAACTGACGTTAAGCTAATTGGCCTATAATTGCTAGCTACTGTACGGTCGCCTTTTTTAAAAATGGGCGTAACGTTAGCTAATTTGAAGTATTCAGGAATAATTCCCGCTTCCAATGACTTATTAAAAAATTTTGTTAATGGGCCTACGATAACGTCTTTCAAATGTCTAGGATAAAGCAGGTTACCTGGAGCCTTGCGCATTATGTCGATAAGCTAAAAGTTAGCAATCTCACCCTCGTAAACAGTTATTTTATTCAAAATAGTCTCGCTACTAAATGGAACGATATCGTCCACGTCGAGGACATTATTTACGTCTTCTACGGTAAAAACTTGCAAAAAAGTTATTAAAAATACCCCATCGCCTGAGCGTCGGAAGCCAAAGCGCCGTTAGCGTCCACTAGAGGGCCTATGTTATCTTTTATCGGCTTACGATTATTGTAGTAGTCACAAAACATTTTGGGATTATGTTTACTATCTGCAGTACAAGTATCTCAAAATTACGCTTCGCATTCCTAACATCTTTTAACCTGACGTCTAAGCTCGATATATCCATTAAAGTTAGCTACCGTACCATTACGCTCATTAAGTCTATACGCTCTGTTACGCTCGTTTATGAACTCACCTATTTCCCTAATCCACCACTTGGGCCTACCATGATTTCTAGCGCGTTTGGGCCTACGCAGAATAAACTCCCTTTCGATATTCAAAAAACTTTCTTTAAACGCCTCCCAATGAAAATTTGCGTCATTACCCAAAAATAAATTATCCCAGTTCATACTACTCTCATCCTGTCCGCGAAACTATCAAAATTGGCCCGACGAAAATCAGGGACTTCTATTACGTTACTATCCTTACTGTTTTCAGATTTTTTCCGTTTGGGGGCTAGCAGCGAATTTTAATGAAAATCGATATACTAATGTAGTTTTGGTCACTGATTTCAAAAATAACTTTTTTTTTTTTTTTTGGAGAAATGAAAAACAAACGTGTTAGAGCACTTTAAATAATTAATGTGTTTTTAACGAAAATATCATGACAACCTAAGCAATCGTCAAGGGCATACAGTTGACCTAACCGGGCATTAATTCTTGATTTTTTTCTGCTACTTTTACAGATCTGCCGGGATCCTTCAAAAAACGTATTCTTCGTAAAGTCGCACTTTTACCGTTTGACCGACGCTTTTGGCAACGAAAGAACTGGGTATTTTTATCAAAGGAACACACTTTCCCACACTTAGAGCACTTTTTCATAAACTGTAGGAGTTTGTGACTCTGGCTAAATTTAACGAGTGTAGGACAAAAAAAAGCCCCCTAGGACATTGGCCTCCGAACAGTCCTGCTTTAGGATCTTTTCCGTTTGGGGGCTAGCAGCGAATTTTAATGAAAATCGGAAGACTAATGCAGTTTTGGTCACTGATTTAAAAAATAGCTTTCTATTTTTGGAGAAATGAAAAACAAACATGTTAGAGCACTTTAAATAAGTAATGTTTTTTTAACGAAAATATCATAACTTAACCTAACCAATCGTCAAGGGCGTACAGTTGACCTAACCGGGCATTCAATTGACCTAACTGGGCATTAATTCTTTATTTTTTCTGCTACTTTTACAGATCTGCCGGGATCCTTCAAAAGACGTATTCTTCGTAAAGTTGCACTTTTTACCGTTTGACCGACGCTTTTGGCAACGAAAGAACTGGGTATTTTTATCAAAGGAACACACTTTCCCACACTTAGAGCACTTTTTCATAAACAGTAGCATTTTGTGACTCTGGCTAAATTTAATAAAATCCTCTGTAACTAGTTTAAGCTAGTTAAAACACACATTAATTATTTAAAGTGCTCTAACATGTTTGTTTTTCATTTCTCAAAAAAAAAAGTTATTTTTGAAATCAGTGACCAAAACTACATTTGTATACTGATTTTCATTAAAATTCGCTGCTAGCCCCCAAACGGAAAAGACCCATAGTTAGTTATGAATATGCAATATTATATATATATATATATATATATATATATATATATATATATATATATATATATATGGTTAACTGACAGATGTGTAGATTCAAACTAACAGCCCATAACCTTAACACCACGGTGGCTGAAGTGGAACTGATGCTTCAAATTAGATGTGAC
Source organism: Bathynomus jamesi (assembly GCA_023014485.1). Lineage (NCBI taxonomy): Eukaryota > Metazoa > Arthropoda > Malacostraca > Isopoda > Cirolanidae > Bathynomus > Bathynomus jamesi. Next base: position 335,659 of record JAJOZX010002203.1, read on the forward strand.
ACCTGACTTGCCCTACCCAGCAATTTGTCCTTGGGGGGCTTTTGTCCGGACCCGAAATTTAACACAATCCTCTGTAACTAGTTTAAGCTAGTTAAAACACATTAATTATTTAAAGTGCTCTAACATGTTTGTTTTTCATTTCTCCAAAAAAGAAGAAAGTTATTTTTTAAATCAGTGACCAAAAGTACATTAGTATACCGGTTTTTATTAAAATTTGCTGTTAGCCCCCAAACGGAAAAGACCCCTGTTTTCTATCAATAGCTTAAACCTAATAATTTGGTGATCACTACACCCCAAACTCTCACCTACTTCCAAACCTTCGACTATATTTTCGTCGTTCGTCATCACCACGCCTAAAATATTGTCACCGCGCGTTGGTTCAGTAACCATCTGTCGTAAAAAATTATCTTCCATGAACTCAATCAGTCTCAAACCCTCATCATTACCAGTAAAAGTCTCGTAATTAACTTTAGGGTAGTTAAAGTCTCCGACAATTATACTATCCCAATTATTAATAAAGTTACGAAGAAGTGTGTAAAATCTAGTATCGGTATCGAGGAGTTGAACGGGAGGTCTATAAACACAACGAAATTAAAGCTAATACTACGCGTCCTAACTTCAACACATATCGCATTAATTGCTGCCGGAATTAAGAATGTACAACAAAACGCCGCCACCAATCCTATGTAACCTATCATTATATCATTAGTAAAAAGTTTAAAACCCGCTATATCAAATTCCCCCAACAAGTCCGAGTCACGGTATTTAACCACGTTTCGGTTACAGCAACTAATCGCAGTTCCCGGAATAAATTATCGCCTTAAATTCGTTCAATTTATTTCTAACACTACGCGCGTTACAATAAAAGACGTTTAAATTATGTTTTACCACAGATTGGCGTTTTAAACTATATTTCACGTCGGGCCGGCGTTTCCCGGACCCACAACGTTTAAAGAGGGCTTCGACCTATACAGCTTTCGAACGTTCTCCTTGATTAACCTACCTAGCCTAGCATTCCCTATTTCATTGAAATGCACCCCCCATCCTTTATAAAAAGGCTAGGATCACAATTCTGACCACAGCTTTACGAAGGGTACATTTTTCTGAGTGCAAATCTCTTCTCGCTTAGTGTTAAAAAATATTGTTTTTAACGTAATCCTAAGACCTAAACCGTGCCTAGGGGTAATACCTAGAACTAAAGACCTATCTGACCTTGCCTTCAGGGACCTAATTAGCCCCATGTATCTCTCCCAAAGGTCAGGTACTCTCGTATCGTGCCTAACGAGTCGTTGCCCCCTACCATCGTCACCAACAAAGGGTGACGGGAGGCAACATCAATCCTATCTACTTCGTCTTTAATTCCGTCAACCCTGGCCCCTGGTATACAGAGACCCTCCTCTTGGTTGGATTCTGTTCAACGAACTCCTTATCCATATGACGCACTAAGGAGTCCCCAATTAAAATCGTTTCCCCCTCGTTCACGTCCCTATCCAACTGGGCGAAAGGGTTCGAAACCTCGATAGGGGGAGGGGAATTCCTATCACCTAACGTACGTGGCCTAGCTCCACCCCTAACTACTCTAAATCTCCCGTCTACTAATCTAGAGCCTACCTTAACCCCTTCCTCAACTCTATCTAACCTTCCCGATAAGCTACCTATACTAGAAACTAGGTTCCTAACCTCACCCTTCAACTTACTAACGTTTTCACTGTTAGTATAGGTTCGGCCTTCGTCAACTGTAAGCCTACCCCTGCCCTCATTAAGCGTTGCAAGTCTTCCCGTCACCTCGCGTATACTACGTTTTAAATCAACTATCTCTTCACTTAACTCACAAAAGAAACAAACCGATCTCTCGGTAATCGCCATCGGACCGCCGTTGTAATCTTTAAAATCAATATACCACCAATTAACCCGACACCTAGCCCACGACGCTTTCTGCGACGGCATCGCGCAAGTTAAAGTAGTTAACGTTTATAACCGTCACAAGTTTAAATTAAATTAAGCCTGCACTATGAAAACTTCTATTTTACTAAAAACCACTAATATTCAGTAAACTATAACAATGTGAATATAAACGCAAGTATATAAAATTCAGAGCTTTCCAACAGTAAATTTATCGGCAATATCCAAAAGTAGAAATAATATCAGAGAGCCCAGGGAATGCATCCGCTCAATAAGGAGTCTGGCTGAACATTTTGTCTGTAAACTTTTGTGAATCCGCACGATTTTTCATTATTAAACAAAAACCTGTCGTAGTGCAGAGGATATCGTCTTCACCTATTCAAAAGGTTGTGGGTTTAAACCCTGGCGGGGGCGAATTTTACACACACACACACACACACGTATACAAATACATACAGTATATCAGGTTATCCCATAAGTAATGTCGGATCACCTGAAGATCAGGGCCCCCAGCCTTCGTTAGTTAGCCTTATAAGGCTAACTAACGAAAATATCACGACTTAACCTAACCAGTCGTCAAGGGCGTACAGTTGACCTAACGATTGGTTAGGTTGGGTCGTGATATTTTCGTTAGTTAGCCTTATAAGGCTAACTAAAGAAGACTGGGGGCCCTGATCTTCAGGTGATCCGTAATGTCGTTATTTTGCCTTTATTTCCAGTTACTTACATCAAAATAAATTTTAATAAATTATATGTTTTCCTTCATTTTCTATGACTGCCACCTCTCTACAAGCACTTCAATTTCATATTGATAAAATTCCTTCGCTTTAGAAGTCAAAAACTCGGAGAGCGCAATATTGATAGCATCGAAACTTTCAAGTTCTTTCCCGTCAAGATAGTTTTGAAGACTTCTGAATAGATGGTAATCTGATAGTGCAAGGTCTGGTGAATACGGAGGATGTGGAATTTTTTCCTAACCAAGCTGTTCAATTTGGCAGTGGTGATTCGAGCAGTATGAGGACGCGCGTTGTCCTGTTGAAACACAACACCCTTGCGATTGGACAAAGGAGGACATTTTGATTGCAATGTAGCGCTCAATCTTTGAAGTTGCTGACAGTATACTTCGGCTGTAATGGTTTGATTGGGCTGCAATAGTACAAAATAAACCACTCCTTGAATTAACCACCAGACGCACAACAAAACCTTCTTGGGGGTGCAGATGTCCTCTTGGCTGTGGTGTAGCAGATTCCCCAGCACTAACCCACTGTCGATGACGCTTAACATTGTGATAAAGCGCACATTTTTTATCCCCAGTAATGAGTCGATTCAGAAACGGTGCTTCAAGTTGCCGAGAATGCAATGAAGAGCAAATGTTCACACGATCTCTACAGTTGTCTGGTGACAACGTATGGGGAACCCATTTCCCAAGTTTCGACACCTTTCCAAGTCGTTGCAGGTGGCGATGAACTGTCGAACCGGTCGAATTTAGTCGGTGGGCAAGTTCTTCAACAGTTACAGCAGAATTTTCTTCAATTGTAGCTATCAGAAGATCATCATTGAACTCAACAATTCGGCCAGAGTGCGCTTCATCAGTTAAGCTATAGTCACTAGACCTGAACTTTTGGAATCATCGTTGGCATTTCCTTACATTTAATTAAAGCGTCTTCCCCATAAATATCGTGAATATTTTTTGTGGCTGCACTCGTATGGAGAACTGATACATGTGGGTAATTGGGAGGTAACGAAAATGATCCACTGAGTAGGTAGGTAGTTAATCTAACAGTTATTAAACTCCTTTTATGTCAATAACTGGGTGGATGAAACCAATTGGTTGCTCACCACAGTTATTCTCCACACTAGTATTTGTATACTGTGTGATAGAGCGTGCTTGGTAGTATTGATACACACTACCAATTCAACCAACAAACAAAAAGGACGCTGGTGGAAAAAGCCGGGACAAGAACAGAAGGAACTTGTGGGAAGAACGTCATGGCGGACGAAGGTGCTTGAAGACAATAGAAGATCTTCACCAGCAAGTGCGCTCTCAAAAATAAAGCAGAGAAAAGAGGGACTGTCTAATAACACTGAGTAAGTGAACAGTTGTTTCTAAACCCCAGTTTAATCACAACATAAACTAGGTCCAGTTAAATTAGGCCTACATTGTGGCCTACTCATAGCTTAACAAAGGCTAAGGTAAATTAGCCTAACCTAATTTGGTGAGGAATCCTACTGTGGACCTCAATTTACTCTGCTCGCTCTGGACCATTTCCGGAATCTCTAGGCTGACCGCTACAAGGCTAGGCTGAACATACTCTACAGTTAGACTGGAGATATTAGGGGTGGATTAATTGGGGACCAATTCATACAGAGCATTTTTCACAACTCGCGTTATTTCCTTTTCTAAACTCATAAAGCATTATATGCCTAATGTGTTCCTCAGACACAGTTACCATACTGCACGCAACTTTTCTCTCGAAAATAATAGAAAGTTATATTGTTGTTGTTTCCTTTAATCTGTGTTATTACAAAAGCATATATAACAAATCCTGACCCTACTGTAATCTGAACTTACGTCACTCCAAAAGTGTGTTCATCCCCAACCAACTTCCTAATTGACACTGGTGAATGAAATTTTTAATTTGTATTGCTGGTATTTTATGAACGTTTATGAGTAAAATTAACTTTTATGATAAGACTTGGTGATTATATTAGACTATGATTAAAGGCTTTGTTCAAGCCAGCTTTGACCGAAGTCGGTCAACGCACGTATTATAACAAACAATTTCTTAAAAAAAAAAGGTTTTGAACAGAATTTTTTAGATTTTGAGTGAAGCTTCACAAATTTGGACTCGCTGGTTTTGGATATAGAGCTCAAAGTTTTGTGATCAATGGGCATGACTAGATGTAGGCAGGGCCCGCGAGAGCTGCGCCGGGCCCCGGGGAAGGATTGGTATATGTAGGGTTGCCAGGTCTCCGGTTTTGGACCAGAGTCTTCGGAAGTTGAGCTTTGTAAAAATGTCATTAAAATTAGAATTTGCCTCTTTTCTTACAGATATTTGGCAAGATAATTATTATTCTAAAAAATGAGGAAGTTTATACATCGGTTTAGCTACCTAAACAAATAATGATGAGCTTCGTAGGTAAAATCTCCGGATTTGGGAACCATCTGATCTAGCAACCCTGGGTATATGGGCCTCCCTGTTTACTCAGTATTTTATTATGAATGTTTTTTGCGTACATAACAAGCAAACTGATTATATGTCCAAGTCACTATTCAAAACATACAGTATGATAATCTCTATAAAATGTATGTTCATTAATTATATTTCCTCTCTGTTATTTAATCAACTGCTTTATTAATATTTTTAGATTTTATCCCCCCTCTTTCCGGGCCTCGGGGATTTAAACCGGCTTCCCTGCCCTCTCGGCGGCCCTGGATGTTGTTGTTGGTTAGCCGATCAGCCCACCCTGATCGAGCAAGCTGGCGGCACGCGGGTAACCGATGGACTTCTCCGGAGTGGACCAGAGGTTCAGCGCACTACTGATGTTGTGTTATGTTCTCTGTTGTGCTAGAGTGGTACAGTCTGTCATAATGTGTTCAATTGTTTGTGGTGTGTCCTGGCACAGGTGGCAGGTGTCGTCTGTGGAGTTGTCTAGTCTGTGTTTATATGTCTGTAAGTTGGGGTGATGTCCACATCGGAATCGTGCTAAGTTAACTCGATCCGATCTGCTCAGGCTGGTCTCTGACCTGTCAATGGGTGGCGGCTTCGCACCTAGAACCGCATTCGGACCGAATCGTGTCAGTGCTTTGTGGGTTAGTTATGTGTGTAGTGTGTATGTGTTTTCTGTACTGTGTGATGTCTGTGGGGCGTGGTATGGAATGGAGTATTTGGTTATAATGTCTCTCTGGTGTTACCTTAATGGTGCGAGGTGTCGGTGCGTGATTGTACATGTAGTGGCAAGGGTGTTGTGGGTTAGTTGTTGTTGCTGCCGTGAATTGTGGTCCCCTCATGTCTAAATGTTCCCTAACTTCCAGTATTTTTGTTTCTATGTGCAGGTGTTCTGTTGGTGTTGTTTGAGTACATCCTGTTTGAGTACCCCAGCATGGGGTAGCATAGTCCATAACCGAGCGAATATATTGTTTGTATATGAGTGATGTTGTTTCCTGCTGGTGTCCAAAATTTGTGCCTGTTAGTACCCTAAGCGCGTTAAGTCTTGACGTACATTTGTTTTTAATGTCCTGAATGTGGTTTGCAAAAGATAATGATGTGTTGTATGTGATCCCAAGTATTTTGGTCCTGTGAGTGTGTGGAATGTTGGTGTTGTTTAGTGTAATCTGTGGAGTTATCTGGTGTTCTTTTGTGTTGCTTGTAAGCAAGGTGATGGTTGATTTTGTGTGCACTACTTTGAGTATATTGTGTGTGAGCCAGTCTCATCCAGCCCTGGATGTAGTTCGGCTTTGCTGTGACTAGTTCTAGATTTGGTTAATATTGGTTATTTCACCCAGTCACACCCAGTTAAAACAATACCATATATTAAATCTCCATTAATAATTAACTAAGAAAATATCCATCTTATCGTATGCAAATTGGTCTTAATATATATTTTTTAATAATAATTATGATTGCTATTTTTTGGCGTTTATGATATGTATGTATACACTATTTCGGTCTAGGTTAGGTTAGGTGAAGACAAGCGGTAGCTCGCTATCGCTCGCGACCGTTGTACAACTTGGCCCTCCGGGAAGTGTCTAAGCGACAAAAGTAAAAAAAACGTCATTAGCCCCCACCCCTACACACAAGTAAAAACGCCAGTACTCCCACCCCCACTCCCCAAATTACCCCATCCCCTCGCGACCGTTGTACAACTTGGCCTTCCGGGCGGGTAGCACTGACATATACCCCCATTACCCCTACACACCAAAAATAAAAAACGCCATTACCCCCACACACAAAAGTAAAAAACGCCATTACCCCCACCCCCACTCCCCAAATTATCCCACCCCCTCGCGACCGTTGTACAACTTGGCCCTCCGGGCGGGAAGCACTATGACATATACCCCCATTACCCCAACACAAAAATAAAAAACGCCATTACCCCCCACCCCCTCCCCCACTACCACCGGGCCGGTAGCCTGTGCACGGTTTCAAAGAAAGTGGACAGAGACACAGACACATTTTAGCTCAATAGTATATAGGATATCTCATTTGTACAGGAAACGGATATCACATTTGTGCAAAACAACTCAAAATTGACCAGAAAAATTTGTTCTCGTTAAAACACCCGATTGGGTGTAATCAATTTTTGGCAATATCCTATTTTGGCGTCCCAAATTATTCAACGAACCAAAAATAAACCGCACTCCAATACTTCCAAATTACTTATTTATGTTAATTAGGTTAATTGACTCCCCAGTAAGGCCCTTGATGATTGGTTAGGTTAAGTCTTGATATTTTCGTTAGTTTAAACGAAAATATCACGACTTAACCTAACCAATCATCAAGGGTTTACACTGTACAGTTGACCTAACTGGTTGGTTGAATAATTTGGGATGCCAAAACAGGATATCTCCCAATTTTTACCCTAGATTCTAGACAATAACCCAAAATATATATACTGTTTACAAGAAGAAAACTCGGTAAATTTATAGTTTCAACCACAACTCGTTTTGAAAAATAAAAATTAGGTGATGCGTGATCTTTACGGGGGCTCCGCTCCCGTACCCCCAAGACCTAAATTATACAAATGATAATGTAATAACATGTTAAGTTATGCACTTTTTTAGTCTTCATCTAGGACACATGACGAATCAAGTTCTCAAAGTCGAAACCACACGAACAGCACGTCATAATTCTATCACAAACACGACCAAACTGAATCCAATTAGAAAAAAAAAATAGCCAGAACAAAAACCAACCAACTAATTAAGTCGCAGAGTAGCGAAAAAATAGCCCAATCAGGAAAAATATTTTATGAAAAAAAGTCGCATTTGACGTGACGTCACGTCAAATGGCTATCGTTAATTAAAATTTCAGAAGCAAATATCTCCATAAATATGATCGACCGAAAAACATTTTACTTAAAGGAAAGGTTTTATTTATTATTTTATACGCATTGCAATAATTTTTATTAGAAACTGAGGTGAGGGGGTCATTTCCGTCGCAAATCACTCGTTTTTGATCCCCTCCACCCAAAAACCCCGATTTCACAAAAACGAGTAATTTGAGACGGAAATGAATGTCATTTTCGGATGAATCACATCAGAAACCACCGGTAAACCAAATTTTTATTTTTCAAAACTTGTGGTTGAAACTATAATATCGAAAACTCACCATGATTCAAAAGTGTAGCTTGCTTATCCTTATTGAGATCGAGGAGTTTTGCTATAGTCTAACGTTACTTTGGTTGTGCTTAGTCGTAATTATTATTAATTAAGCCGACATTGGCATTCCATCTTATTGTCCATAGTTGATAAAGGCCATAAAACTAAAAATCGTCTTTTATGGACTACTTTTAAAACGTTTGTAGGCTTACCGTCGAGCCTGAAGTAGAAACTGTTTTGATTACAATCTAATTCTGTAGATTTTACCTTGTGATTGCATCACAATAAGGTTACATTAGTCATTACGTTTGGAAAATGTGATAGCGTGGGGTAGACACCCCAGTTAGGTTACTTAGGTTCTAGCAAACAATCAAAAGCACTTACCGGTGCGTTGAATTAGGTATTCCTTGAAGCCTACCGTTTTATTCCTGTGTCCCACAAACAGCCTACCTAACTCTCTCTTACATTACCAATTTAGAAGCTATAGACATTACCCCTAACTATACTTAAGTACGAACAACTTCCTACCCGATTTGTCACCTTAGAAACATCATCTAATTGTACTCAGCACCAAAGATTAGGTCAGATAGGAAAAAACATGTCTAGGCCAGACCAAAGCAATACGAACAGCCCGTTGGTTCGTTTATGACTTGCTCTTGCCATTCAGCTTAGATTTAGTGATATTTACCCTTTAGTGACTTTTAGACTATATACATATATATACATACACGTCACCTCACTCCTCCCCTACAAGTTTAGTCTGTCAGGGGGATGAGGGACCCTAGACGACCTGCGGAGCGGGGTTGATGTAGTAGGATTTGGTGCAACCTGTATAGGCGGGCAAGTTGAACCATTTTCCGGAGGATCAGTTCTCTCTTCCGGAAGACTCTGGTCCTTCTGCACTTCACGTTCCCATATCTGGTCCTGATGGCGTTTAATAGAACGACCATTGCGAAAAATGCTCTGTATGAATTGGTCCACAATTAACCCACCCCTTATATCTCCAGTCTAACTATAGAGTAGATCAAGTCTAGCCTAGAGGGGTCAGCCTAGAGATTCCGGAAATGGTCCAGAGCGGGCAGATAAATTGAGGTCCACAGTAGGATTCCTCACCAAATTAGGTTAGGGCAATCTACCTTCACCTTTGTTAAGCTATGAGTTGATGCTAGGTCTTAGGCCACAATGTAGGCCTAATTTGTCTGACCCAGCTTAATTTAATGTGATTAATTTGCTGGGTTAAAAACACAATTAGTCACTTACTGCTAGTTATTAGAGAGTCTCTTTTCTCCTTCCTGTTTAATTGTCGAGAGCGTACTTGCTGGTGGGGATCTTTCTTCGGTGTCTGTTCTCGTCCCTTCTCCAGTTCCGTCCTTTCGCCCCGTCCTTCGTTTTCGTTCTCCTCTGTTCTCCTCTTCGCGGGGCTTTTTTCACCAGCGTTGTCTTGGTTTTTTCCTCGGTTGGTTGAGCGGTAATGTTTATCTATTACCGAGCACGCTCTTCTCACACAGTATATAAATACTAGTGTGGAGAATAACTCTGGTGAGCAACCAATTGGTTTCATCCACCCAGTTATTGACATAAAAGGAATTTAATAATTGTTAGATTAACTACCTACCTACTCAGTGAACCATTTTCGTTACCTCCCAACTACCCACTCATCAGTTTTCCATAACCATCTTCTCGTTGGCACTTGAAGGAAACAGGGCCCGTTCTCTCCTGCACAGTTGCAGGAACCCATTTTGGTCCAGCCCCATAGTTGCGAATCACAACTGGATCATTAGGTTTCGCTTCTAGAACTCTCCCTCTTTTAGTGTCGTGGTACAACTTCTGTTTTTCCTGATGGCGTAAAACTCGTTGTTGTAACGTTTCGTTTGGACGTAACAAATCGAAAACTGAACGAATTCCCCGGCCAATCAGAAGTTTAGAGGGAGACACCCCCCGTCGTGGTGTGTGGTGTTATTCGATATTTAAACAAAAATTTATCCAACACCACTTGCATTTCCTCCCCACGAGAATGACGCAAGGCCGACTTGAAAGTACGGACCATGTTTTCCGCGAGACCGTTAGTAGACGGGTGGAAAACACTAGACCGGACATGTCTAATGCCATTTAGGTGGACGAAGGAACGAAATTCCTCACTGGTAAAACAAGTACCATTGTCGGAAACCAGGACTACGGGTAAACCCCATCGAGCGAAAACTGAACGGGGTAAGCGAATAGTAACACCCGAAGTCGTGGAAGTGGTTGGAAAAATTTCCACCCACTTAGAGTAGGCGTCCACAATGACTAGGAAATAAGTATTATTTATAGGACCTGCATAGTCAACATGGATCCTATGCCACGGTATAGTAGGCCATTCCCAAGGATGAAGTGGACTTTTCCTTGGGAGATCTCTGTTCTCTAGGCAGCTTTGACAGGAACGAACCAATGATTCGAGTTCTCCATCTAAACCAGGCCACCAGAAATAAGCTCTCGCCAGCTCTTTCATTTTTGTTGCGCCCATGTGTTCAGCGTGAAGTTCCTTCACTGAATTCGACCTGCCTTTATTTGGAATAATCACTCTGTGGCCCCATAAGAGACAGCCATTTTGAATCGAGAGGCCAGACTGACGTTGATAAAAAGGCTGTAATTCACTCTCAACCTTAGTAGGCCAACCAACTGAGCAGAAATGGATGACCCTAGGCAGAATAGGGTCTGATTTTGTCCACTGCTCTATCTTTTTCATGAAAGTGTCCAAACTTTTTTTAAAACTAACTAATGAGCTACTGTTTACCACATCATATGGCAAGCCATTCCAAAAATCTATGAAGCTATGACTGAAAAAGTATTTTCATGATCAAGTCTACAAGTCTGTTTTCTAATTTTCTTATTATGCCCATGAGTTATCCTATCAGCCTCTAGGGCAGTGTTTCTTAACCTGGGGTGCTGAAATCGATTTTAGGGGCTGCTGGAATTAACAAAATAAATTATCAAGCAGTACTTTACTTACTTTACTTTATCCCTGTAGTAGTGTAGCAACTGTAGTCTCTGTAACCAGGTGAAGGGGGTGCTGGACTGCCTAGACCTAACTACAGGGGGTGCTGATGTCAAAAAAGGTTAAGAAATGCTGCTCTAGGGTAAAGATTTGTTTTAACTGCCCCCTCATTTTTGACACAAAAACATATTTTTCTGGTGTATTTTGGTGTGTTGTTCAAATCTGACCTTCATTTCCTCTGGAAAATCCACATTTTTGAGGAAATGACAATCTGACATATCCTCCAAAAATGACTATTTTTACAGGAAAATGAAGGTCAGATTTGAAGAAAACGCAAAAATACACTAGGAAAATATATTTTCATGTTGACAATTATAGGGGAACCCATGGGGAATCGGGGGTTTTGGGTGGGGGGGGAAGGAGGGGACCTAACTTAGCCTAATATTCATGGCAAAAGTAACCTAACGTAACCTAACCAATCATCAAGAGAGTACAGTTAAAACTAGTGAAAATAACACAACTTAACCTAACCAGTTGTCAAGGGCATTCAGTTAACCTAACTGGGCATGGGTACTCCATAATGAATTTGGGACCTGGAAAGGTAAGTAGTTGGGAATATTATCAGTGCACTCCAGTAATTATGGGAGGCTTCATGGTAATTAAGTTCATTACCACACTGAGGATATGTAAGAGAGGTCTTTAGTATGCTGTGAGCTCGGAATATAGCAACAGCAGTGCTATCATCCCTCAAAACTTGTTTAATAAAGTCCCACTCAGACTTTGAGCACACACTACACACAGCCATTCTTAAGCAACTGTTGAATTTAAATTTCAGTGCTTGACATTTGCGGGGGTGTCACATGACAATAGGGCAGCTGCTGATTGGCTAATGATGATAACAAGACTACATACACACAGGACAAGATGGTTTGACTAGTGAATAATGGTGCCAAAATTTAATAATTTCAAAATGCACAGGGTGTCACGTGACAATGGGGCAGCTGCTGATTGGCTAATGATAACAACATGACTACATACACACAGGATGAAATGGTTTGATGAGTGAATAATGGAGTGTGGTGGATGTATTCTACTGAATCTTACTTTTTTTTTTTTTTTTTTTTTTTAATTTTATCAAATTTTATTTTCATCATTTCCTCCAAAAAAATGACTTTCTAAGAATGTAGAAAGATAGTTGAATGCATATTGAAAGTGAAAATAGCAGAAAATTAACTCTCCATTGAAAATGAAAGGGATGTTAAAATGAATATTAACCATTTCTAGTGAGAAGAAGTTTCATACATCTAAATTGTCCAAACCTGAAAACATTTTGAATATCTGTATCATATCTCCCCTCATACAATGTCTCTCAAAACTAAACATACCTAGTTCCTTTAATCTTTCTCTATATTCCAATTTTCTTAGGTTAGGGATAAGCTTGGTTGCCCTACATTGCACACCTTCAAGCATATCCATATCATGTCTAAGGTGAGGGGACCAAACCTGAATACAGTATTCTGAGTGAGGCCTAACAATAATTACATAATTTATAGGGTATACATTAGGGTGGATCGATTTTACATTTTTTCGATTTCCATATTCTAATAGAGACAAAAACTTGCGCATGCATGAGAAAATAGCCTCTGCAAAATCTTAGCTTAATAGGTAATCATCTTCTGCCCCCGGCAGAGTGATGAAAATCATATTTTAGTAGTCAAAAACGTATTTTTAAACCCTAGCCTAGAGTCATAAAATTTTGCGTGTGTGTTATTTCATGCCTAAGCAACGATATAAATGCTATGGGAAATATATAAATGCATTATTTAAGACAAAGAGCCGATCTGAAAATATGTATATTATACATATTTTCAGATCGGCTCTTTGTCTTAAATAATGTATTTATATATTTCCCGTAGCATTTATATCGTTGCTTAGGCATGAAATAACACACACGCAAAATTTTATGACTCTAGGCTAGGGTTTAAAATTACGTTTTTGACTACTAAAATATGATTTTCATCGCTCTGCGGGGGCAGAAGATGATTACCTATTAAGCTAAGATTTTGCAGAGGCTATTTTCTCATGCATGCGCAAGTTTTTGTCTCTATTAGAATATGGAAATCGAAGAAAATGTAAAATCGATTCACCCTAGTATACATATACTTTAGTATCAGAAATTATTTATATGTTTAATATCAACAAAAAATATGTAAGCCTAAATATAACTTTATTAAAAGTATTAAAACAATATTATAACTGATAAATGTGCCATATTGACAACATAGCTTCTTCTTTGCCCAGTTAGGTCAACTGTCCACTCTTGATGATTGGTTAGGTTAAGTCATATTTGAGGGGTTCCAGCACAGATGAATCAGTGCTTAACACCCGACCATCTCAGATCTTGCTTATTTTTGGTGTATAAGGTAAGTTTGTGCAAGAAAGCCAGCTGTGAAAGTTTCAGCTTTCTACGACTATTACTTCACGAGTTATGAAGGTCAGAAAAATCAAGGTTAAGGTCAAAATAGCTCAAGGTCGGCATCTTTGGATGCACCTCACACATTCACTAATTATCATAACCATATGAAACTATATGTTTTTGGACTCAGAATGAGCTGTAGAATCCAAAAATGCAACGAAAACAGCAATAGGAGAACAAATAAAAATGTTCACCCTTTTTCAAGGAACAAATTGACCCTTTGACCTTGAAGTTCACACATTTTGGGGAAACATTTCTTTACACAAAATGAAGTTCCACCATTGCACTTTTAATATAAACAATAAAAATGTATCTTATTCACCATCTATACTGTCTTAAAGAATTTTTCAAATTGGCTATTTTTCAAATTTCTGGCAAAATCGCCATATGTATATGCATATATGTACTGTACTGTTAAATAATATATTTTGTGAACATAAATTAATTACTTATTTTATGCCTTTCTTACAGATAAACAAGATGGGTAGAAAAGTTTGTGCTGATCCTCTTAGAAAACATAAGAAGAAGATCGAAAAAGCACTTGTGCCAGTCCGTAATACACTGCAAGGAATTCACGGATTAATATATGGAGATTACATTTGTAAAAATTGTGTTAATGATATCAATAAAATCAAAGCTGAAGACAAAAGTGTCTCTGATATTGTCTCAGATTCGAACTCAGACACTGATGCCACTGCCACAGAAAAACGTTCCTCTATGGGTGTACTACTGAAATAATGTTTGAAGATTTCCAAGGAGATTTTTAGACAATTCTTCCAATGCTGAATGTGACACCAGTGAAGACAAGTAAGTTTAAGTATTTTTAAAGTGTTAATTTATGTAGATATTATAGCAACAAAACATCAATATATATAACTACATGTATGAACATTACAACCTTTATATATTTGACAAATTCAGATGTATGCATATCAATTTATATAATGAAGATCAATACAGTTGTGATTATATATACCGTATTTACCAAATTCATATGTAATGTACATGTACATCTATAGGCCTACAGTTGATTAAAAAAAGTTATAACAATTTATTTTATTTGTTTTTCAGAGGGTCTGTCACGAAAAGGGAGATCTTCAAAGGCTGAAACAAAATTTGAAATGGCATCAACATCCCTGAAGAGAAAGCTAGAAACTTCATATGACAAGTTTTACACAAGAAAGTGAAGAAAAGCAATCTAAAATGGATGACAATAATTTGTGAGTACTGTATATATATCTGTAGTACCTTCATTAAAGTATACTAAGCCTATATATAGATCATATGTTTGCATATAAATTTACTCAAACATGTATATCATTTTCGCAGGCATGCAGGAGTGATGCAAGCACTCAAGAATGCCTTCAGTGAGACGACTGACTACAAGAGGAAGATTCAAATACTAACACTCTCACCATACACCATTCACAGAACAGCATCTTTCTTCAATGCATCTACAAGAATGGTTTCAACCAGCCGCAAAATAAAGAAAGAACATGGCATATTACCAGAAGTTCCACATATTAGCAAAGGTCGGGTTATAACAAAGAAAGAGAAGGAAGCAGTGTGCACTTTCTATGAATCAGATGAAATAAGCAGAATATGTCCAGGCAAGAAGGATTGTCTATCAATTAGGAATCATGAAGGAGAGAAGCAACTACAGCAGAAACGATTGGTGCTTGGTAATTTACGTGAGATTTTCGCTGTTTTCAAGGCAAATGACACTAATCCAAAAATAGGTTTCTCATCATTTGCTGCATTGAGACCCAAGTGGTGTGTCTTGGCAGGAGCTGGAGGAACACACACTGTGTGTGTCTGTACCTACCACCAAAATCCCAAACTTCAGCTATCAGCTTTGGGGGAAAAACAACTATCATATAAAGACCTCATTCTCTATGCAGTTTGTGACAGTGAAAAGGAAGAGTGTATGCTACAAAAATGTGCATTGTGTCCAGGAGAAGAAGGTGTTATTGCATTCCTTGAAGGATTGGAATCTGTTCAGGATGCAGTTGGCACCATAATTACATACAAGCAGTGGACTTCCACGGATCGGACAACCCTTATTACCATCGGTGAATCCCTTGAAAACTTCATTAAGTCTTTGGCAACTAGAATTTGTGCACTAACAAGACACACTTATGTGGCTGATGGACAAGCAAGTTTCCTAAAAAAACTGAAAGCTAATCTGATGGTCACTGAAGGTATTCTCCTAGGAGACTTCTCTGAAAACTACTCATTTATTGTACAAGATGCTGCACAAGGTTACCATTGGGAAAATAGTCAGGCAACAGTTCATCCATTTGTGTTCTACTATAAAGTAAATGAAAATGATGTTGAAATTAAAGTTAAAAGTTATTGTTTCATTTCTGATGACATGAAACATAGTACAAACCTTGTCTTTGCGTTCTTAAAGCAACTAATCCCCATGATAAAAGAAGAGAGCTCAGGCCTGCGGAAGATTCATTACTTTACTGATGGTTGCGGAGGGCAGTATAAGAATAAATATAACTTCACCAATTTGTGTCACCACAAAGAGGACTTTGGACTGGATGCTGAATGGCACTTTTTTGCAACTTCACATGGCAAAAGTGCTTGTGATGGAGTCGGAGGCACAGCAAAAAGAATGACGGCTCGTGCCAGTCTTCAACGTACATTTAAAGACCAAATTCTGACACCACTTGACATGATGAAATTTCTGGATGAGAAAGATACCAGCACAAAATTTGTATTCTTATCGAAACAAAATGTCCAGCAGACAACTGAATTCCTGGAAAATAGATATAAAAATTCTGTAACCATCCCAGGTACTCGTAGATTTCATAGATTTGTGCCTATTAGTCATACCCAGTTGGAGGTTGGTGAGATTTCCTCAGGTCCTACAAAAATTATGACAGTTGTACATTCATCGTTTAAAGATAATTTACATGAGCAAAAGCACATTTCAACTGAAGATATACAAGTTGGGGTATATGTAGCTTGTAACTATGATAATAAAATTTGGTTTGGATTAGTGGTTGAAGTATCAGAAGAATTTAGTGATTATAAGGTCAATTTTATGTCTCCACATGGAAGACGTTCTAAACATAGTTTCCCTTCTCGTCCTGACTCATGTTGGATGTTATCTGATATTATCCAGACAATGACTGCTCCATCATTGACAGCAGGTTCAAGAATAATTCAGTATGCCTTTGATGATCATGAGATGCTAACAGCTGAGGGTAATCATGCAGACCTGTTTGCCACAGTTTCCTGTTCTTGAGTCGAAAGTGTACAGAGCTCTAGTTTAATATGTATCTATAGAATACAGGTCTACATAATATGATACTCCTTTTTTACTCCTATTTTATATGACTCTATATATATATATATATGTTTGTATTAATGTATTATTAATAAAAGTAATTATAAAAAAAAGTAAAATATTTCTAAGGGTGGAAAGGTGTGGTTGTAGGGTGGAGGAGACCACAATAAAATAGAGATCTGTATCATAGTTATACCTATGGTACCTAGCTTACATCTAAGTGATTTTGTATCACGTTTCTAATAATTTATTTTTGCTTAAGTAGTTTAAATAATGAATATCTCTAGATTTTAACAGCAGAGCTGGGCACTTGCGTTTTTTTTTGCGGTACTACCGCACTACCAAACCGGTACCGCATAACGCAGTACCGCAAAGGATCGCTGAAAGTACAGCCTGTACTTTCAGCGATCCTTTGCGGTACTGCGTTATGCGGTACCAGTTTGGTAGTGCGGTAGTACCGCAGTACCGCAGTACCGCAAAAAAAAACGCAAGTGCCCAGCTCTGTTTAACAGTACATATATGCATATACGGTACATATGGTGATTTTGCCAGAAATTTGAAAAATAGCCAATTTGAAAAATTCTTTAAGACAGTATAGTTGGTGAATAAGATACATTTTTATTGTTTATATTAAAAGTGCAATGATGGAACTTCATTTTGTGTAAAGAAATGTTTCCCCAAAATGTGTGAACTTCAAGGTCAAAAGGTCAATTCATTCCTTGAAAAAGGGTGAACATTTTTATTTGTTCTCCTATTGCTGATTTCGTTGCGTTTTTGGATTCTACAGCTCATTCTGAGTCCAAAAACATATAGTTTCATATGGTTACAATAATTAGTGAATGTGTGAGGTGCATCCAAAGATGCCAACCTTGAGCTATTTTTACCGTAACCTTGATTTTTCTGACCTTCATAACTCGTAGAAAGCTGAAACTTTCACAGCTGGCTTTCTTGCACAAACTTACCTTATACACCAAAAATAAGCAAGATCTGAGATGGTCGGGTGTCAAAATGAAAATTTTTTGCTTCACCTGTGCTGGAACCCTCCATTTTCATTAGTTTAAACAAAAATATCACACCTTAACCTAACTAATCATCAAGGGTGTACAGTTGACCTAACTGGGCAAAGAAGCAGCTACGTTGTCAACATGGCACATCATGTGCCTTATTTCCCAGCTATATTCATGAATTCTTATGGAGAAATAAATATAAAACTAACTAATTTGTGTATTTGATTATATCCATTAATGACATTTATCAGTTCAAATATCATTTTAATTCTTTTAATAATTATCATTTCTGATGCTAAAATGTACATATAGCTACCATTTATAGATAACTTCCTTGCTCTTGCAACTAATATTCCTCTTAATAATACCTAACATTTTATTTGATTTATTTCTAGCCTCTAAGCACTGCTTAGAAAATTTTAGATCACTACTAACTATAGTATAATGCTAAGATCTTTTTCCTGTCTAACATCCTTTAACACTTCTCTTGCCTCTCATAACTAAAGTTTTCATTATTTTTACCAAAATGGATGACTGTATTTTTGAACAGTGAATTCCATTTACTAGCCCCAAGCAACTAATCTATCAAGATCTTTTCGCAGTTTATAAAAATTTTCTATACTGTATTTGTAACTAGGGCAACTACTTATGTATCATCTGCAAATTTAGAAATTTTACTACCTACTCCCTTCTCTAAATCATTTAGATATAAAATAAAGAGTAATAGACCTAACACTGATCCCTGTGGTACCCTACTTTTCACTTTCTGCCACCCATTTAAAATTACTCTGTTCTGTCTTCTAACCATTTTTCTACCCAATTTATAACTGACCCCAATATCCCATGAGTGTTTAATTTATGCAGAAGTCTCCTATGTGGAACCTTGTCAAATGCCTTACTAAAATCCAAATAAATAATCTACATCATTTCTATTATCTACCTCTTCAGTTACAAACAAGACCTTCCTGATCTAAATCCATATTGTGAACTTTAAATAAGATTGAAATTTTCCAAATGATCTTAAATATTATTCTTTATAATTCTTTCTAGTATCTTTCTTACCAATGATGTTAAACTAACAGGCCTATAATTTCCTACTTCCTTCTTACTACCCTTTTTGTAAATGGGTAGGTACTACATTTGCTTTTCTCCATTCATCGGGTACCTCTGCATAATTAATAGACCTAGCAAACAAAATGGTTAGTGCCTCAGATAAGCTTTCCTCCTCTTTTCTGAGAATCTTAGCATATATTTTATCAGGTCCAGCAGCTTTATTTGACTTCAATGTATGAATCACTTGCCTAATATCATCCTTCCATAAATAAATATGATCAAGAATGTCTGAATTTACAGAATCTGAAGAGTTAAAATCAAAGTTATTTAAATTTTCTTCAGTTTACCAAGAATAGTATTTAAGATGCCTTTTGACTGTGACTAAGGCTTGTAAGAAGGAAGTTAGGTTTAGGGATAAGGCTGTAGCATGTGAGAGTTGTGATGATTGGCATCACACAGCCATCGGGTACCTCTGCATAATTAATAGACCTAGCAAACAAAATGGTTAGTGCCTCAGATAAGCTTTCCTCCTCTTTTCTGAGAATCTTAGCATATATTTTATCAGGTCCAGCAGCTTTATTTGACTTCAATGTATGAATCACTTGCCTAATATCATCCTTCCATAAATAAATATGATCAAGAATGCCTGAATTTACAGAATCTGAAGAGTTAAAATCAAAGTTATTTAAATTTTCTTCAGTAAAAATGGAACTAAAATAATCATTAAAAATACCAACAATATCCTGATCTTTCTCAAACATTCTATCATCATGTTCTATTGGACCAATCCTATCATGCTTTTTATTATTATATTTATGAAAACTAAGGAATTTCTTTGGATCTTTATTGCTACTTCTACTTAGATTTTACACTATGCCTTTTGCTCTTCCTAATCAAACTACAGTATTTAGCTTATTTCTTAACTGCCTGTAACTTCCCTGTAATTCAATCTTCTTGGGTTAGGGATAAGCTTGGACCCAGTGGAAGATCCAGATCCAAGAGATAGCAAAGGTTCTAAAGCTATAAACCAAGTTAAAGAACAGGGTAGACCTTAAGAATGATGTTGGAAACTTCTTTATTTAAAAAATGATTGTGGTTAAGTTGGGTCAGGTTGGGAACTCATTCAGTTTTGTTTTAGACATATATACCTGATGGTTGCTCTTATAAACCAATAATGCTGACTGCTATCCTATCCTATCCTATCCTAACCTGACCTGACCTGACCATTTTTAATTTTTTTAAATAAATATGAGTTTCTGACATTGTTCTTACAGTTTACCAAGAATAGTATTTAAGATGCCTTTTGACTGTGACTAAGGCTTGTAAGAAGGAAGTTAGGTTTAGGGATAAGGCTGTAGCATGTGAGAGTTGTGATGATTGGCATCACACAGCCTGTATCAAAATTACATTAGCCTACATAACCTCTCATTACACTTGGGCCTATCAAAGTTATCCAAGTCATAAATGATCTGAAGCTGTTTCAAAGTGAAATTTGGCAGAATATCAATTTCAAGCCTGCTAATTAACCTGAAACTATTCATAGAGCTACTGAAGTACCGTAGCTTATGTAACTTGAGCTAAAATATGCATTATTTACAGTTTACAAATTGCCTCTCATGAAATCATCCAATTTTTTTTCTTAAAACTAAATAAGGAGCTATTGCTTACCACATTATATGGCAAGTTATTCCAAAAATCTACTCTGACTTAGATCCAGTCAACAAGTCTATTTTCTAATTTTCTTATTATGCACCCAAGTTCTTTGCAAAATTTGAATATAAAATATAGCTTTAGATCATATATGACTTGGCTAACCAAGTACAGAATAGTGTAATGTAATTGTCATTGCATAAGACAGTTAGAATCACTTGGAGAGCCTCAGTGATAAGCTAGTAGGTTCTTTTGTTTGGCAAGTCTAGGTGCCTTCCTACTGCATAATTCTACTTGTATATGAAGTACTGGTACATATACGAAGTGAAGACATTTCTTATGAGGAAGTTAAAAGTGATAAATTGTAATAGTACTGAAGAGTAAGGCACTTAGTAGTAAATTTGCTCTTAATAAGTGTAGCTACAGTACAAAATGGGTCGAAAAATAATTTCAAAGAAGCATAAAGGAGTAAAAGATCCAATCAAGCAACAACAAAGAAAATATGAAAAGTAAGTATTGAAATAAGCTTTGTATAACATATATGTATGGTGGAAAATTATTCCCATCAGGTTAGTTGTAGATAGTATTTGCTTTTTAAGCAAGTTAACAAATATGAAGTAGAATTTTCCAATACCATACTTGAATTAGACAATAGAAGTGATTATCACTATGATTTTAAAACCTCTGAGGAAGGTTATATTAACTGGAAATTCACCAGAACCAAAGAAAGAAGGGAAATATGGAAAAACCTTGTAAACAAGCATTTAATCACAAAATAAACTAGATTAAACCTTCTTAGACCACTTTCAATTAACCAGAGTGCAGGATATTTTAAAAGTTTCTTATGCATTCCATGAGAATTTTTTCTATAACATTCATGGCATGGTGCAATGGGCAAAAGTTTTAACTAAAATTAAAGTTTTGACTGAAATTAACCAGAGATTTTTTAACCAAACCAAGTTAGTATGAGACTGAAATATTATGAGTGAAAAGTTTCATAGTGTTGATCAAGAGTTTTGCGGATAGGGCCTCTCACTTAATAGCTTAGGCACAGTGCATGGAATTGGGAGATTACATTTGAAATCTGCAAATAAAATTTGCATATTTTAAACACCTACTGAATCAAGTGTTTGATTTCTTTCCAGAATAAAGAACAAAATTAATAATCCTCCTGAAAATCCAAATGTACAAGAAGGGCCAAAAAAGTTTCAGGGTTTTGATTCTCAGTCTTTGAAAGAGAAGCCTAAGAAAAGGAGGAAGAAAACTCACTTAATTGACACAGCAAGGTTTGTACAGTAAATTTTGTGAAATTTAGTGATTTATATCATCTTTTATAGAAACAGTATTTTGTTGTATGTTGTCATATGTTAACTACATTGTGGTATTGCTGTATTTGTGAAACTTCAGTCATGGTAAATGTAATAATTTAAACACGACTGTGAAGTCTTAGTTATCGTGAACTTAGGTTCATCAGCTCAAGACCTCAGTAGTATATGAACCTCGGATTACTAACCAGACCCATAGTGATGTGGAAGGATAGGATAACCCCTTTTTATATTTTCTTTAGTATTCGCATGAGCATCTCTTTGAGAGGAGTCCCATTATTTACTGAAGTTTTATTGTTTTAGATTTGTTGACAAAAATGTGGGCTTTTATCCACACAATGGAAGACCTTTCAAACCAGTTCCTACCCTCCAACAAAATCCTAATGAATCTAATTATCATTTCATGAAGAGAGTTCGTGAGGCAACTCAGGTAAACTGTACAGTATTTTTTTTTCTTTCGTTCAATTTATTTTTGTCATACAAAGTAGAGAATTTCAATTATGAAGTTGTATTGAAATTTTGTGGTGGTCTCTTACAGATGGTTTTAAAAGAATCCAAATTTCAAGATAAATATAAAGTTAATGTTGAGAGAGATGAAGTTGGTCAAGTTGCGAGTGTTCAGCCATGGATCACCAAAGAATTGGAGGAAAAAAGGGAACGAAAACGCTTGAAACGAAAAGTTAGTGACGTTTTGCCTCGAATTTGGCTTATTGGCAATTGGCTTTCTAGTCCGAAGTTTATGCACTGACTTTCAGGAAGCTGACTAACCTTGCTTTAACGTTTGGTTCAGTGTTTTCATTTGTTTAGAGTGAAGAAAGAATCCATTGTTGATAACTTTATTCAATTTCCTTTTACGCAACACAATTTCTCAGTTGTTTTTTATTATGTTAAAATGAAAGAGAAATTGTAAGTTGCGTAAATAATATATACCGTAATTTATTTAAAGCTACATAAGACCATCCACTACAGTAGTTTTGTGAATAGCCTGACAATAATTAGCTGACTTGAAATTATTTTTTAAATTTTTAAAAATTTTTTTTTTCAAAATTCTATCATAAAATACCGACCATTTATCCGATTTGGATAATCTCGATAGGTCCGATTAGCTTCATGTTGTCTGTATTTAATGTAATGCAAAAGGACATTAATTTACGAGGAATCCTTTGCTTGGCACATTTTCCATTAACTAATAAGTCGTCTATCCTCCGTAAGGAACGGGACTTAAAAAAGAAATTGAAAAAGAAAAGATTGAACCCGAGTCGTGTAATGGGTGGACTCGAAGTAAGAATGAGAATGATGATGATGATGAAGACGATGAGGACGACTTTGATCAAAAGGAAAAGGAACTGTTCAGAAAAGAAGACTTTGCATTTGGAGAAACCGTTCACCAACCCCCAAAACTCGAAACGAAGAAACTCCAAAAGAAAGTAAACGAGGAGAAGAAGGTTAGTGTGACTTTAGTTTTAATAAGGGCTGGGCACTAATATCAGTAAAAGGTAACTGTAAATGCTATTGAGAAATCACTACTGAAACCAGAGCTTGGACCATTACCAGTTATTTGTTGAAGTTAATGATAATGTCGCAGGTACTGTTCCTGAAAAAGCTCTGCCTAGAAACAAAATTTTTGAAAAGCATAACATTAATCCGTAAAGAATTTTTTTTTATTGCCAGAATATTACCAATTAGTACTTCTTTATGCTTTTTTTTTTTAAATTTTCTAGAAGAACTTTCGTCCGAAAGTACTTGTTATTTTTAAATTTGTTCCAATTATTTGTGTACAAAACAGATAATAGGCAGTCGTAGCTACGGTTGGAAAGAAGTATTGAGTATAAATGGAGTTGGATGTTTGCATCCAACAGTCGTTTGGGTACAAAATACTTGGTTTTGATTAACAATTTTCTTTGAGAAGCCAGTGTTGTTGAAATGAGTAAAGCCAAGAAACTCATTTCCTCACGATAGGGGGTGGGGGGTGTGCGCAACGCGAGTCGCCTTTAGTCCAAGCAATGACACTAACTGACCAACTGAACCCAGTCTAAGAGCCAGCAGGTGGAAAATAGACGAATAATGAGTAGTGTGAATAAAAAGTGAAGATGTTTTTAAACAAGCTTAAAGAGCGTTGTTGGATGAAGGAAAAGAAAATATATTACGGTCATATAAAGAGTGAAAATGTATAATAATAATTAGTATTTGGGTTCTGTTTGATGGGGATTTCATAAATAATGTAAGCATTTTCAAGTTGTGAATGTGTGGTATCAGTAGTAGTTAGTTCATTCCTTTCTTGAAAGCTAACACTGGTTCTCTCAGGATTGTACCTTATTGGTAACGAGCGTGCAAGTGGCATGTATTTGAGGTTCCATAGGCTTGAGATGCGTTATGTCTGTAGGTGGATATATAGCTATAACTGATTCTGAAATCTAACATTTGTAATGTAATTTAGTCCAGAGGATGTGGTTCGTAATTAAAATATGTAGGCCTTTATGTAGTCCATATAAGCCTAAAGATTTCTTTTTTAACTATATCCTTTCTTCTTTCAGATGAAAATTAAAAACTTTTTATTTCTTCAAAACTTGAAAGGTGAAGAATCATCAGCGAATGAAGTCAAGAATTCCAAAGCCAGAGAAAAGATTCTCGAGATAGAGAGAGAAAAGGCTGTATTTGCTTATCGTCAATTAAAAGCTAGTAAAATGGACTCTACGCTTAGATAGTGTTCGATTGAATTTAGGGCCTATTAAATTTTAATTTAAAATAAAAAACAAAGTTGTATTATAATTTCTGCATCTCTCTTAAAGGCTTACTTACGGAATGAAACTTATTTAATGATGATGATATTGTTTGGAGTTGTTGAACTTCATTCGTAACACCAAAGGTCATCCATTGTATGACGGAGGGGACCTGTATACAGTTTTACGCGTGATCCGAACCATCTACGAGTCGCTACATCATTTCCAGAACGTATAGGACAGTTGCCCATCCAACTACTGAACAGACAACGTCACTTAACCTCACTGATCAGACGGGAAGCTGTGTTGCAACGTGACCATAACGTAGCTCGGAGGAAATGAAATAGATGTTCAAAGATAAGGGGACATAATTTACTTAGTAATACCATCACTTTAACATATGCATTTGAGAGAGTTCGTGTGAAACGAGCGAGTTTTCAGATTTTGACGCACAACTGCGGTGAACATTCATTGCTTTGCATCTTGGTTAACTAAAATTAACTTTGGAGTAAGAAAGCATTTGAATGGATAAATATTAAGTTTAAAAGATGGATTAATGATTAGCTTAGTATTAATGATAAACCAAATAATGGTTGCGTGTGATGTTACCATGGTTGGTTGATGCGTAGATGTACATTTGCAGGAAAATTCATGGAAAAAAAATAGTACTAATAATTTCTGGGCTTTGATTTTGGCATTTTATTTTATTCTCTGAAAATAAAATTTTAAAAACTAAACCCAGATTCCACATCTCTCCCACCTATTTCGAATGGGGCAATACAAAATTATTTTACTTTGATAAAAGGTGGTGATGGGCATGTTTTGAAGTTAAAAGGATCCGAATTCAAGCTTTCATGTACGATATTTTCTTTCCGTTCCCTCATAATAATTCAACCAACCAAAGACTGTTCTAAGCCAGTTTTAGAATTGGGGTGTGGGATACAATGACGATCCCGCTGCAAGCGTGATGTATTGGCTCGGCTCAGTCTTTCTTTTGAAGCGGACTATTATTCTCGATTGGTGACACTACCAAAGTCTACCTACCTATATTCACGTTTGCATTATATGTGAATATATTAGTGTGCAAATTAATTGTATCGAACCCTGCTAGTGTAATTCTTTTTACATGACATTACATTTAGAAAACAAAGTTACTGGGACCTATTGAGGTTATCCAAGTCATGAGCTATATTTTATAATAAAATTGTACAAAATGTCAATCTTAAGTCAGCTAAGCACTGCTTAAAAAATTTGATCACTAATAACTATAATGCCAAGATCTTTTTCCTGTCTAACATCCTCTAACTAGTTTCCATCATTTCTACTAAAATGGATGCCTGTACTTTTGAACGTTGAATTCCATCTGCCATTTACTAGTGCAAGTAACTAATCTATCAAAATCTTTTTGTAAATAATTTATAAAAAAAATTTATATTTGTAACTGGGGCAACTACTTTTGTAGCATATGCAAATTTAGAAACACACTACTTGCGCCCTTCTCAAAATCATTTAGATATAAAATAGAGTAATGGACCTAACACTAATCCCTGTGGTACCCCACTTTTCACTTTCTGCCACTCATATTCATGGCCATTTAGAATTACTCTGTTCTGTCATCTAACCATTTTTCTACCCAATTTATAACTGACCCCGATATCCCATGAGCTTTTAAATTATATAGAAATCTCCTATATGGAACCTTGTCAAATGCCTTACTAAAAACCAAATAAATAACCTACATTTCTATTATCTACCTGTTCAGTTACAAACTTTATAAAGTCTAAGAGATTAGACAAACGAGACCTTCCTGATCTAAATCCGTTGTGAAATAAGATTAAAATTTTCCAAATGATCTTGAATATTATTTTAATTCTAGTATCTTTCCGACTAAAGATGTTAAACTACGGGGGGAGAGGCGAGAGGGGGGGCTTCGCCAGTCGCCACCCCTGGCGTTTGTCTAGAGAGTTGACAAGTGATCGGAAAGCGGAACTTGCTATGCTTGTCTTTGAAGCCAAACGCACGAACAGTATCAATGTTAATTTATTTAAGCGCAGATTTACTAAAAAACGGCAGAATTTGCAATTGTTTAAAAGTAATTTTGCATAAAGTCATGAACTAACGTACATTTTTTAAAGACAGTTATTATCTATCTATCTATTATTCTATCCATATTAGCTGTGTTCGAATTTTTTGAATTAAATTCTTTTCTATTCGATATATGTATGTATTTATTTTATTGTATATATTTACGGTAATTACATCGTGTAACTGATACAATAAAAACGATTATTATTGCTATTATTATCATCACTATTATTATTATAGTGTGTCTGACCCAATTAGTGATCGGTCCCTCCTGTTCCCTTCCTTGCCACCCCTGTACTCCGATCCTTTTTATCTTGTTCCAGGTTTTGAATTACTGTTAATAACCGTTTATGGTCTGGAAATTATTTTGTAAAGTGTCATGAATGTAACTCCAAGTAAAAGGTCCAAAATGGGGACCCTATATGAGCACAGTGGCCGAAATCAGCGTGATATTGCCAAACTTTGTGGTGTTAATCACAGTACGGTAAACCGAATTATTAAAGTTTACAAAGAAATAGGGTCTATAACACCAAGGCGAAAGGGCAAATGTGGTAGAAAAAGTACTACTAAATCCAGGGATGATGAGTTCCTGCTTCGAGAAAGCAAATTAAACCCGAGAGAGACTAGTGAAGACCTCAGAAGGGATCTTATTTCAGCTGGGGTGAATGTGGCTTCATGCACTGTCCGTCGTCAACTAATAGAAGCACGAAGAACGGCTGAAAGACCTGTGAAAAAACAATAACTTACCTCTGCTACGAAGAAGAGTTTCCAATGGGCAAAGAAGTATGAAAAGTGGTCCACAGATGATTGGCGAAAGGTAAGTGCATCGAAATATTTGATAAAGGTTCAACAGGTTACTGTCCTCGCCAGTTTGCCATCAATATTTAAGGTCTTTTAATGTATATTATTGTTCATAAATCATTGTATTCAGTTGCTCATAAATCAACAAAACACTCGTAATTTATGTCATTACAGGTACTATCCTCGGATATGACCCATAGGTATATTCAAGGACAACAGAGTCAATACGTTCGCAGATCATTAGGAGAACCCCGGAAACGAGACCACCTTCAACAGACTGTCAAACATCCGGATGAGATGATGTTTTGGGGTTTGTCGTATTGTGGTCCTGGTCCTTTGCATCCAGTGGAAGGAATGATGAATTCTGCCCAGTATCTGTAAGTTCTGGAGAGAAAAGTTAAGGAAATGAATAACAGGTTTCCCGACGGTTCAGGGGTTTATCAACATAACCTTGCTCCCTGCCACAAATCCAAAATAGTCACTAAATATATGCGAGACATGAATATAAAAGTGCTTGAGTGGCCAGGGAATTCCCCTGATTTAAACCCCATCGAAAATATCGGCCAGCATCAAGAGGAGGCTGACAAAGAAGGATTGTACGACTTTTTAAGCCACTGATACCGTAACATTTAGTTTAAGCTCACGAACCACTTAGATTTTGAGCGCAGGTTCACAGATTTGTCTCGCTGGCCTTGGACGTGAAACTCAAAATTTTGGTAGCTGTTGTATGTTTGTAAATTTATGGTCTTGCTGGATTTTCCTCGATTTCACGAAAAGTGTATAAAATTTTATACGAGTGTGGGCTGACTAGATAAAAGTAGGTTTTGACGTTACTCCCAGTCTCAATGGCATCATTTGGACAAAGTAAAATGGAATAACCAAGCAAGTTTTCATACTTCTTTGTTCATTGGAAACTACTCTTCTTCATAGCAAGGTAAGAAGTTGTTTTTTTCACAGAGTAAGGGAAGCCCTTAGCAGATCCCCAATAAATAAACTAAGGAAGAAATTCGAAAATATTGGAGATGTAAAAGGCACTTTGAAAAGTTGTGTTGGTCGAAAAAATTGTAAAATACACCATCTGGTACTGTAAATTTTGTAATTATTTAGCTTAGTTAAAAAAACCAAAGTTCTATTTTTGCTGCTATTCTCTGTTGCGTGTATGAAGATCAGGAGCACTCTAGCATGTGTAAATTCTTCCCAAGAAGATTTGTGTATTGGATTTTAGACATATTTCTAGTGTAAATCAAAGGAAGAAGAAATAGAAGAAACAGAGTCCATATTAGAGCAATTTAGCAGACAGGCGGGCAATACATTTTCAGAACTCCAACAAAGAGAGCAACACAAAATCGCAGATGAAGGATAAGCACAAAATAACAGTTCTTTTAATAGATTCACAGTAATAACTGAGTCTACGCACAATAAAACCAAAAGTTAGCAGTTGACGAGGAAGCTTCTAGCAGTGGCTGTATTGTTAGAAAATCTAGAAGAGGAAGAACCATTGTTGTCCCAAGGCGATACGATGACTAAGCTGATTGATGCAGCATTGCTTGTATATATATTAAGTTAAGGTGTGTATATATATCCATCTCATAATTGTAAGGTTAGTGAAAAATTAACTTAATTTAGAGCTAGCATTTTTGAGCTCTTGTGGCATCATTGTTTGGTCACACTGTTGGCATCATTTGGGGACGCTGCGCGTCTTTTCTACTCGTTTGTGGAAGGTCGTACGTAAAGGTGTGGTTTGATAGAGAGCGCTCTTGCAATTCAGTTTGGTTGTTTAGATACATGATTGTTGCATCGTGCAATAGTCCAGGTTGCGTGGTTGTTGCAAGGTTCAGAAAGAAGACCACAAATAGTACCCTTTTGTTTACTTTAAGTTCATGTAATTTAAGGTCTAAGGTAGGCCCGCATCGAGTCAGCAACCCTGAGGTTACCCTGAGGTAGGACCTAATAGGATCTCAAATCCGTAAGTTTTAATTTAGCTTAACTTGGGCTTTAGGTAGAACTTGCCCTTTAGAATTGGCCGTTCACGGCTCAGCTGGGATTTCGAACCCGACAAATAAATAAAATAACATGGTCCTTCAGAACCGGATTTCTACCCCAAGACTGAGTCAGTGACCATTTTTCGGCAAAGTTCTGATTGTGCAAATTGTATCCCAAGTTAGGCCTAGACGGGTTGAGTATTATTGAGTTAAGGTCCCAGGGTAAAAAGTTTGGTCGCCCAATTGCGAAACTTGGCTAGTCGTCTGTCGTTTTTGGCCTACATTTTTTCCGGTTTGGTTAATTTTGGGTCATTATTGAATTAAGGTCCTGGGGTGGAAAATTTGGTATTCCATACTGGTTTGGTTAGTACCCCACCCAGCAATTCAGTTTATTTGAAAGTAAAATTTGCGTTTGATCAGTTTGGTTAAGTATTTCTGCCAATTCAGCTCATTTGGTATTGAGCCCAAGGTTGTTTGCATTGAAGATGAGTGCATCTGAATTGAACAATTTTAAAAAAGGAGAAGGCCTACAAAGGTCTAATTACAAAGGTCATTGCCACTATAGATTCTGCCATAGAGCAAGAGGATTTAAGCTTAGTGACTGCGCAGCTTTCCATATTAGAAACTAAAAAGGTTGCTCTAAGTGAAGTAAATGTTAAAATTGAGGCTCTTATAGAAGAGGATGAAATAGAAAATAACATAATTTACTTTGAAGAGATTATTGATGATATATTAAAGTAGGCCCCGAGCAAAAGAGTTTAGCAGCTCAGTACAGTTAGAGACCAGGTCTAATAATGAAACACAACACTCAACAAATGATGTTTGTGAAGTTAAGGTTAACAGATCTGCAGTTCAATTACCGAGGCTTGTACTCAAAACATTTTCTGGGAGTATTCAGGAATGGCAAGGATGGGCAGACAGTTTTCAATCAGCAGTTCATTCTAGTCAAGTGTTAAGTGCGTGGAGAAGTTTAATTATTTGCAGTCCCTCTTGGAAGGGAGGCAGCAAAGACAATAGCAGGATTAGCATTAACAGAGGCTAATTATAATGTGGCTTGGGATATATTAAAGAAACGGTTTGGTAAGCCAGAGATCTTAATTAAAAGCCACCTCCGTGAACTTTTAGCTATACCTCCTGTTAATAATCCTAATAGTGTCAAGGAGTTACGGCAGTTATATGATGAATTTGAATTAGAACTAGGTCCCTGGACAACTTGGGTGTAGGAATGGAAAGGTATGGTATAATGTTGGTTCCTATACTGGAGTCTAAATTGCCTAGCTCAATTTTGCTTGAATTAAGTAGGGGACACTCTACAGAACATGTGTACATCCCCCTTCAGCAGATGTTAAGTCTTTTAGGCACAGAATTAGCAAGACGAGAGGGAATTGAGTTTGCACAGTGGGATGTAAACAAGGGGACAAAGGCAGGCACAGCACCAAAGTTTCTACAAAAAGGAATAGCCCAGGTACAGTGTCAGCTCTACATGCTCCTCTGAGAATAAATTAAAGGGAATCAAGGAATGCATATTTTGCGAAGGCAACCACAAGTCATATAAATGTGAGGTGGCTGAGGCTTTACCTGTTGAGGAGAGAAAGGACAGGGTAACTAAGTCCACAGCATGTTTTAAATGTTTTTTGAAAGGTCACAGAGCAAGGTTTTGTAAGTTTAAAATTTTGTGCAAAAAATGTCATGGTAGGCATCAGCCATTATTGTGTGAAAACACCTAGTAGGCCTACCCCAGAAGTAGAGACATCAGTGGCACATGCCACTGTAGGCCTGTTCAAAAATCAACTTTTTCTTATTTTCATAGGTTTCTGTACATTTTCCCATGCTTTTTGACCTGAAAAAGCCGAAAATCACAACTATTTTGACCTAGGATGTTGGGAAGCATTGCCGCATGGAGCTTTAAATTTTCTGCCTTGAAATCGGCCAAAGCGCCAATTCCGGGGTCCCTTGAATTATGTTTTGCACTTTAACTTTTGATCTAAACAAGATAGAGCAACAAATTAGGTATCAAATGAAAGAGCATAAAATTAATAAATAATAATAATAATATAATAATAAAATAAAATAATAAAAATAATAATAATAATAATAATAATAATAATAATTATCTATCATTTTTCAGGAAACAACAGAAACTCAATCAGAATCTAGAAAACCATCTACAAGTTACAACTTCACAATGGCATTAAGCAAGGAGCTGAGGGAGCTCCGTGGGCGCACAGTTGATATCTCAGAACCTCCACGTACTGTCCACAGGCAGGTGTCAACTGGGCCATCTACCAGATCTCTCACTGAAACTTTCCTGGTTGGATACCCTTCAGCTTTTATCAGTGGTTCCCAGCTTCCCACCAACAGACAGGCGTTCCAGTATTTCCTTAATCTTCAGAATTTACCGGAAAATGCAGGGAGGCCCATGGTTCAAGACCTTGCATATGAAACAGTTGAATCTATCATCCCATTCTGGCAGATGGCTAGGATCAAGACAATGACCAAGTACAACGCAATGAAGCTCTTCATGAAACTACATGAGAAACATCGTGCTCTGGTGAAAAGCAAAGGAAGAGCAAGTAACCCTGGAGGAAAAAGAGGAGCATTTGTGCTGGAATTAGACAGCCTGTTCGATATAGGAGCTCCAGATGCAATCCAGGAAATACAGAACAACAGACTGTTATCCAGAGAGAAGAAAGATGAGGATATCAGGTTCTACGAAGACCAAAAGACTGAGAGGAAAGGTCATATGTCTGGTCATGACAAGATTTTTGAGACAAGATCCCTGCAGCAAGCAGCGAGGAATGAAAGACTGCAGCATAGACAAGAACAAGGTAAAACTAATTACTTTGAACGTTACAAAAAGTTTTAAGTTTTACTCCATTGCGATATTTAGCATGTACTTAACAATTACTGTCTTAACATGTTGTACTATTTTACAGCTGCAGCAGAACAAGAGGCAGTTGTTCATGTGGATGACATTACCTGGGGTGACTCAACTGACAACGACGCTAACACAGAGGACATGGATTACCATCAGCCTCGTCCTGGATGTTCTCACCATCAAGACACTGTGACTAGTGTGACTTTGACGTTTCCAAGGAAGGTCATGGAATGTGATGTCATCTGCAATACAGCTGATCGTCTTGGTTTATCAGACAATCAAGTTACTGCCATGGTTTCTGCCACCTTGAAAGCTGGAGGGGCTGATCTGGATAACTTCGTCATCTCAACCTCAACAACACGTCGCAACAGAATGCTGTCCAGGTATAATATCAGCCAGAGTCACATGTCCAAGTTTTGTGAAAACCCCCACAGTACGCTGCCTTACACTGGGATGGAAAGTTGCTCAAAGATGTCTTGGGCAGTGAACCTGGAAGTACCTCAGAGACTTTAGCTGTGCTAGTGTCTGGTCCACCTTCATACACTGAAGGAAAGTTATTGGGAGTACCTGTCATCGACAATTCTTCTGGCACAGCTCAGGCTGAGGCTTCAATGGATTTACTGGAGACATGGGAACTTACGGATAATGTTACTGCCCTTGTTTTTGACACTACATCCAGTAACAGTGGAGTTCACAGAGGAGCTGCCAAACTGCTAGAGAAAATGCTGAACAAAAAGGTGTTTTATCTGGCCTGTCGACATCACATCCTGGAAATCCTAGTAGGAGCAGTTTGGGAGAAGCTGTTTGGGAAGGTGAAGGGGCCAGATAATCCCTGGTTTGAGCATCTGAAGGATGTTTGGACGGACTTGTCCAAGGAAAACCCAAAGATGCTGGCTATCAACAGCAAATGGCTGAAGGAAAAGAAGAAGAACAGTGAAGAAATACTCCAAGACATTCTAACAGCAGAAAGGCTTCCAAGAGCCGACTACAGGGAAATGGCTGAACTGACAGTCATTGTTCTTGGAGGAACGCCTCCTCGAGGTATTCACTGGAGTCGACCAGGCGCCATTCATCAGGCCAGATGGATGGCCAGAAACCTGTACTCCATGAAAATGCTGATGTTTGCAGATCAACTTGAGTACGACGAAGACACTGTATCAAAGCTGGAAAGACTCAACACCTTCCTTGCGCTGTTCTACACTCCTGTATGGATGATGTCAATGTCTGCTGCAGATGCTCCCGTGAATGATCTAAGTCTAATCCAGGACATGTTGAAGTACAAGAAAACTGACCCAGAGCTTGCTGATGCAGTACTTAATAAGATGGAAAACCACAAATGGTACCTGACGCAGGAAGTCGTGCCATTTGCCCTGTTCAGCAGTAGATTGAGTGACACATTGAAGCACGACATTGCTGCCCAGTTACATGCCACTGAGAAGCCAGACAGCTTCAGAACAGGAAAGCCTCTATTCCAGAGAGTCACAGCTAAGACCACCCTGGTTGATCTCATTGGCCCAGAATCACATTTCCTGCTGGACACACTGAACATTGGATCCGAGTGGCTTCTGGAACCTGTCACGTCTTGGCCACAGAATGAGGACTACAGAAAAGCGTTGGACTATGTTAAGAATCTGAAAGCGGTGAATGACATTGCTGAACGTGGTGTCAAGATGATGAGCGACTTTGCAAATGTCATAACAACAGATGCCAAGCAAAGGGACTATCTCCTTCAAGCTGTGGAGTTCAACAGACGCCGCTTTGACAGCTTCAAGAAACAAACTCTCAACAACTGACTGTGTAAATGTCATTATGAAATTAATCATCATGTAATGCTTTCACTTCTTGATCGATTAGACTTGTGACAAAATGTTAATCTCAAATTTGTGTCATGAATAAGGCGCCTTGTCTGCCTTGAGTGTGAGAAAACGAATTTTGTGATATTTCTGAAATCTTTGTATGTACCAATGTGCCATTTCTTGTTCCAAGACTATCATAATTGTATAAGTTAGAAAGAGGATTAAAAACACTTTAATTTGGTGCCTATTTTGTTGCTCTATCTTGTTTAGATAAAAAGTTATAGTGCAAAACATGATTCAAGGGACCCCGGAACTGGTGCTTTTGGCCGATTTCAAGGCAGAAAACTTAAAGCTCCATGCGGCAATGCTTCCCAACAACCTAGGTCAAAATGGTTGTGATTTTCGGCCTTTTCAGGTCAAAAAGCATGGGAAAAAGTACAGAAACCTATGAAAATAAGAAAAAGTTGATTTTTGAACAGGGCTAATGCCACTGCTATGAAAGGGAGTAAAAGTAAAGGGGGATTATTGCAAAAACTGCAGCCTTATTAATTGGGAATGATGGAGAAGCTACTGTAAGAGTGTTGTTTGATAGTGGTAGCCAGTGTAGCTTTATTAAGACCAGAATTTCCAGAAAATTGAAGTTTAAAGAACTTAAGAGGGAAAATTTAAGAATTTCTGGGTTTGGGGGTTCCGTTCAAAACCGAACCAAATTTAAGAAGGTAGAAGTTCTGGTTAAGGGTTGTTACCGCAAAGTCCCACTATCAAGGTCCAAGCTGTAGAGATTGAGGAACTTTGTGCTCCAGTCACTACTTGTTTAGATATGGCATGTGTCCAAGAATTGCAAGTTAAAGGAATTAATTTGGGCAATAATAAGTTTGAAGGAACAGAAGATATTAGTCTTTTGATTGGAGCTGACTATTATTGGGACTTCATCACTGGTAATATTGTCCGCACATCTCAGGCCCGGTAGCTATTGAAAGTAAGCTAGGCTGGATGCTACATGGTAGCTATTGCAATGAAATGGAAGTTAAGCTCTTTTTGTTAAGATTGAGGAGAACAGCCATGGTTTGGAAAGGCATTTGAAAGCTTTTGGGAACTTGAATCCATTGGCATAAAGGACAAACAGGCAAGTACAGTGAACATGATGTTTTAGAGCAATTTGAAAAAGGGATTGGGTTTAGAGATGGTTGCTATGAAGTTGGCCTCCCTTGGAAGGATTCTTGCAAACCCAGTTCAAACCTTCAGCTAGCTAATCGGAGGTTGGAGACTTCATTGTACAGGCTAAGAAAAAATGAGGAGTTGTTAATTGAATACAATGAGGCCATCCTAAGCTATGTAAGGGAGGGCTATGCTGAAAGGGTGCAAGGTGAGCTGGTGAGCCAGGAGGCACATTATCTGCCACACCATGCAGTGGTACGGCGAGACAAAACTACCACCAAACTGAGGGTAGTTTTTGATGGCTCAGCCAAGGACAAAGGTGGTGTGTCCTTGAATGACTGTTTGGATGCTGGGCCAAATTTAAATGCAGATTTATTTTCCTTGTTACTGAGATTCAGGTTTGGTAGAGTAGCATTGACTGCAGATGTGAAGCAAGCCTTTTTGCGGATAAAGTTAAAACCAGAGGACAGAGATGCAGTAAGGTATCTGTGGGTGGATACGAAAGACTTGTTGGAAAATGAACCTAAGGTTCAAGCATATAGAATGAAGTCAGTGTTGTTTGGCCTCAGCTCTAGTCCATTTCTGTTGGCAGCTACTATGCAGTACCATTTTAAGAAATATTCTGAAGTCTATCCTAACACTATTGAACACATAAGGAAAAATTTTTATGTTGATGATTTGCTGTGTTCCGTGGATAATACAGAAATGGCTAAACAGATATTCATGGAGGCTAGAGCTATAATGAGGGAGGCTGGCATGGAGCTTAGAAAATGGCAGACCAATCATTCTCAATTACAAGAGTTTATGAGTCAGTCCTGTGTAGTACCTGATGCAGCAGAAAGTATTGAGGATTCTGGTATTAAGGAGTTGTGGGCAATAGACGCAAAGGTGCTAGGCATTGTTTGGCAGCAAGATGATGATTTGTTTACCTTCAATGGGAAATCTTTAGTAGAGCTGGCTGAGAAT
Organism: Bathynomus jamesi; assembly: GCA_023014485.1. Classification (NCBI taxonomy): domain Eukaryota; kingdom Metazoa; phylum Arthropoda; class Malacostraca; order Isopoda; family Cirolanidae; genus Bathynomus; species Bathynomus jamesi. The sequence goes on from JAJOZX010002203.1 coordinate 372,055, forward strand.
GAGACAAGGTGGACAAAACGTACAGCTCTTAGTTTGGCTTCAAAGGTCTTTGATCCTCTTGGATTCCTGGCTCCATTTGTGATAAAGTCAAAAATTTGGTTTCAGAGCCTCTGGGAAATTGGACTTGGTTGGGACCAAGAGTTACCTGATCATATGGTGGTAAGGTGGAAATATTGGTTCAAAGAATTGGCACATCTTGGAGACATTGAAATCCCAAGATGGTACTTTGGAGAGTTGAACAATAGTCCAGACAATTTGGAGCTGCACATCTTTTGTGATGCAAGTGAGGAAGCCTATGCAACTTGTATTTATATAAGAGGCACATTGCAAGAGGAAGTAAGTTGCAGGTTGGTTGCTGCAAAGAGCAGAGTAGCACCTTTGAAAAGGCTTTCTGTTCCAAGGTTGGAATTGATGGGTGCAGTTATTGCTAGTCGGCTTGCAGTTACAGTGCAAAAGTCTTTGGCCCTCTATGAAATTCCAAGCTATTATTGGACAGACTCCACTATAGTTTGGCACTGGTTAAGAAGCCAGGCAAGGAAATGGAAACCATTTGTTGCCAATAGGGTGGAGGAAATTCAAGCGCACACAGATCCCAAGCAATGGAAGCATTGTCCAGGCACCCAAAACCCCGCTGATTTACCAACACGAGGAATTTCAGTGAAAGATCTTGCACAGTCAAGTTTGTGGTGGAATGGGCCAGAGTGGCTAAAACTTGGAAGTGAAAACTGGCCTTCTAATCAGCCTATTGTAGGAGAATGCCAGGCTGAAGAAGCATGGGTGAGTGAGGTGAGAAAATGCGCTGTGAACAGTTGTCAAGTTATGCAGCAGGACCCCATATTGAGGCTTGAGGACATTAGCAGTCTGAAAAGATTGTTAAGAGTGACAGCATGGGTATATAGATTTACCAACAACATTAAGGGAGAAACAAGAAGGGAAGGAATTCTGAACAGTAATGAGATTCAGCAAGCCAGGAAATACTGGGTGGTATATGTGCAGAAGGAAAAATTTGGTGAAGAGAGGGAATTGCTCACCAGCCATCCATTACAGGTTCTACCAACACATTCTGCGCTCAAGGGTTTGGATGTGTTTTTGGATCAGGATTTATTGAGAGTAGGAGGTAGACTACAGTTTTCTGGGCTTCCAGAGGAGAAAAGACATCCAATTTTGCTACCTTCTGGGGGGCACTTTGTGGACCTTTTGATCCTGGATACTCATCATAAGCTGTTACATGCTGGAGTTAGAGAAGTGATAATAGAGATTAGACAACATTTTGGATTCCCAAAATTAGACAAGTAGTAAAAAAGGTCTTGCATAAATGTGTGGTTTGCAAGCGTTGGAGTGCAAAGCCTTATTATGAAAAGGTGGCTCCACTTCCAAGAGAACGGTGTGTCTATACTGCCCCATTTGATGTAGTGGGAGTAGACTTTGCAGGGCCAGTCTATGTGTATGAGCGAGGGGAGTCTAACAAAGGTTATATATGTCTTTTCACCTGTGCTACCACCAGAGCAATCCATTTGGAGTTGGTAAGCAACTTAAGTAGTGATGTATTTCTTTTGGCCTTTAAAAGGTTTGTGAACAGAAGGGGTTTCCCAAATAAAATCATATCGGATAATGCAAAAACCTTCAAAAAGGCTGCAAAGGAACTCCAAGAAATTTGGTCCTTGCTAAAAGAGGAAGGATTCCAATCCTACTTTTCACACCAAGGGGTACAGTGGGAGTTTATTGTTGAGAGAGCACCATGGTGGGGAGGATTTTGGGAAAGGCTAGTGAGAAGTGTAAAGTGTCCATTAAAGAAACTTTTAGCTAATGCTCATTTGAGCAAAGAAGAATTCTACTGTTTTATGTGAAGTAGAAGCAATGGTGAACAGTAGGCCTATCACTTTTGTTTACAACAGTATGCAGGATGCAGAGCCATTGACACCAAATCATTTTCTTTGTGGTAAACGATTAACATCAACCCCAGTGTGCCAGAAGACTTGCAGCCTATCCAGAGCACTCAAGGAGAGTTAACCAGACGGTTCAGGTACCTTGAAGAGCTACAAGATCAGTTATGGAAGAGGTGGCAGATGGAATACTTGCCAGAACTCAATTATTACCCATCAGGCAAGGTAAAGGGCTCCAATGCAAATTGTATCAAGGTGGGAGAAGTGGTAATGATTGGGGATGAAAGACCAAGGCAATGCTGGAAGCTTGGCATAATTGAAGAGTTGTTTGTTGGCAAAGACAATTTAGTTAGGTCTGCACTGGTAAAGACTTCAGGAGGAAAGTTAAAGAGACCTATACAAAAACTCTATGCTTTAGAAATCAGCAAAAACACAGATAGTCAAGATGAAACATTTGAGTTACAGCCTCATGGAGAAGGCTTGGCTAACCTTGCAGAAGGTAATGACAACAATGCCTCTTCGGTGGGGAGTGTTAGAAAATCTAGAAGAGGAAGAACCATTGTTGTCCCAAGGCGATATGATGACTAAGCTGATTGATGCAGCATTGCTTATATATATTAAGTTAAGTGTGTATATATATCCATCTCATAATTGTAAGGTTAGTGAAAAATTAACTTAATTTAGAGCTAGCATTTTTGAGCTCTTGTGGCATCATTGTTTGGTCACACTGTTGGCATCATTTTGGGCGCTGCGCGTCTTTCTACTCGTTTGTGGAAGGTCGTACGTAAAGGTGTGGTTTGATAGAGAGCTCTCTTGCAATTCAGTTTGGTTGTTTAGATACAGATTGTTGCATCGTGCAATAGTCCAGGTTGCGTGTTGTTGCAAGGTTCAGAAAGAAGACCACAAATAGTACCCTTTTGTTTACTTTAAGTTCATGTAATTTAAGGTCTAAGGTAGGCCCACATCGAGTCAGCAACCCTGAGGTTACCCTGAGGTAGGACCTAATAGGATCTCAAATCCGTAAGTTTTAATTTAGCTTAACTTGGGCTTTAGGTAGAACTTGCCCTTTAGAATTTGGCCGTTCACGGCTCAGCTGGGATTTCGAACCCGACAAATAAATAAAATAACAGTATCCTCCAGCGCGGGACACGTCAACGCGAAGAAGAGGCAACGTCAAACCGAAGGCATCAACGCGCTGGTGGCCAAACTTCCTCAACTCTCTGTGCAGCGGGCTGTCTACGGTTCGCCAGACTGGCAGTCGACGGCCTGTTGCGTGGCACGGTCAGAGTGCCGATCGGCTCCCGGGGCCGGACCTATACCAGCGTGCTATTTTTTCATTTACGGGGAGCAATTGCGTGCCGGACGTGCTCCCCGGACTACTATTACTCTCCGGCGAAATTAAGACTAATCCAGGCCCCACTATAACTTACTTATGTCACCATACATAAAGACAGACACAATAGGACCATGACACACATACAGAAGCATAATATTAACATATTACAGTACAACGTAGATGCCCTCACAAACAAAATCATGCAGCTTAGGGAATTCGTACACAAGCAAAACATTCACATAGCACTTATACAAGAAACAAAACTAAAACGCGCGCACAAAACACCCACCATCCCTGACTTCACGACGATCCGTCAAGACCGTACTGGTGCTACACTGATGCCACCCAAAACATTACAAACACAATCCAAGCAGATAACACGATAGAAATATAGGCAATTAACATTAAAACACGCGCAAAACACAACACCACACTCATCAACATTTACATCCCATCAGATAGTTCACCTCAGGTGCCAGCCAAATACAATCCACAGTTACACAATCTGGCCTCTCTCAGTAATGTCATCTTAGGAGGAGACTTCAACGCTAAAGACACTAGTTGGTACCTGCACAACCAAAACAACACCAGAGGCGCCATCATACCCACACAACTAAACAGCCTCTTCATTCTTAACAACACAGAAGAACATACACACATACCACATCAAGCAGGATACTCAAACTTCTCTCCCAGACATAACGTTCTGTTCCCCCAAACTAGCAACACATACACACTGGAGAACAGAAAAACAACTGTCATCAGACCACCTGCCCATCATCATTACAACACGTTCTACACTCTGCCCCAACAGCCTTAGGCACACTTACAGAAATTACAAGAAAGTTGATTGGGAACAGTTCAAAATACAGACTGAGGAACAATTCACCACGTTAAACAGCACACCCATCATAAACATCAATACAACATTCAAGACATTTAATCAGATCATCAATAATGCAAACAAATACATATCCAAGGGCAACATTAGGAAATACAACCCAAATTACACTGGAGAAATAGCCCACTTCATAAGGCAACGTAACAACCTCAAACATAACACACAAACACCACACACAGAAGCCATAAAACAGCAGATACAACAGCTCAACACATCCACGCTATACAAGACTATAAACAGCGTTACCCACTCTAACAGGCATTCACACCTTACACGGGGCTATCTGTCGTAGCCAAAATAATATCCCAACATATACACAACAAGCTAACATTCTAGTTAATCACTACGCAAAGCTAAGTCACTTAAACAGAGACAACAACCAGAAACACGCAGACAGACAAACAGCCAGACACAAGAAAACCTACAGACTCGACACGACCATTACACTCTTCAATACTGACCAGACCACCAAGATCATCAAAAACATTAAGAATTCGAAGGCTACTGGACAGACAACATATCTAACATACACCTTAAACACTTGGGCCCACAGGGAATACTAGCTCTCACAAATATCAGCACTAACGTTCTGTTATAAATATCAAATTATGCAATTTTCTTGAATACCCAATAATCATTTTAAAGATATAATTTTGTTCCCATTTGACACTATAAAAGATAATAACAAATAGCGAACGCATAAATATATACAAATGCATTATTACTATAAAAAAATAGTACTTAGCTATACATTTCATAAAAATTAGCGCCAAAATTAGCGTTAGCGTTAACGCCGCTAATTTAAAAAACTGGTAGCGTTAGCGGCGCCATATTTATCAGTTAGCACGCACAGCTCTGGTCATTTTTGTCGTCATTTGTGGGTATTGTACTAGTTTAGTGTAAAACCTACTTAAAGTTTGAAGAAAGAAATGGCTGATGAAAACACTATAACCCCTTCAGACGTGGCGTCCAATATTGGACAAAATGAACATAAAAAGTATAAGATTTATTGTTATTCAAAACCATATGGAAACAAGGTAAAATTATCACCGTGTAACACAAAATTTGTCCATGAGTTAAAACTATTATTTTCTGATTTTTTAGGGCATAAATAAGTAAAAATGAGTAGTCACCAAGTTCAGACTTCGGTTCTGAGTTCATGAGATCGATTTATTGATTTTTTGCCATTTTTGCTTATTAATTTAAGGGTTTTTCACACTATCTGCTTTTAAATCAAATGAATCCTGTTAAGTATAATTTTAATTGATGTTAACACGATTATTATGATAAATCAATGATGAAAAATGAAGTTCTCCAGGCCCCGTCTTTAGAAATGAAAATAAAAAGAAGTAAACGAGTAGGGAATAATTATGTATTATATGTTAATACACAGACAGTGATACAGTGCAGTGATGCAGAGCGTTGATAAAGAGTATTGCTACGGAGAATTGATACAGAATTGATACAAAAATTCTAGCGTTATAGTTTAATCAAAAAGAAGTTTGTCTACGAGATTGGCGATTGTATTTCAGTTCACTCTCACGCAAAGGTTCCAGATATAGTCCCCATCATACTTTCATTGTACTGTCCCTTGTAGCGTTCCTCGAAAGAGCTGACATCCTGGTGAAATCTTTCACCTTGTTGTTCTGAGTAGTCTCCCATGTTTTCTTTGAACTCCAAGGTGGGCGTGTAGTACGTGCAGTTTCAGCGACATCCGGCAGCCCATGCTCCGGTACGTGTCCACAAGTTTGTCAACGATTTCCCTGTAGTTCTCTGCCTTGTGGTTTCCGAGGAAACCTTTGACTAGAGAAACGAAGCTTGTCCAAGCTGCCCGCTCAACCTCAGTCAGCTTCTCAGGAAAGCTGTCGGAGTCAATAAGTCGCTTCACCTGAGGGCCCACAAATACTCCTGCTTTGATCTTCGCCTCCGACAACTTCGGGAACAGCTCCTGGGTGTGCTTCAAGGCCTCACCCTCTGGATCCAGCTGTTTAACAAACTGCTTAATGATGCCCAATTTGATGTGCAGGGGTGGCATCAGCACTTTCGTTGGCTCCACCAGCGGCTCTTGCTTCACGTTATGGGCCCCAACCTCATAGCCGGTCCTGAGGGGCCAGTTCCTCTTCTCGTAGTGAAGGGCTGTATTTCGGCTATCCCAGAGGCACAGATAGCAAGGGAACTTGGTGAAGCCTCCCTGAAGCCCCATCAAGAAGGCCACCATCTTGAAATCGCCAATGACCTCCCAGCTGAATTGGTCGTACTTCAGTGCACTCAGCAGGATTTTGACGTTCTGGTACTCTTCTTTCATGTGCACTGAATGAGCAGAGGAATCGAGGGCCACTGATTTGTGTTGTGCAGTAAAACAGCCTTGAGGCTTTTAGATGAACTGTCGATGAAGAGCCGCCAGTCAGAGGTGTTGCAGGGAATGCCCACAGCGTCGAAGAGTCCTCTGATGTCATGGCAGTAGCACAACCCATCTCTAAGAGTGAAGAACACTGAAAAGCCGCGATGCCGCTTCCTCTGGGAAGTAATTCGAACGCTGTCGTCCAGTAAGTCCCACTGCTTCAGTCTGGAAATGAGCAGCTCGGCGTTGGACTTTGTCAAGGCCATTTCCCTGATGAGGTCGTTGATGTCCTCTTGGTTGGGGTAGTAGGGGCACCTTTCACCGGCCACCCGGCGTCGACGGCGCGCAGCAGATGACGCACCTTGCTCCTCCTCGGAATCATCATAGCTTGCTTCTTCTGCTGGACAAAATTGATCTCTCAAGGGAGGCTGTGGCACAGGTAGGTCCGTCGCGTTATGGGGAACAGGTGCAATAGATGACGGAATGTCAGGGTACTCAATGGGAGGCGCATTCTTCCCCTTTCTTCGTTTTGTTGGGTCCACCATACAGAAATAGCAGTCCGTGAGATGGTCTGAGGGCTCACGCCAGACACGGGGGATAGCGAAACGCATTGCCCTCTTCTCTCCTCTAAACCAACCTTCAAGTGCGGCGGCAGTAGTCACAGATGACATGTGGTGCCCAGCGTTTGTCTTGGTCACCGACTGGCATTCCGAAGTAGGCATGATAGGCTTCCTTTGCACGGGTGCAACTGTCCAAGCAGTGTTTTTTAGCCGTCTTTGCGAAGAACTCGCCGCACACGTAGCAGAAGGAATCCGCTGGGTATTTGCAACCACGAGCAGCCATAACAGTAACTTCGTCACACGTCACACGTCTGAAAAAGTAAAAATAATGGATTAATTTAACCCTATATGGACATAATTCTTATTTTTGTCTTAAATTTTTTTTTACCTATATTAAACATTCATTTAGAGTACTTTGAACATAAATATGTGATTTTTAATGTAATATATATATATATATATATATTATATATATATATATTATAATATATAATACAAATTGGACAACCTTATACCACGTGGCAAAGAAGGCATGGATGTCAAGCCATCAATATTGTTACGTTTCAATAAAATATTCTGGTGCTCAGTTTATCAGAATTGTTTTATATTACTTCAGCCACTCTAAGAACATATATTGAGCAATAAAAAAATTATTCAACTTACCTTTAATCAATAAGTGATAAAAATAAAAAACGAACTGCGTAACATACACTTTTACTTCTACTGACGCACTAACTTATTTTTTCATTAAAGCTCGGTTTTCTGCAGTAGGAGTTGCTAATTCGTGATATAAACTCCTTGAACCGTTACAATTTGACGATATCGTCATTTAAGTTAAATGTACTTGTTTCGGTAAATATATAGTAAATTTTGAAGCGTTTACAGATCTGTCGCAGATGTCCATATAGGGTTAAAAAAAATAATATTCTTATTTCAACAAAATCGATGTACGACAACAAACCCGAAGTTAAAAAATGACAGCTTTTTTCCAGTGATTTGAAGCATAATGAATCAGAAAATAAAGGTTATTGCCCAGAAACAAAGAAAAAATTTTTTTTGTTACACGGTGAATTATTACACTCCTCAAACCAAACAAAAATCCAACAGAACCAGCTTCCTATAGACCCATTACTTTACTATGCACACCTTCCAAAGTAACAGAAAGACAAATCTTACAAATCACCAACCCACACATACCACTATCGCGTACTCAACATGGATTCAGACCTCACCACTCAACCACGACATTACTCACTAACCTCACCAGCACATCATGGATGGCATCAACTCCAGACGACCAGCTCAACGTACACTGTTAGCAACAATAGGCATTAGTAAAGCATTTGATGCTATCCCACGCTTCCCTCTCATAAACAAAATGCTCAACACAAACCTGCACAATAACACCAAAAGGTGGCTGAGCAACTATCTTTCAGGAAGATACTCTCATGTCACATTTAATGGCAAGTCATCCAAAAACAAGCTTTTTCCGAACGGGGTCCCTCAAGGCTCTGTTCTCTTACCAACACTTCAACTTATACATGCATGACATTGCAACACCCATAGATAATAAGCTTACCTTATCATCATATGCAGATGACATCACTCTAACATCCACCCACAACAACATCGACACCGCTACAAATAACCTACAAACATACATAAACAGAATACAAGATTGGCTCACACACAATACACTCAAAGTAGCGCCCACAAAATCAACCATCACCTTGCTTGCAAGCAAAAAGAACACCAAATAACTCCACAGCTTACACTAAACAACACCAACATTCCACACATTCACAGGACCAAAATACTTGGGGTCACATACAACACATCATTATCTTTTGCAAACCACATTCAGGACATTAAAAACAAATGTACGTCAAGACTTAACACGCTTAGGGTACTAACAGACACAGACTTTGGACACCAGCAGGAAACATCATCACTCATATACAAACAACATATTCGCTCAGTTATGGACTATGCTAGCCCATGCTGGGCACCCATTATCTCAAACACACACATAAACACCTTACAGACAATACAAAACAACGCACTTCGTATCATTACAGGATGTACTCAAACAACACCAATAGAACACCTGCACATAGAAACAAAAATACTGAAAATTAGGGAATATTTAGACATGGGGGGAACACAATTCATGGCAGCAGCGACAACTAACCCACAACACCCTTGCTACTACAGGTACAATCACGCACCGACACCTCGCACCATTAAGGTAACACCAGAGAGACATAATAATCAAATACTCCATTCCATACCACGCCCCACAGACATCACACAGTGCGGAAAACATACACACACACCTAACCCACAAAGCACTGACACGACTCGGCCCGAATGCGGTCCTAGGTGCGAAGCCGCCACCCAGTGACAGGTCAGAGACCAGCCTGAGCATATCAGATCGAGTTAACTTAGTACGATTCCGATGTGGACATCACCCCAACTTACAGACATATAAACACAGACTAGACAACTCCACAGACGACACCTGCCACCTGTGGCAGGACACACTACAAACAATTGAACATATTATTTCAGACTGTACCGCTCTAGTACAACATAGAACACAACACAACATCACTAGTGCGCTGAACCTCTGGTCCACTCCGGAGAGGGCGATCGGTTACCCGCGTGCCGCCTGCTTGCTCGATCAGGGTGGGCTGATTGGCTAACCAACAACAACAACAACAACAACCAAGCAAGTTAATAACTCGTTTTAAGGTAAGCAAGTTAATAACTCGTTTTAAGGTAAGCAAGTTAATAACTCGTTTTAAGGTAAGTAATTTCAGAAAGATTTTCAATATAAAATTTTAAGCCAGTGAGAGCGTAACATTGACGTTCATCTCACGAGGCACTTAAATTTTGGATGCAACTTCACAAATTGTGACCCACTGACCTTGAATGCGAAGCTCAAAATTTTTATCGCTGTGATATTTTTTAAACCTATTGACGAACTTTTTTTTTTCGCTCAATTTCACAAGCAAAAGTGTGTGAAATTTTGTGCTAGCGTGGTCTGACGAGATACAATTAGACTTTGTTCAAATCGACAAAGTGGAAATCTATTTGGAGACGGATTGTGAATTTTTTACTTATTCCAAAGGAAGACGCGTCATTTTTAATCTAAATTTATTTCACGTGTCGTGCCCATTCCATTCCTTACGGATTTTTTTTTCTTCAAATAATTTTTTCAAATGGAATAAAAGAAGAGGGAGATTCTGCACTGTTCCATATGCGGTGGGACAGGAGGCCATGGAAACGAAGATGGAAATTACTCTCCGAGTGTTAGAAAATCTAGAAGAGGAAGAACCATTGTTGTCCCAAGGCGATATGATGACTAAGCTGATTGATGCAGCATTGCTTGTATATATTAAGTTAAGGTGTATATATATCCATCTCATAATTGTAAGGTTAGTGAAAAATTCACTTAATAGAGCTAGCATTTTTGGGCTCTTGTGGCATCATGTTTGGGACGCTGGTGGCATCATTTTGGGGCGCTGCGCGTCTTTTCTACTCGTTTGTGGGATGTCGTACGTACAGGGTGTGGTCTGTAGTAGAGAGCTCTCTTGCAATTCAGTTTGGTTGTTTAGATACAAGATTGTTGCATCGTGCAATAGTCCAGGTTGCGTTGTTGTTGCAAGGTTGAGAAAGAAGACCATAAATAGTACCCTTTTGTTTATATTAAATTCATGTAACTAAGGTCTAAGGTAGGCCCGCATCGAGTCAGCAACCCTGAGGTTACCCTGAGGTAGGACCTAATAGGATCTCAAATCCGTAAGTTTTAATTTAGCTTAACTTGGGCTTAGGTAGAACTGGCCCTTTAGAATTTGGCCGTTCACGGCTCAGCTGGGATTTTGAACCCACAAATAAATAAAATAACATGGTCCTTCAGAACCGGATTCTACCCCAAGACTGAGTCAGTGACTATTTTTCGGCAAAGTTCTGATTGTGCAAATTGTAGCCCAAGTTAGGCCTAGACGGGTTGAGTATTATTGAATTAAGGTCCCAGGGTAAAAGTTTGGTCGCCCAATTGCGAAACTTGGCCAGTCGTCTGTCGTTGTTTTGGCCTACATTTTACCGGTTTGGTTAATTTTGGGTTATTATTGAATTAAGGTCCCAGGGTAGAAAGTTTGGTCGCCCAATTGCGAAACTTGGCCAGTCGTCTGTCGTTGTTTTGGCCTACATTTTACCGGTTTGGTTAATTTTGGGTTATTATTGAATTAAGGTCCCAGGGTAGAAAGTTTGGTCGCCCAATTGCGAAACTTGGCCAGTCGTCTGTCGTTGTTTTGGCCTACATTTTACCGGTTTGGTTAATTTTGGGTTATTATTGAATTAAGGTCCCAGGGTAGAAAGTTTGGTCGCCCAATTGCGAAACTTGGCCAGTCGTCTGTCGTTGTTTTGGCCTACATTTTACCGGTTTGGTTAATTTTGGGTTATTATTGAATTAAGGTCCCAGGGTAGAAAGTTTGGTTGCCCAATTGCGAAACTTGGCCAGTCTCTGTCGTTTTTTTGGCCTACATTTACCAGTTTGGTTAATTTGGTTTATTATTCGTAGGCGAAGGTTGCAGACCAGTGCGCCAGTTACTTGGGTGGAAAATTGGTATTCCATACTGGTGTTGGTTAGTACCCCACCTAGCAATTCAGTTTATTTGAAAGTAAAATTTGCGTTTGATCAGTTTGGTTAAGTATTTCTGCCAATTCAGCTCATTTGGCATTGAGCCCAATTGTTGTTTGCATTGAAGATGAGTGCATCTGAATTGAACAAATTTATAAAAAGGAGAAGCGCCTACAAAGGTCTAATTACAAAGGTCATTGCCACTATAGATTCTGCCATAGAGCAAGAGGATTTACGCTTAGTGACTGCGCAGCTTTCCATATTAGAAACTAAAAAGGTTGCTCTAAGTGAGGTAAATGTTAAAATTGAGGCTCTTATAGAAGAGGATGAAATAGAAAATAACATAATTTACTTTGAAGAGATTATTGATGATATAATTAACGTAGGCCTCCGAGCAAAAGAGTTTAGTAGCTCAGTACAGTTAGAGACCAGGTCTAATAATGAAACACAACACTCAACAAATGATGTTTGTGAAGTTAAGGTTAACAGATCTGTAGTTCAATTACCGAGGCTTGTACTCAAAACATTTTCTGGGAGTATTCAGGAATGGCAAGGATGGGCAGACAGTTTTCAATCAGCAGTTCATTCTAGTCAAGTGTTAAGTGCCGTGGAGAAGTTTAATTATTTGCGGTCCCTCTTGGAAGGGGAGGCAGCAAAGACTATAGCAGGATTAGCATTAACAGAGGCTAATTATAATGTGGCTTGGGATATATTAAAGAAACGGTTTGGTAAGCCAGAGATCTTAATTAAAAGCCACCTCCGTGCACTTTTAGCTATACCTCCTGTTAATAATCCTAATAGTGTCAAGGAGTTACGGCAGTTATATGATGAATTTGAAATTAGAACTAGGTCCCTGGACAACTTGGGTGTAGGAATGGAAAGTATGGTATAATGTTGGTTCCTACACTGGAGTCTAAATTGCCTAGCTCAATTTTGCTTGAATTAAGTAGGGGACACTCTGCAGAACATGTGTACATCCCCCTTCAGCAGATGTTAAGTCTTTTAGGCACAGAATTAGCAAGACGAGAGGGAGTTGAGTTTGCACAGTGGGATGGTAAACAAGGGGACAAAGGCAGGCACAGCACCAAAGTTTCCACAAAAAGGAATAGCCCAGGTACAGTGTCAGCTCTACATGCATCCTCTGAGAATAAATTAAAGGGAATCAAGGAATGCATATTTTGCGAAGGCAACCACAAGTCATATAAATGTGAGGTGGCTGAGGCCTTACCCTTTGAGGAGAGAAAGGACAGGGTAACTAAGTCCACAGCATGTTTTAAATGTTTTTTGAAAGGTCATAGAGCAAGGTTTTGTAAGTTTAAAATTTTGTGCAAAAAATGTCATGGTAGGCATCAGCCATTATTGTGTGAAAACACTCCTAGTAGGCCTACCCCAGAAGTAGAGACATCAGTGGCACATGCCACTGCTATGCAAGGGAGTAAAATAAAGGGGGATTATTGCAAACAACTGCAGCCTTATTAATTGGGAATGAGGGAGAAGCTACTGTAAGAGTGTTGTTTGATAGTGGTAGCCAGTGTAGTTTTATTAAGACCAGAATTTCCAGAAAATTGAAGTTTAAAGAACTTAAGAGGGAAAATTTAAGAATTTCTGGGTTTGGGGGTTCCGTTCAAAACCGAACCAAATTTAAGAAGGTAGAAGTTCTGGTTAAAGGGTTGTTACCGCAAAGTCCCACTATCAAGGTCCAAGCTGTAGAGATTGAGGAACTTTGTGCTCCAGTCACTACTTGTTTAGATATGGCATGTGTCCAAGAATTGCAAGTTAAAGGAATTAATTTGGGCAATAATAAGTTTGAGGGAACAGAAGATATTAGTCTTTTGATTGGAGCTGACTATTATTGGGACTTCATCACTGGTAATATTGTCCGTACATCTCAAGGCCCGGTAGCTATTGAAAGTAAGCTAGGCTGGATGCTACATGGTAGTTATTGCAATGAAATGGAAGTTAAGGCTCTTTTTGTTAAGATTGAGGAGAACAGCCATGGTCTGGAAAGGCATTTGAAAGCGTTTTGGGAACTTGAATCTATTGGCATAAAGGACAACCAGGCAAGTACAGTGAACAATGATGTTTTAGAGCAATTTGAAAAAGGGATTGGGTTTAGAGATGGTTGCTATGAAGTTGGCCTACCATGGAAGGATTCTTGCAAACCCGGTTCAAACCTTCAGCTAGCTAATCGGAGGTTGGAGACTTCATTGTACAGGCTAAGAAAAAATGAGGAGTTGTTAATTGAATACGATGAGGCCATCCTAAGTTATGTAAGGGAGGGCTATGCTGAAAGGGTGCAAGGTGAGCTGGTGAGCCAGGAGGCACATTATCTGCCACACCATGCAGTGGTACGGCGAGACAAAACTACCACCAAACTGAGGGTAGTTTTTGATGGCTCAGCCAAGGACAAAGGTGGTGTGTCCTTGAATGACTGTTTGGATGCTGGGCCAAATTTAAATGCAGATTTATTTTCCTTGTTACTGAGATTCAGGTTTGGTAGAGTAGCATTGACTGCAGATGTGAAGCAAGCCTTTTTGCGGATAAAGTTAAAACCAGAGGACAGAGATGCAGTAAGGTATCTGTGGGTGGATACGAAAGACTTGTTGGAAAATGAACCTAAGGTTCAAGCATATAGAATGAAGTCAGTGTTGTTTGGCCTCAGCTCTAGTCCATTTCTGTTGGCAGCTACTATGCAGTACCATTTTAAGAAATATTCTGAAGTCTATCCTAACACTATTGAACACATAAGGAAAAATTTTTATGTTGATGATTTGCTGTGTTCCGTGGATAATACAGAAATGGCTAAACAGATATTCATGGAGGCTAGAGCTATAATGAGGGCTGGCATGGAGCTTCGAAATGGCAGACCAATCATTCGCAATTCCAAGAGTTTATGAGTCATTCCTGTGTAGTACTGATGCAGCAGAAAGTATTGAGGATTCTGGTATTAAGGAGTTGTGGGCAATACTGTAGATGCAAAGGTGCTAGGCATTGTTGGCAGCAAGATGATGATTTGTTTACCTTCAATGGGAAATCTTTAGAAGAGCTAGCTGAGAATGAGACAAGGTGGACAAAACGTACAGCTCTTAGTTTGGCTTCAAAGGTCTTTGATCCTCTTGGATTCCTGGCTCCATTTGTGATAAAGTAAAAAATTTGGTTTCAGAGCCTCTGGGAAATTGAACTTGGTTGGGACCAAGAGTTACCTGATCATATGGTGGTAAGGTGGAAATATTGGTTCAAAGAATTGGCACATCTTGGAGACATTGAAATCCAAGATGGTACTTTGGAGAGTTGAACAATAGTCCAGACAATTTGGAGCTGCACATCTTTTGTGATGCAAGTGAGGAAGCCTATGCAACTTGTATTTATATAAGAGGCGCATTGCAAGAGGAAGTAAGTTGCAGGTTGGTTGCTGCAAAGAGTAGAGTAGCACCTTTGAAAAGGCTTTCTGTTCCAAGGTTGGAATTGATGGGTGCCGTTATTGCTAGTCGGCTTGCAATTACAGTGCGAAAGTCTTTGGCCCTCTATGAAATTCCAAGCTATTGTTGGACAGACTCCACTATAGTTTGGCACTGGTTAAGAAGTCAGGCAAGGAAATGGAAACCATTTGTTGCCAATAGGGTGGAGGAAATTCAAGCGCACACAGATCCCAAGCAATGGAAGCATTGTCCAGGCATCCAAAACCCCGCTGATTACCAACACGAGGAATTCAGTGAAAGATCTTTCACAGTCAAGTTTGTGGTGGAATGGGCCAGAGTGGCTAAAACTTGGAAGTGAAAACTGGCCTTCTAATCAGCCTATTGTAGGAGAATGCCAGGCTGAAGAAGCATGGGTGAGTGAGGTGAGAAAATGCGCTGTGAACAGTTGTCAAGTTATGCAGCAGGACCCCATATTGAGGCTGAGGACATTAGCAGTCTGAAAAGATTGTTAAGAGTGACAGCATGGGTATATAGATTTACCAACAACAAAGGGAGAAAACAAGAAGGGAAGGAATTCTGAACAGTAATGAGATTTAGCAAGCCAGGAAATACTGGGTGGTATATATGCAGAAGGAAAAATTTGGTGAAGAGCGAGAATTGCTCACCAGCCATCCATTACAGGTTCTACCAAAACATTCTGCGCTCAAGGGTTTGGATGTGTTTTTGGGTCAGGATTTATTGAGAGTAGGAGGTAGACTACAGTTTTCGGGCTTCCAGAGGAGAAAAGACATCCAATTTGCTACCTTCTGGGGGGCACTTTGTGGCCTTTTGATCCTGGATACTCATCATAAGCTGTTACATGCGGGAGTTAGAGAAGTGATAATAGAGATTAGACAACAATTTTGGATTCCCAAAATTAGACAAGTAGTAAAAAAGGTCTTGCATAAAATGTGTGGTTTGCAAACGTTGTAGTGCAAAGCCTTATTATGAAAAGGTGGCTCCACTTCCAAGAGAATGGTGTGTCTATACTGCCCCATTGATGTAGTGGGAGTAGACTTTGCAGGGCCAGTCTATGTGTATGAGCGAGGGGGAGTCTAACAAAGGTTATATATGTCTTTTCACCTGTGCTACCACCAGAGCAATCCATTTGGAGTTGGTAAGCAACTTAAGTAGTGATGTATTTCTTTTGGCCTTTAAAAGGTTTGTGAACAGAAGGGGTTTCCCAAATAAAATCATATCGGATAATGCAAAAACCTTCAAAAAGGCTGCTGCAAAGGAACTCCAAGAAATTTGGTCCTTGCTAAAAGAGGAAAGATTCCAATCCACTTTTCACACCAAGGGTACAGTGGGAGTTTATTGTGAGAGAGCACCATGGTGGGGAGGATTTTGGGAAAGGTAGTGAGAAGTGTAAAGTGTCCATAAAGAAACTTTTAGCTAATGCTCATTTGAGCAAAGAAGAATTCTGCACTGTTTTATGTGAAGTAGAAGCAATGGTGAACAGTAGGCCTATCACTTTTGTTTACAACAGTATGCAGGATGCAGAGCCATTGACACCAAATCATTTTCTTTGTGGTAAACGATTAACATCAAGCCCCAGTGTGCCAGAAGACTTGCAGCCTATCCAGAGCACTCAAGGAGAGTTAACCAGACGGTTCAGGTACCTTGAAGAGCTACAAGATCAGTTATGGAAGAGGTGGCAGATGGAATACTATACTTGCCAGAACTCAATTATTACCCATCAGGCAAGGTAAAGGGCTCCAATGCAAATTGTATGAAGGTGGGAGACGTGGTAATGATTGGGGATGAAAGACCAAGGCAATGCTGGAAGCTTGGCATAATTGAAGAGTTGTTTGTTGGCAAAGACAATTTAGTTAGGTCTGCACTGGTAAAGACTTCAGGAGGAAAGTTAAAGAGACCTATACAAAAACTCTATGCTTTAGAAATCAGCAAAAACACAGATAGTCAAGATGAAACATTTGAGTTACAGCCTCATGGAGAAGGCTTGGCTAACCTTGCGGAAGGTAACGACAACAATGCCTCTTCGGTGGGGAGTGTTAGAAAATCTAGAAGAGGAAGAACCATTGTTGTCCCAAGGCGATATGATGACTAAGCTGATTGATGCAGCATTGCTTGTATATAGTTAAGGTGTATTGTCGTAACCATGAAGTTGCAGGCAGAGATCTTTTATAAAATAAGTGAAGGAATGCTATTTTTAAGATTTCGTGGTGTACATCTCTGAGCGCAGTGTGGTTTGGGTTTTAAACCCTCGTGAACGAATAAATCCGAAGTGTTTCAGATTGTTTAAAGTTGTTCTATCTTGGTTCGGATTATCAGAGAAGTAATAAAACCAAACCACGTGGGGACAGAGGTTTATCACCGAGACCCGACCCAGCGAGAAGGGTAATCCAACGGATTTGGACGTACGTGCAAATGCGTGGTTTCCTCTTTCGCTAGGTCGAAAATTTTAATATCTCTTTGCATGATGTGTGACTTTTGTAAGACAGATTCGAAGACGCTGCTAAAGTTGAACCACGCGGGGGTCATAAACTTGAGACTTCGAATCTTTAACGGTATTTAAATGTATTTTTGGAAGAAGGAGGGGTTTATACTCGGAAATCAGGTCCCGCTCCAATCAGGGGGCCCAGGATCCTGGGAAACGTAGTAAAGACGCCTTCTTTCCCTCTGTATGGGGAATAGCCTCCTGGGGGGACGATCTTAAGAAAATCTAAGGGTTTGATAGGCTTTCAGAACATTGGAAGGCGGGGTCCTTCAAAATTGTAAAGTAAATTCGAAAATGAAAAGTTAGTTGTAGTCGTTCCTCCTGAAGTAACTGTGGATAAACAAACCCCTGTAGACTTGTGGTGTAAGAAAAACTTAAAACTGAAAGAATCAATGTCACTAAAGTAAAAATTAAGAACTTATAGTTCATGAAATTCGTTTACGCGGAAATTTGAGCATAATCATTTAATTGTTAGCGACCGTAACCGAGAACTTGATGTATCTTAATTTAGGTTAACCAACGGACCAAGAGTTTTGTGAACTTTCTCTTAATTTAATTGGCTCCAAGTAAATGCTAAACGGGGTACGTCTGAGCCTCTAGTTCCTGAATCCGTCAATTTGGGTTCAGAAGAAAGTCCCGTATGGGATATACTGTAGAGTTGCAAGCTTTGTAGCGGGCCGTAAATCTACGGTCCGTACGCAGCACAAGTGGGAGTAAGTTTGTCTCCTGCCAGTAGTAAGTAAATTTATTCTTTGAATATCTGGGTCGAAGTGCGACCACTTCATTTCTTGTTATTTATTTTTGTTGCACTAAAATATAGAAACCCCTCGATCTATAAATTATTGAAATTCAGATAACTATTAATTTTTCTTTAGATTTATCATTGTTGATCAATTTAACGATTTAAATTCATCAAACTGTGAAACTTTGTCTTTGCCGTTAAGATATTGTATGTCTGAAATTTTATAGATGTAATTCAGAATAAAACTATTAAATACATGTACGGTCGAGTGACATTTAATAAAATTTATAAGAGGGTGTGTGTGTTTAAATACTTGTGATAGACCCTCTTGTTAGCTGGGGAAAATTAACGTTCAAAGTAGGCTTGTGGAAAGCCGAAGGAACCTAGCCTATCAATTTAAAGGGCCATCCGTCTTGGGTAGGCCGAATAATCCTGGACGAAAATAAGAGATAAAATCACCGGGTACGCCCAACTTAAAGGGTGCCCGTGAAGTGAATTAAAGTCAGAGAATGGGCGTTCAATACCATAAATAAATATACGGATTGGGCGCGTACGTCATATGGTGTCAGAAGTGGGATTCTATTGCAAGGTATTTATCGCAAGAGTGTAACTTTTTGTTAAAATAAATTTGCGTAACAATAAAGCACGAACGTAGAAAATAATTGTAACAGCAATTATATGAAGTAACTGTAACAGTGATTTTATGAAATAATTGTAACAACAATTATATGAAGTAACTGTGACAGTGATTTTATGAAATAATTGTAACAACAATTATATGAAGTAACTGTAACAGTGATTTTATGAAATAATTGTAACAGCAATTATATGAAATAATTGTAACAGTAATTCTACGAAAGTATTTGCAACAATAATTCGGTACAATAATTGAAAACAGTAAGAAGTGTCGCTAACGGTGATTACAGTTTTAAAGGTTTTGAAAGATAAACAAACAAATAACTTTCGCAATGTCGGTAAAGAGCGTAGAAATAACGAATGAGGAAAGCGTAAGTGACATGAGTGATTCCGAAACAACGAACTTAAACGAAATAAGTACAGAAAGTTTGGAAAATTTAAAAAGCATAAATTTGGCCAAAATTATTCGGTTAGTAAAGGAATGCAAGGAATTAGGAGAAGAAATAAAGCGAAGAAGGTCGAAATTGGAAGACCTTGTAAGGATTATTCCGCGATGGGAGTATTGGGATGGGAGTATTGGGACGTAGTAAAGACGCCTTCTTTCCCTCTTGTATGGGGAATAGCCTCCTGGGGGGACGATCTTAAGAAAATCTAAGGGTTTGATAGGCTTTCAGAACATTGGAAGGCGGGGTCCTTCAAAATTGTAAAGTAAATTCGAAAATTGAAAAGTTAGTTGTAGTCGTTCCTCCTTGAAGTTAACTGTGGATAAACAAACCCCCTGTAGACTTGTGGTGTAAGAAAACTTAAAACTGAAAGAATCAATTGTCACTAAAGTAAAAATTAAGAACTTATAGTTCATGAAATTCGTTTACGCGGAAATTTGAGCATAATCATTTAATTGTTAGCGACCGTAACCGAGAACTTGATTGTATCTTAATTTAGGTTAACCAACGGACCAAGAGTTTTGTGAACTTTCTCTTAATTTAATTTGGCTCCAAGTAAATGCTAAACGGGGTACGTCTGAGCCTCTAGTTCCTGAATCCGTCAATTTGGGTTCAGAAGAAAGTCCCGTATGGGATATACTGTAGAGTTGCAAGCTTTGTAGCGGGCCGTAAATCTACGGTCCGTACGCAGCACAAGTGGGAGTAAGTTTGTCTCCTGCCAGTAGTAAGTAAATTTATTCTTTGAATATCTGGGTCGAAGTGCGACCACTTCATTTCTTGTTATTATTTTGTTGCACTAAAATATAGAACCCTCGATCTATAAAATTATTGAAATTCAGATAACTATTAATCTTTTCTTTAGATTATCATTGTTGATCAATTTAACGATTTAAATTCATCAAACTGTGAACTTTGTCTTTGCCGTTAAGATTATTGTATTGTCTGAAATTTTATAGATGTAATTCAGAAAAACTGCAAAATCCTCCCATCCTGGGACTACAACTCACAAGATTCAGAAGAAAGAACAGCCACAGCCACAAAGGAGGACAACAAGGATGTGGAGGTGAACGAACGGAGACAAGTCCAGCAAGAGAGGAGAGCCCAGAAGGAAGAACTGTGACACTGGTCACAGGAGGAATAACACAACTCAAGAATGTGACTACAACCCCATGAGAAACCAGAAGAGAAAACAAACCAAGTCAAATGAAGACAGAGACTCCAAAGAGGAAACAATGGAAGAAAGTGGCCGGAGCCAGTGCAAGATTTGTCAGCAAATGCGAAATTGGGAAGAGGCGTGCCTCGAGCAAACCTTCGACAGGATTGGAAGGAGAAGCCTCCCGAATAGCTTCAGAGGAAGTAGCGGCGAGTCCGTCGGCTAGGACTGATCACCCTACCAGTACTCGTCGCTCAACAAGCTTCCACCGCGCTGAGCGATGGTGGAGCTTCCGTCACATTGACATAAGCTATGCACAAGAACATCGGGAGCCTTCATTGGACAGTGGCCAACTTCTCAGTCAGTTGCACCGCCCCGCCCATTCATGTAAAGGAGTAGAAGTAAGTTTGACTATGGGAAGGGGGGTTGAAGAATTCTTTTGTGTTTGTATAATTCCAGAGGCTCAGCAAGACTTGACTATAGGCGTATTGTTTCGGAGGACATGAAGACGAAACAAAGGTACGAAGCCCAGGTAGACCACCGGAAGAGGACAGTCACTGAATGAAACAGTAACCATCCAAGTAAAGGGAGTAGACAGTAAAGTGCGAGGGTGACTCTGGTAGAGGCAATCCCGCACGAAACACTAAAGGTGGCCGCCGTGATTCTGACGAGGGAAGTCAGAGACCCGGGGACGTAGTTCCCTGGGACGTCTATTCTCCGCTGCGGGATGTGCAGTGAAGCTCGGGGAAACTTAAAAAATGTTACCGAGCAGGATCCCACAGAGGAAGATGAGGTTACTGATGATCAATCAGGATGACGAAGAATACCTTGGCGAAAAAGAGACGTCGTGGGCATAGTGACGGAGGCAGAGCTAATTGGGAGGGTAGTCGACGCTCACCCCAAATTGGAACGAATGTCACGGTGAAAGGAAGTCAAGCATTGAAGAAGGACTTCGAAGAACGAGTGACAAGCCTCAAGTCCATGTCCTTGGTTGGAAATCCTTTTCCGACAAAGAAAGGAAAATCGTCGAAGAGTGGCTAAGGGATTATTCAGATGTCTTCTTACTGGGTGGCGAGCCATTGGGTTATGATAACCTGATGCCAATGAAGTTGGAAACCCAGGACCATCCTCCCATCTTTAGGCGACCCTACAGGGTACCTATTACACACGAGGAGGAGGTAAAGCGACAAATAGCAGAAATGCTGGATCAAGGAGTGATACAGCATAGCCGTTCCACCTGGTCGTTTCCATTGGTAATCGTGAAAAATGGGGAATATGGGTTCCCCTGGACGTCTATTCTCCGCTGCATAGGATATGCAGTGAGGCTCGAGGATACTTGGAGAAGTTGTCGAGCAGAATTCCAAAGGGAAGTTAAATGATATGGGAATAGACAGTGGAAAATTGGGGATATGAGTTCCCCTGGACGTCTATTCTCCACTGCATGGGATATGCGGTGAGGCTCGAGGATACTTGGAAAGTTGTCGAGCAGAATCCCCAAAGAAGTTAAAGGAAAAGGGAATAGACGAAGAAGAAAATTTGGGGTATGGTTTCCCCTGGACGTTACTCTACGCTGCAATGAATGTGCAGTGAGGCTCAGCGTGGTTTGCAAGTATCACAGAGCGGGAAATCTCAACGGGAAGTTAACCTTTCCAAGGAGGCGGTAAAGTTATTTGAGAAATAAAAGTGACGACTAAAGAGTATTACCTTGAAGATAAGATGACATCGGCATGGTGGTTGAGGCAACGAGAACGGGGAGGTTCGTCGGAACAGCCGTTGATTCCTCGCCCGAAACGAAAAAATGGAACAAGTGTCACGGTGAGAAAGAGTCAAATTTCCACAAGTGACTAAGAAGAGATTGAAAACACCTCAAGACGCATGTTCACCGATGTCCGTCGCTCTCAAAGGGAAGAAGACCGACGAGGGAAAGAAAAGATTAACTACTACCGTCACCGGTAGAGTACCAGGACCACGTGATCACTAGGAACGAAGAGTGACCACAGGAATCCAAAGGGGAAGCGATTGAAGAAAAGAAGCGTAGGGCCCTGAGGCTTTGTGTAGACTATAGACCTTGGGACGTCAATGGCAGCAAGGACAATATTAAGTACCCATCATTGAGGAAACCTTGGCCAAGTTGCACGGGACTCATTACTTCTCGAGCAGGGATTTACGCTCGGGAATTGGCAGTTGGCCATTCACGACGATAGCATCTCGAAAACTGCCTTCCCCACGGGAAGCGGTCATTTCGAGTTCAGGGTGGTCCCGTTTGGATTGTCCAATAGTCCACCAGTGTTCCAAAGAGTAATGAATTTTATTTTGCCGAAGCAACTGGACAAGGAAGTACAGATTACTTAGATGACCTCATTGTCCTTGGAAGGTTTTAGAAGGACATGACGAGAGGGTACAACGAGCCTTGGATAGCCTACGCACCCCAACTTAAAGGTAAAGTTGGAAAAATGTCAGTTATTACAGTCCCAGGTGGGGTAATTAGGCCATGTGGTCACCAGGAACGGGGTGAAGCCCCAACAATCCAAGAGGAAGAGGCCAACCAACAGAAAGGAATTGAAGCAATGTTATATTTGGGCAGAGAGTCATCGTCCGTTTGACCATAAGCCGTTGAAGTGGCTTCTGAGGGAAGGACACCGAGAGCCCAAATGGAAGACTAGAGCGTTCGGTTATGACATTGCAAGACTGCGACGTTCTCATCGAGTACGTGAAAGGCAAACTCAACAGAGTGGCCGATTGGTTGTCCCGCCCGCCTGGAGTGACGAAGGAGTTTGTGAACGCAATATCCGAACAAAGCGATCATTGATCGCAAGGTAATCGGCAAACAACAGTAGAAGGACGTTGAAATAGCGGCAATTCGAGCAGCCATCGAAGAAGGAAAGGCTTTCAGCTGGTCCGTAACCAAGCCCATCCAGCCGTCGAGAGTCAAACTAGTGAGGAACTGCTGGTTTACATCGATGCGAACGGAAGAGAGGTCATCGTAGTTCCTAAAAAGTTGAGAGAGCAGCTCATTTGGAAAGCCCACACTGACGTCGGGAGCATTCATCCGGGAGCTGCCGGAACTACAGAAATCCTACGGGACCTTTATTTTGGCCAGGTATGGTTCAACAGGTACAGCAGGTAGTCCAAGCGTGCGACACGTGCGCGCGGAACAAATGGACGCGGAAAGTGACTGTGGAAACAATGCCTTGTGTGCGAGGCCACAGTCCTTGGGAACTTCTGCACGTGGACTTAGTTGGTCCCCTTCCTCCGACCGTGGAAGGCAGCCATTATATCCTCACGTGTGTGGATAGTTTCAGCAAATTCACCATACTGGCAGCAATAAAGGACAAGACGGCCCGGGAGGTGGCGGACAAGTGCCATCGTTTGATACGGTGCAAACTGGGTGCCCCTTCAGCAGTAGTATCCGACCAAGGCAAGGAGTTCTGGAACTCTACCTTGCAGGAGCTCTTCAGGGTTTGGGAAGTACGACACCAAAGGACCGCCGCATACCAGCCCCAAAGCAACGGGGAGGTCGAACGTCGGAATAAAGAGTTATGCATCAAACTCTGCATACTTTGTAAAGAAACGGGACGAGACTGGGATAAAATCCTCGACACCGTGGAATTGTCCTTGAACATCAGAGTGCATCGAGCCACGGGGTATTCTCCATTCTTCTTGATGTACGGGCGACCCCCAACGTACCTTCAAAGCTATTTCGCATGCCACAGGAGGCTGCGGAGCCCGTACAACCCAGAGGAATACGCCGAAGACCGAAAGAGGAGTCTGAGCGAAATATACCGCCGAGTGGAAGAGTTCATGCGGAGATACGAAAGGCTAACGGAATCAAGGAATTGAAGCCGTTCAAAGAGAAGGCGCCCCATGGCTTGGTGTACATTGATTACCCGCGACCGGGCAGAGGCAAGTTGGAGCCCCGGTACGAGGGCACATCATCATCGAACAAGAAGACTCCAGTCACTTATCTCCTGCGTCACATGATCACTGGACATCAGATAGTGATCCATCGAGACCGCATCCGCCGCAGCATCGATGCCCCATGGGACGTTGAGCGACAAGGCGGGGCGGACGACGCAGGGGATGAGATGGGGGAAGGGCCACCGCCCCTCCTCTCGGGAGCTTCGCCCTCGACACCGGAGAAACATCAACACGGGGAAGTGAACCGGAAGGCTCGCCTCCGCCCCCTGGCAGGACCGAGCGGCGGAACGAGGACCGCCGGGCGCTTCCGAACTACTTCCTCACGGAGAGCTTCGCCCAGGACAGAAACATCAACACGGGGAAGTGAACCGGAAGGCGCCTCCCGCCCCCTGGCAGGACCGAGCGGCGGAACGAGGACCGCCGGGCGCTTCCGAACTACTTCCTCACGGAGAGCTTCGCCCAGGACAGGGAGAAACATCGACTAGGGGAGGTGAACCGGAGGGCGCTTCTTGCCCGGCAGGACCGAGTGGCGGAATGGGATCCGCCGGGCGCCTCCGAGCTACTTCCTCCCCGAGAGCTTCGCCCAGGGAACGGAGGAACATCGACCCGTGGAGGTGAACCGGAGTGCACCTCCTGCCCCCTGGCAGGACCGAGTGGCGAGCAGGAGCCGCCAGGTGCTTCCGAACTACCTCCTCGCGGGGACCTTATGGGAATAGGGTCCCCCGGAGAAAGCAGACAGGCTGCTTTCCCAGGGCCACCGTTTGAGCGTCAGTATGCTCTTAGGCCCCGACCTCGAGTACACTACGAGGAACCCGAGGATGACTAAAATTAAGTGTGTCAGTGTTGGTGTCCCAATAAAGGGGACAAATAAAATCTATCAGTGATAGTGTCCCAATCAAGGGGACAAGTAAATGGAAAGTTTTTGTGAATAAAAGTGATAATACCCGACCCTAGTTAAGAAAGTTTGCATCGGAGTGCAAAATGAAAGGAGGGGAGGGATGTCGTAACCATGAAGTTGCAGGCAGAGATCTTTTATAAAATAAGTGAAGGATGTTAATCTTAAGATTTCGAGGTGTACATCTCTGAACGCAGTGTGGTTTGGTTTTTAAACGTTCATGAACGAATAAATCCGAAGTGTTTCAGATTGTTTAAAGTTGTTCTATCTTAGTTCGGATTATCAGAGAAGTAATAAAGCCAAGCCACGTGGGGACAGAGGTTTATCACCGAGACCCGACCCCAGCGAGAAGGGTAATCCAACGGATTTGGACGTGCGTGCAAATGCGTGGTTTCCTCTTTCGCGAGGTCGAAGATTTTAATATCTCTTTTGCATGATGGTGTGACTTTTGTAAGACAGATTCGAAGACGCTGCTAAAGTTGAACCACGAGGGGGTCATAAACTTAGGGCTTCGAATCTGTTAACGGTATTTAAATGTATTTCGTGGGAAGAAGGAGGGGTCTATACTCGGAAATCAGGTCCAGCTCCAATCAGGGGGCCCAGGATCCTGGGAAACGTAGTAAAGACGCCTTCTTTCCCTCTTGTATGGGTAATAGCCTTCTGGAGGGACGATCTTAGGAAAATAAATGATTTGATAGGTTTGCAGAATATTGGAAGGCGGGGTCCTTCAAATTTGTAAAGTAAATTCGAAAATTGAAGTTAGTTGTAGTCGTTCCTCCTTGAAGTTAACTGTGGTAAACAAACCCCCTGTAGACTTGTGGTGTAAGAAAACTTAAAACTGAAAGAATCAATTGTCACTAAATAAAAATTAAGAACTTATAGTTCATGAAATTCGTTTACGCGGAAATTTGAGCATAATCATTTAATTGTTAGCGACCTAACCGAGAATTGATTGTAACTTAATTTGTTAACCAACGGACCAAGAGTTTTGTGAACTTTCTCTTAATTAATTTGGCTCCACTAAATGAAATGGGTACGTCTGGGCCCTAGTTTCCTGAATCCGTCATTTGGGTTCAGAAGGAAGTCCCGTAGTGATATATGTAGTTGCAAGCTTTGTAGCGGGCCGTAAATCTACGGTCCGTACGCAGCACAAGTGGGAGTAAGTTTGTCTCCTGCCATAGTAAGTAAATTTATTCTTTGAATATCTGGGTCGAATTCGACCACTTCATTTATTGTTATTTATTTTTGTTGCACTAAAATATAAAACCCCTCGATCTATAAATTATTGATTCAGCTAACTATTATCTTTGCTTTAGATTTATCATTGTTGATCAATTTCGATTTAAATTCATCAAACGTGAACTTTGTCTTTGAAGTTAAGATTATTGTATTGACTGAAATTTTATAGATGTAATTCAGAATAAACTATTAAATGCATGTACTGTGTCGAGTGAACATTTAATAAAATTTATAAGAGGGTGTGTTGTTTTAAATACCTTGTGATAGACCCCTCTTGTTAGCTGGGGAAAATTAACGTTCAAAGTAGGCTTGTGGAAAGCCGAAGGAACCTAGCCTATCAATTTAAAGGGCCATCCGTCTTGGGTAGGCCGAATAATCCTGGACGAAAATAAGAGATAAAATCACCGGGTACGCCCAACTTAAAGGGTGCCCGTGAAGTGAATTAAAGTCAGAGAATGGGCGTTCAATACCATAAATAAATATACGGATTGGGCGCGTACGTCAGTATATATATCCATCTCATAATTGTAAGGTTAGTGAAAAATTCACTTAATAAGAGCTAGCATTTTGGGCTCTTGTGGCATCAGTGTTTGGGACGCTGGTGGCATCATTTTGGGGCGCTGCGCGTCTTTTCTACTCGTTTGTGGGATGTCGTACGTACAGGGTGTGGTCTGATAGAGATTAGAGAGCTCTCTTGCAATTCAGTTTGGTTGTGTAGATACAAGATTGTTGCATCGTGCAATAGTCCAGGTTGCGTTGTTGTTGCAAGGTTGAGAAAGAAGACCATAAATAGTACCCCTTTTGTTTATATTAAATTCATGTAACTAAGGTCTAAGGTAGGCCCGCATCGAGTCAGCAACCCTGAGGTTACCCTGAGGTAGGACCTAATAGGATCTCGAATCCGTAAGTTTTAATTTAGCTTAACTTGGGCTTCAGATAGAACTGGCCCTTTAGAATTTGGCCATTCACGGCTCAGCTGGGATTTTGAACCCAACAAATAAATAAAATAACACCGAGTAAGAGACCCAAAACTCTCTTAGTGCGGCCAAAAGGACTGTGGAACTTCCAGAATACTAAACTAATTTTATTCAAGAACGAACTGGACAAGTTCTTACGCAAAGTCCCCGACCAGTCGTGCATGCAGCTAGCTATGAAGGCAGGATGAGAGTAGAAAACCGCTCATCAAAGTACCAAAATGAGGCGAGATGCTACAGAGAGATTGGCCCCAGGCTAATCCTTTCAAAACACACACACGCATATATATATATATATATATATATATATATATATATATATATATATACACACACACTTTTTTCTGATGAAAAAGATATTACAAAATAGTTTAGATTTTACCATTATAAAACCTTTGATTTATGTAACACACACGTTACTGATGTCAATAACCATCATTTGAAAGCATCAATATTACCAGGAAGTTGGGGGGGGGTCGTCAGGGGCCCGTGGCAGGGCTACCTTAGCCACAGTCAGTAGTGGTGGCCAGCCCGCCGCCTCGCCGCGAAAGGGCAACCGCAAAGCTCTGGGCAGCACTGTGGTTCAAACCAACGACTCGGAGGAATTTCAGCACTGCCGACCGCGCCCTAAAGCTAATTGATCGAGCAAATGGGGTGCTCTGAATGTACATTGTCATTATTATATAATTATATAAAGTGTATAAAATATGAAGTTGTTAGTCATTATCAGAGCTGTGCCTAGCGGCGCTAATTAGCGACGCTAGTTAATTATTAGCGCATCCATTAGCGGCGCTATTTTTCAAAATAGTTAGCGGAACAGATAGCGCCGCTACATTTTTAGGCAATGTTAGGCGCTAAGCGCTAATATAAATTAAAATGAATAGAGTCTTAAAATGGTATTCTCTATATTACGTTGCTTTTTGTGCATAATGCTGAACGCAGAATGTATAATAATAAAGTTTCCTGAACTGAGTATGTAAAGGAGGACAATGTCTTTCCAATAAATAAGTTTAATTATAAATATAAAATTACGCAATTTTCTTGAATGGCCAATGATCATTTTAAAGATATAATTTTGTTCCCATTTGACACTATAAAAGATAATAACAACTAGCGAACACATATAAATATATACAAATGCATTACTATTATTAAAAAATAGTACTTACCTATACATTTCATAAAAATTAGCGCCAAAATTAGCGTTAGCGTTAACGCCGCTAATTTTAAAAAATGTTAGCGTTAGCGGCGCTATATTTATCAGTTAGCGCGCACAGCTCTGATCATTATTGTCGTCATTTGTGGGTATTGTACCAGTTTAGTGTAAAACCTACTAAAGTTTGAAGAAAGAAATGGCTGATGAAAACACTATAAGGAAAAGAAAGGTACGATTATGTTAATTAATCTGATAAACTAAGTATTAATAAGCATGTTTTGATGAATTAAAATAAAACTTAGCAGTGTTCATTTAGTTCAACACTAAAAGCACTAAGATTTTATTTTCTAAACAGTCCGCATAGATTTCCAAGATTAAATATTAGGCAAAGTATCGTAAATTGCTATTAATTTTTTTCTTGTTCACTGTGGCAAACTGAAGAAAAAGTCGGAGCTATTGAAGAATAGGGATCCCAGCCTTCTTTAGTTAGCTTTATAAGGCTAACTAACGAAAATATCATGACCTAACCTAACCAATCGTCAAGGGCCGTACAGTTAACCTAACAATTGGTTAGGTTAGGTCGTGATATTTTCGTTAGTTAGCCTTATAAGCCTAACTAAAGAACGCTGGGGTCCCTATTCTTCAATAGCTCCAAAAAAGTCTAACGAAACGCATTTTGTCATTCTTTTTTATTTTATCAGTAATGTATAGCGTGTATTAAATTTGCAGTAGTAGAATAAAATTATCAAGAGAAGAAAGTGGAAAATAGTTTACTCTCGAGTTTGACATTTATAAAACAAATCTCCTCCTTTCATGTAATTTTGATTTCCAAAATCCTGAAATATAAATTTCTGAAGTTTATAGTTTGGAGAGTGTGAACACGAAAATTATACATGATAGATATGGTGTGTGTGTGTGTGTGTTTCTTGAACAGACAAAGGAGAATATCTTTTTAGGTGGTGTTTAACTAGTTATTAGTTAAAAAAGTAAAAAAAAATTTTCGTTTTTAATCTCTTGGGGATATCTTTCAGATCAATATTTCATTGCCGATGACAAGCTGAAAATGGAAATTCCATTTCGTTTCTGATTTTTTAAATCACACACACACACACACACACACACACACACACATATTATATATATAAAACTCGGAATGGTTCACTGAGAAATTTTTGTTACACAGACCATACATGGAACAAGGAACTCTTCTGGGAAAATGAAATCCACTATAGTCCGAATAAGTAATAGTAAATGACATATACAGTATATAAGATTAATAATGGTGAGAAAAGCCGAAAAATGGCACACCGCTCAGGTCAGATGAACGAGGCCCATTGCTTTAACTCCTTAATTATTAGTACCAGCACCATCGGGAGACGAACCCCAGACCTCAACTGTCTT
This sequence comes from Bathynomus jamesi, assembly GCA_023014485.1. Classification (NCBI taxonomy): domain Eukaryota; kingdom Metazoa; phylum Arthropoda; class Malacostraca; order Isopoda; family Cirolanidae; genus Bathynomus; species Bathynomus jamesi. The sequence continues at coordinate 402,197 of JAJOZX010002203.1, forward strand.
CATTTTGCCCAAAGGACGACTGTGTTACCCACTGAGCCGCGAGGGCTCGCGAAAATGAAGATTAGTCGGAAAACTGATCTTTCTTCGAAATTTTGGGAGTAAAACATCGCAAATAGGTTCCGACTGATTCTAGTAGATTTTTATAGATTTTTAACCAAAAATATGTTCGCAAAGACAATAATAATAATATTTGGGATTATTTAACTTCATAAACGGCAACGGGCATGCGATGAAGGGGACATAACTTTATGCGACGGGTCACCTACTCGACTAGTGAATAGATCCAACATCACTTCAGCGTTCTTAACGGCGAGTGATGTTGCAACACGTCTACGAGATGTCATTAATCCGGTTATAAGCTCTAATGACTCGTGACGTGTCACTTTCGATAAGAATGTTGTTAAACCTTGAAATCCCCTCGAATCCTCCCTCGCATCTTTTTCGCCCTTCTTTCGCAACTTTTCGTGAATAGTCTCCGTATTTTGGCCGAAATGTCAAAAGTCCTTCATAAATTAATTTCCATTATCAAGAATTATTATGGTTAACTTTTCTCAAGGGAAGTTTTTGTGATTTTTCTTAAGTTAAAGTTTAAAGAATGAAATTAGTACCGAGGTAAATATATCTACACCCACACGGAGGTGTGTATGTGTGTGTGTGTGTGTGTGTGTGTGTGTCCTACGGAATCGCGACGATCTTGAGGATACACACAGTGCCCGATACAATACGAACGTGCGTATCCCGACATTTGCGGTGTTCCGGTGAATTATCTTTGTTATCTTTTATCATGAAAAAAAAAGGAGCTATAATTAAGGTTAGCTTAGGTTAAATTAGGCTTAGTTAGAGTTATTTGGTTTTTAAAATTGGGGAAGTTTCACGATACAGAATTCAATATACGAGAACGTGTGAAAATGTCGCAGTTCTGTAGAGAAGCCAAACATGTGTGTGGGAGTGTATACAATATTCCAAAATTTCTTATCCTACATCTGATTACAGTATCTACAACAACATACTTGAAAAAAATAAAATTTAGCATTTTTATAAAACATTTTATGTTCAACAAATATTATTCAAGTCTTCAGTGCCTGAAACGTGGTATTTACATTTTGTGCATTTTAAAATCTGCATAATTTATTAAATATAAATATTTCATTGTAAACATATCTGCTTTGGGTGAAATTATATTTGCTGTTTTATGATTTTTTTTAATATGGAATATAATATTTGACGGATTTTATGGTTTTATATTAATGTTAAGCTTAATATATATATATATATATATATATATATATATATATATATATGATGCACTAAAATCACAGAATAACACGTGATCTTATTAATAAGCAAACAACCACAGGGAAAAGGAAAAGGAAACACGAAGTCCGAGCGCTTTCGTGATATATTCACATCTTCAAGGAGAAACAAAAAAAAAAATATATATATATATATATATATATATAAGCAAACAACCACAGGGAAAAGGAAAAGGAAACACGAAGCCTGAGCGCTTTCGTGATATATTCACATCTTCAGGGACAAGAAAGAAATTTCTTTCTTGTCCCTGAAGATGTGAATATATCACGAAAGCGCTCGGACTTCGTGTTTCCTTTTCCTTTTCCCTGTGGTTGTTTGCTTATTAAAAAGATCACGTGTTGTTCTGTGATTTTAATATATATATATTATATATTATATATATATATAATGGTTTTTTTCAGTCAAAAGTCTGAGTCCATCTATCAGATTCTTCAAAAATTCGGAGAATAGCTTGAAAAAAATTACACTGAATGAATTCACTCTGTTGCAGGTTAATATAAATCACATATAAACATTAAATAACTGGAAGTCTCAGTATTTCGTGTAACCATGACGACCATGGAAAAGGGCTTGACAGCTTGCTTGCACAGTCTTCTAAATGTATCCGAGACTAGTTGGTTTCTTCGAAACAACACCCTTCATTTACTTAGATAAATGTTCAGTGAGAGAAATAGTTAGCTTTAGTAATGGGTAATTACGTATGTTAACCCTGCCAGTTTTTTTTTTTTTTTTCGTTCAATTAGCTCCTTTTTAGCTTTACAATATGCTTTTAGTCGTTGTTTTGCTGGAATAGAAATTACTTTCTATCATCAAATGACTCCTAATGTACGTAGTGAAAATGGGGAGGATTTTGTGGGTACCCGCATACTATCTGTTGTAAATACGACTCCGTCAAACGTTAACATTTGGCGCGACGGAGCGCAGGCCCACAGTAGGAGGTACCAATTGCTCGACTCTCCCTTTTACGCTGGACGAGAGCCGCTTTTCAATCGAAGTGAGAAGGTAGGGGGCGAATCTGGTACTTCAACTCAACTTTTCGGACGCCATGAGTACTTACCATGCGAGTACTAGGGTAGTATTTCAATAGGCTACGGAGTACCCTAGTAGCTTCGCAGCTGCAATGAAGCCGATTCATTTGCAGTTTAAAGCGCACGGAGAATATATACAACAGCGTTGTACTGGAACCTCATCAGGAAAACTTTCTACTGTTCTGAAGGTGAATATTAGTTTGCTTTAAACGAGGTTAATGTAGGAAAGATTTGCGATTATTGGTTTCTTCAAAAAAAGTAAATGTCACGCGATGTAAACAGAAATACGTGCTCTGCCTTAAAAACGGATGCATTAACATTAGATATACAACTAACACTACTTTTTTAAAAAAAAATTTACCCTCTATTCTACTTGCGGCTTTGGATGGCAGGTTTCATATTAATAATAATAATGTTTGGGTCTGTTTAATCTCCTTCGTAGCATGGATGGTTTAATAATGAACCGAAAAGTTAAACTTTATTTTTTTCATTTAGTAAATTCCCTCAAATGCTTTTGGGGAAAATATATATATATTTTTTTAAATGCCAATGAAGTTTAAAAGTTTTTTTTTTTTTTTGTAATCGTATATAGTTTTAGTGGTACACGAGCAGGACCGTTTATTATGGAGGATTAGAGGAAGCATGGATTCCAAACAGAATTCCAAATATGCCCTTAATCCGGAAACAAAGTTAGAACTAATTCAATTGTTTGGATCAGTGGCAAAATCGGAAGTGAACATTAAAAATTTGACCAAGATTTGTTTTAGAGGCTGGGATGGCTCAGTGGGTTAAAGCGGTAAATCTCGTGCCTCGCGACGTAGGTTGGAGTGCCAGTGATTCTTAGTTTTCTATCCAGTGACTGCCTTTCTCCGACTTTCATGTCCGAAGCTCTCGTTTCAGGTTGGAATGGAAGTGAAGGTTCCTCCAAAAAAGTTCATGCATTTCTATATCAGTTGTATCTCCATCACCTGTACCCAAGTAGAGATGAAAATTTTCCAATATAGGCTGATCCTAAGTCCTGTCACAAAAGTATTTATTGTGTGATTATTTTGGGAACAGGACTTTCGAATGCCCCTGTATATAATAGAGGTTTTGCGTGAAGAGTCATCTCTATACGAAGGTCGAGCGCGTGGTCCTACCTGTTGAGTTGGCTTGATGGAGAAGAGAGTTGCTGATCTTGAAATATATATATATATATATATATATATATATATATATATATATATATACACACACACATATATATATATATATTATATATATATATATATATATACATACACACACACATATATATATATATATATATTATATATATATATATATATATATACAAAATATATGCCTCGGTGGTGTAGTGGTTAGCATCGCTGATTACGAATCCATCGACTCCGGGATCGAGACCCGGTGACGGCAGGCGGCGTGCAGCAAAACCCAGCTGTTTATCCTTCCACACAATAAAAATTGGTTGGTAAATAAATAGGTACCTTACGTAGCCTAATGGTTAAGACGTTGGGCTGCTGCTGGTTGGGCGTGGTTCGGATTCCACGTTAAACTGTAGGTCTAAGGGGGAGTGACAAGCTTGACCTTTGTCAGAATGAACAATTCGGGCGGAAGCTAAACCAAGGTTATATATTATTATTATTGAGCAAAAATGCAATTTTTCCAAATGGATCAAACTGCTGCCAGTAATTAAGCCTTTATTGCTAGTAATAAGCGTTAATCACTAAAGTCGTTCCATACTGATTAACGGTAGGAGAGAATGAATTAAGGTTATTGATTGTTATATAGGCCAGCAGTTCCCTGCCTTTTGCTAAATCGAAGCACCCTATAAATGATTTTCAAATTTCTTATGGCACGCACCCCACCGACTTAGGCTCCCTCTTTCCTGCACCCCGATAATGAAAGTGAAATTATGTGATGATACTAGATGAGGAAAAAACCAACTATTTTGAATTTAAAAGGCGATGTTTAAACACAACCAACGTGTAATTTCGCTTTAGTTTTTGTTGAAATAATATTATGATGTTTAACCCCCCCCCCCCACTTCTCGTAGCACTCCCGTGGCCCTCCCGTGGTTTTCAAACTACGGTACGCGAATTACCGTTTGGTTCATGGTACGTAAATATATTAAAAATTTAATTTCAGTGAATCAAAATTCTTTCATTAAATTAAATTATAATTTCAAAAGGACTAAACTAAATATACAAGTTACAAAAATGTTAATATCGCTGTTAAGTGGAGTTATACACACAGACACTTTTTTATACTACGAGACCTATAGTTTAGAAGACAAAGATGAGTAAGGGAATACCTTCGATAATTGGGTTGTCTAAGTTTTGTGTGTGTGTATGTATATATATAATCAGGATGAATTTTGTGTCCCGGTTAGGCATATGGTAGGATAGGTGGAAGTACAAGATTGGTTAGCAATTTCCCATGTCATTAACTTTCGCCAAATAACATGTGGCTGCAAAACTACATATATTTATGAAACGTTACTAATTTCATTTGTATCTCCGTGAGGACCGTGACGGTGAACTCTTCAAGTTAAGTGGTTAGTTTCCATCATGGGTACGTCGTGACTAATAATAATAATAATCGATCAGGAGGGCTAGAAACTGGCACAGCGATCAGGCCAACTAGTGCGGTCCACTGCTATAACTCTCGTATTATTATTATTACCATCATTCGGGGATTCGAACCCCAGGCTCCAGGCCCTGACGCGCTTTATCCTAGATATTTGAAAGATTTGAAAGACGTTATAGTAGGCCCCTTAACAAAATTTTTTAATAAGTCACTGGAAGCGGGGATTATTCCTGAAGACTTCAAATTAGCTAACGTTACGCCCATTTTTAAAAAAGGCAACCGCACAGCAGGGGCGTACCGAGGGGAGGGCGACAGAGGCGGTCGCACCCCTATTGGGCCTTGTACCGGTGTCGATTGATGTGCTTATCTCTATAACTATGTACTAAAGTTTGTACATACAGTTACAGAGATAAACAGGTTTTGTTTTAGTTTGTACATTTTAAATTATTACGAATTTATTCTGTATGCATTAATATAAAATATTAATATTAAATCTAGTTCCTAAATTAGTTCCTGTATGATGTAATCGATACTCTGCAGCTTATCATTTAATATTTTTCTGTTATCTTTACAGTTACTTAATTTTGCAGTCACTCTTTTTCTTTCGGAACAATGACCTCTTTTATCTCTCGAACCTGCTTCTCTTTCCTCTTTGTTGTATTTTTGGGACATGTCTTTCCACAATTTACAGCGTCTTCTCGTCTAAGGTCATTAGCATTTCTTCCGTTGTCTTGGCCTCGAAGATGGTTTTTCCAATCTATTACTTATATGCTGGATGCAACACCTTCCCAGTTTATAACTTTGGAGTGAAAATTAAAAATTTTAAATTTGCTTCTTTCTGTTGTTCGTGTTCTTTCCTTTCCTGTTGCTTTTATACTGGTTGTTATTTCAATAATGTTGTGATCCGATATTATAGTTGGGGATATTTCTACATTATCAATTAGGTTGCTGTTGCTTGTGAATATCAAATGTAGGCAGTTGTTTTTTCTTGTGTTTTCTGTTATTGCTTGCGTTAACATAAATTCATCAGCTAGAACTAGTAGCATTTTTACCCGCTCCTGGTCTTCCTGTGTGCCCCTTTGTCCTGGTGTATACATATATTTTTTCCTATCCTTTTATATTTCATGAATGGAAAATTAAAAACACCACAGAGAAAAATATTTGGGGTTGGAGAGTGTAGATCTTTTACCCAGTTTCTTACCTCTGTAATGGAATCTGAGAATTTTGAGGTTGGCGTGTTCGGGGGGTCTGTACATTACAATTCGTACCATATTTAGTTTTTCAACTTTTGCTGCTGCATATTCTACGTAGCTGTTTGAGGTACTTATAGTCGTTTCTGCCATATGCCTTTCGCGTGTGTAAATAACACATCCTCCTTTACGTCTCACTGTTCTGTCGGCTCGGAGAATGTTATAGTTGTCAATTTGTATTTCTTTTTTGTCAATGCTGAACTCATCATTTTTCACAGTTCGCCTGGCAGGTCTTTAGATGGGTTTCCGTGAGGCATGCAAAATTTGCTTTGGTTTCTTGCATGAGTCCTTTCAGGTGTAATATATATATAATTATATATATATATATATATGATGAATAAAACCACGAAGGAAAGGAAACACAAAAAGGTGCTCAAGCGCTTTCGTCTAATGACATTCTCAGGAACACTGAAGTACATAAAAGGTTACGGCCTATATATAGGTTACAGAAAGAAAAAAATAAATAAATAACATACATACACACAAACATATATATATATATATATATATATATATATATATATATATATATATATCTACACATATATACATATATATATATATATATGCAATAAACGGAGAAGTAAAAATAAAAATTAAAAATTAAAGGATTAACAAAGAGGCATACAGATTTGTAAGGAAAAATATCGATTTTTAGCACAAGATCAAATGAATTATAAAATACAAATTTATACTGGAAATCTGCCCGGGTTTTAACACTTTGCCTTTTATAGTCAAGTTTCGATATATATAAAAATAAAATGAAGATTAAAAGTTAATAAAGTAGCATACAAGTTTACCAAAGATTTAGCGTCCTACCCTTTTTATCTAAATCTGTTTTGAAGGAATTCAAAACAACAGGATCGAGTTGAAAAAGACCTTTGCTTATGTTGAAGTTATTTGAAAGTTGGATAATGGCAGACTCAAGAATATTTCTATTAACAATGTTGCTAGAGTGAAATAAAACAAGCATTATTCCAATCAATACAGTGGGATAACTCTGACAAATGGACAAAAAGAGCACTGGACAACTGTCCTGTTCTAACGGAATATTGATGCTGTTTTATACGTGTGTGCAAATCCTTTCCCGTCTGACCTATGTAAAAGGAATCACATTGTTTACACCCAATTTTATAGATAATGCCTGAATTATTGGTAGGGCTATTTTTTACTATGATATTTTTCACAATATTGTTATATGAAAATACTACATTAATATCCAAAAGTTTAAGTACATTAGCAATGCCTAAAAAGCCCGGGAAAAATGGAAGTACTAAAATATTTTTTGACAAAGTACGAGTGTTATTAATGACACGATAGAAAGTTCGTTTTGCCTTGTTGAGACAAGATTCCATAAACGCAGATGGATAACACAGATCACTTCCAATACCGTTGATTTTTTCCAATTCGGCATCGATGTATTCCGGACTGGCGATCCTAAGGGCGCGGAGAAACATTGATGAAAAAATGGCCTTCTTAGTGGGGGTGTCATGTCCCGAGTAAAAGTGTACGTAGGACAAATTGTTTGTTGTTTTCCGATAGATACTAAACTTAAAACCTGGGCTTTCCCTATGTACACGCACATCCAAAAATGGGATTGAATTGTCTTGTTCCACTTCTAAAGTAAACTTAATGGAGGGGACTTGATCATTTAACTGGAGGAGGAAGTTATCCAGGTCACGATTCATGGGCCAGATACACAAAATATCGTCGACGTACCGCAACCAAGGGATGCCAACCCCCAGGATTCTCGGAATGTAAGTAATTTCGAAAAACTCCATATAAATATTGGAGAGGAGGGGCGATAAGGGGTTACCCATGGCCATCCCAAACACTTGTTGATAATACTCGTTATTGAAAGTGAATTTACAGTCTTTGATGCAAAGCTTAATAAGTTCCAAAACAATGTGTGAAGGTAGTGGCAGGTCATACTTATGTAATTCTTGGGAGAGAAAGTCAAGCATGCAATGGGCATGCAATTCGTATCCGACGAAAGTTTCTTACTAATTGTCTAGAGGAGCAAGTTCTTCCCAAATCCCTGCTTCCGATTTGCCTCAGACAAATTGACGACCAAGTGCCCTTGGATATGGTATGTCCTTTTTTATTGTTAAAAAACCTTCGGCTTTACAAATTTGTTACAGTCTCGCGTGTTTTGAAAAACAGTGTAATCTCCCTCAGTATTTGTTTAACATAGTTAAAGACTTGTTTATAGTGCGGCGAATGGTAATTACGAAGATAACTTTCCTAAACGTTTTCGCGATGGCCTCTCACAATTAAAAAAAGATGGGGAGCTCCATATTACTAAAGCAGACAAGGCTAACACCATAGTTATTATGGACAAAGTGGACTACATCGGAAAGATGAACGAGCTTCTCCAGGACCCCGCCACATACAGCAAACTTAGGAAGAACCCGCAGGATGACGTCATCAAATCATTTAATAGTGGCTTGAAACGCATTCTCAAAGATCATAAGGACTTAATTCCGCTTTTCATGTCCACTTCACCTTCTCTGCCCTACCTTTACGGTCTTATTAAAACCCACAAACCTGGCAACCCTATGCGCCCTATTATTAGCTCGGTGGGCTCTATTACTTATAAACTCTCCAAATGGCTTGTCAAAGTCTTGTCCCCAATTCTCGGAACTATCTCTGATTCACATGTAAAAAATTCCATGGATCTTACTGAAAAATTGAATAATGCACGTACTGAAACTAACGATAGATTGATCAGTTTTGACGTTTGTTCATTGTTTACAAAAGTGCCGATTGATGATATGCTTGACTTTCTCTCCCAAGAATTACATAAGTATGACCTGCCACTACCTTCACACATTGTTTTGGAACTTATTAAGCTTTGCATCAAAGACTGTAAATTCACTTTCAATAACGAGTATTATCAACAAGTGTTTGGGATGGCCATGGGCAACCCCTTATCGCCCCTCCTCTCCAATATTTATATGGAGTTTTTCGAAATTACTTACATTCCGAGAATCCTGGGGGTTGGCATCCCTTGGTTGCGGTACGTCGACGATATTTTGTGTATCTGGCCCATGAATCGTGACCTGGATAACTTCCTCCTCCAGTTAAATGATCAAGTCCCCTCCATTAAGTTTACTTTAGAAGTGGAACAAGACAATTCAATCCCATTTTTGGATGTGCGTGTACATAGGGAAAGCCCAGGTTTTAAGTTTAGTATCTATCGGAAAACAACAAACAATTTGTCCTACGTACACTTTTACTCGGACATGACACCCCCACTAAGAAGGCCATTTTTTCATCAATGTTTCTCCGCGCCCTTAGGATCGCCAGTCCGGAATACATCGATGCCGAATTGGAAAAAATCAACGGTATTGGAAGTGATCTGTGTTATCCATCTGCGTTTATGGAATCTTGTCTCAACAAGGCAAAACGAACTTTCTATCGTGTCAATAATAACACTCGTACTTTGTCAAAAAATATTTTAGTACTTCCATTTTTCCCGGGCTTTTTAGGCATTGCTAATGTACTTAAACTTTTGGATATTAATGTAGTATTTTCATATAACAATATTGTGAAAAATATCATAGTAAAAAATAGCCCTACCAATAATTCAGGCATTATCTATAAAATTGAGTGTAAACAATGTGATTCCTTTTACATAGGTCAGACGGGAAAAGATTTGCACACACGTATAAAACAGCATCAATATTCCGTTAGAACAGGACAGTTGTCCAGTGCTCTTTTTGTCCATTTGTCAGAGTTATCCCACTGTATTGATTGGAATAATGCTTCAGTTTTATTTCACTCTAGCAACATTGTTAATAGACATATTCTTGAGTCTGCCATTATCCAACTTTCAAATAACTTCAACATAAGCAAAGGTCTTTTTCAACTCGATCCTGTTGTTTTGAATTCCTTCAAAACAGATTTAGATAAAAAGGGTAGGACGCTAAATCTTTGGTAAACTTGTATGCTACTTTATTAACTTTTAATCTTCATTTTATTTTTATATATATCGAAACTTGACTATAAAAGGCAAAGTGTTAAAACCCGGGCAGATTTCCAGTATAAATTTGTATTTTTATAATTCATTTGATCTTGTGCTAAAAATCGATATGTTTCCTTACAAATCTGTATGCCTCTTTGTTAATCCTTTAATTTTTAATTTTAATTTTTACTTCTCCGTTTATTGCATATATATAATATATATATATATATATATATATATATATATATATATATATATATGTGTATATATATATGTGTGTGTGTAGATATGTATGTGTATATATATTATATATATACAGGGCGTCCCAAAAAATGTATACACACTTTAACAGCTGATAGCTCAATTGATGTTTCTTTCTTTCCAAGTTAAACCCATTAGAATTAATAATGGCAGTCAGACTAAGCTTTGAACAAAGGAAATTCATTCTAAAATGCTACTGGAAGTGTGAAAACGCAGTTGAAGTGCAAAGACAGTTTAGGAGGGTGTTTCAAACAGATCCACCAACGCGACTTACCATCACTCGAATTAGAGATAAGTTTGAAGCCGATGGAACTGTTCAGAATGTCCACAAGAAGCGTTCCGGAAGACCACGGACATCGACAAGCCCCACAAAGCAAGAAAGAGTACTGGAAACGTATCACCAAAGTCCAAGAAAATCTGTGCGGCAAGCGAGTCGTGAGGTAGGAATTTCAGAATCGTCTGTCCAACGCATTTTGAAGCGCTGTCAATGGAAAAGTTACATTCCAAGATTAGTCCATACTATTAATGAAGATGATCCGGACCGAAGAGTGGAGTATTGCGAGTGGTACTTGGCACGATGTGGATGTGGATTGGACGAAGGGGTTTCGTAGAATACCCTCCGCGTTCGCCAGACCTCACACCACTAGACTTTTTTTATGGGGATACTTAAAAGACAAAGTCTACGCTATAAACCTGCAACAATCGCTGAATTGAGAGCAGCCATTGAACGAGAATGCACACAAATACCAAACGAAATGTTTTGTGATGTTTGCGATTCCATTGCCTCGCGTTATCAGCAGTGCCTGGACCAGAACGGACGTCAGTTTGAAAACAGGCGTTGACAAAACAATTAAATAATGTCTGTAGATTCTATTACATTTTGAAAATGAAATGTATTTTAATAAACACTGCCTTTATAATTATTTAAAGTGTGTATACATTTTTTGGGGACGCCCTGTATATATATATATATATGTTTGTGTGTATGTATGTTATTTATTTATTTATTTTTTTTCTTTCTGTAACCTATATATAGGCCGTAACCTTTTATGTACTTCAGTGTTCCTGAGGATGTCATTAGACGAAAGCGCTTGAGCACCTTTTTGTGTTTCCTTTCCTTCGTGGTTTTATTCATCATAAATATTTTTCACGTGTTACTTTCGTGAAATAATTTTCATATATATATATATATATATATGATAGCATTAAACCTGCTTGGTACACACACACCTTTGTTTTAGTTACACGCTAAAAAATTTACATGTATCGGTGACTGATACAAGCAAATTTTTTAGTTTACGGTATTTACTGTATATTTGTTGAATATTCAAACTTTCCGCTATTAGTAAAAAAGACGTTATCTGAATTTAAAAACAGTAAAAAATTCGCCAACCCGCGACTATAGAGTTTTATCCGCCAATTAGTCTTAAAACCAGCCCAATTTGGCGAGAAAACCGCGGACTTGGCAATTGTGCCCCAGCTAATTGTTATCAAGTGCTTCTGTGACCTGCATTGTATACTCGTACATTGTGAAGTGAGCTGCCATCATGGATCTTCATTATTTCAAAAGAAAAAAAGAGTGATTCAAATATGAATGAAGCTGATAATCAGAGTAAATTTGTCAAATATAAACTTAATCAAATTGACAAGTTTGAGCAATCTTCTGTGGCAAATAGTACACAGACCAAGACTTCAAATTCTGGTGTCCCAAGTGCATCAAGTGATTATGCAGCATCAACAAGCAGTTCGTCAAACCTGAATATTGGCTCTAGTAAATGTTTATGTATATACATACTCGTATGGTATATACACCTTTGGTTTAGTTACTCACACGCTCCCCGCCTTGATCAAATCCTGGGTACGCCCCTGTCGCACAGTAGCTAGCTTAACGTCAATTGTCGGTAAACTTTTGGAATCCGTAGTTAGGGATCGTATCGTCGATCACTGAGAAAGTCGCGATTTCATTAATAGTAGTCAGCATGGGTTTCGACGCCATAAATCTTGTTTAACTAATTTGTTAGAGTTTTATAACGAAATAGTGCGCGAATACGATAGGCATAGAGCGGCTGACGTTATTTATTTAGACTTTAAAAAAAGCGTTCGATACAGTTCCGCATAGAAGATTAATTGCGAAGGTTAAAGCGCACGGTATACGCGGTCAGGTAGCTAACTGGTTAGAGGAATGGCTTCGTGCCACGAAACAGTTGGTCGTTGTTAATGGTAGTGAACCGGGGTGGTTGGATGTAGGTAGCGGTGTCCCTCAGGGTTCAGTGTTAGGCCCATTGCTATTCGTAATCTACATTAACGACATAGATGTAGGCTTGACCAGTAACGTGTCAAAATTCGCGGACGATACTAAAATAGGCGATAAAGTTCTTAACGTGGACGATAGAGATAGGCTCCAAGACGATGTAAATAGGATTGTGGAGTGAACGGATAAGTGGCAGATGCAATTTAACGTAGACAAATGTAAAGTTTTGCATATAGGTTCTCATAACAACAATTACACGTACATGATGGATGACAGACAGTTAGCGAGTGTTGACGACGAAGTAGATTTAGGCGTACGTGTATCTAAGGATTTAAAACTTAGGAACCAGTGCCTGGAGTCTTGCGCAAAAGCTAATAGGATGTTAGGCTTCATAGCGCGTAATTTCGAATTTAAATCGAAGATTATTATATTGCCCCTTTACAAGTCCCTAGTCAGGCTTCACTTAGAATATGCCATTCAGTTTTGGTGCCCGTATTTGCGTGAGGATATTGATAGGTTGGAAAGGGTTCAGCGACGCGCCACGAAACTAATTCCGTCATTACGCAACAAGTCTTACGAAGATAGAATTAAAGAGTTAGACTTGCATTCACTCGAAACTAGGAGGTTAAGGGGTTGCTTATTGAAGTTTTCAAAATCATTAATAAAATCGATAACGTAAATTTTGACAAATTGTTCATTTTCGATAATAGCAATACACGTAATAACGGATTTAAATTACGTAGCGGACGTTTCATTACTAACATCGCTAAAAACCTTTTTACGTTTGAAGTAATTGATAAATGGAATAATCTTCCCGCGTCCGTCGTGAACTCTACTAGCGTTAATATGTTTAAAAACCGTTTAGATAGGCATTTTAAAAATATTAACATCGTTTAAAATAATAAAACAATTAGCAGCAGGAGCTCTGGGGGTAATGGTCGAGGTTTGAGTCTGTTGACGATTAATACCAGCTTGTGACATGCCAGTGTGTGATATGCCAGCAACAAAATTATATTTAAAAAAAAATTAGATGTAGCTAGTAGCGTAAACTAACCCACTTTTTGTTATACTCTTCATACTTTTTTTTTGTTCTTTTCTTATCCTCTCTTTACTTGCATGTCTGTAGTTTGCATGGTATGAGAGTGTTTGAGTTAAGACTGTGTTTGCATGGTTTGTAAGCGTTCTTATTTTACTTCTTTTCATCTTTCACACCTTTCCTATTCTTTTCGACTATTTTTCCGACTTGTCGGCAGTGGCCGGCGGATGATGATGGTGAGTAGGGGCGTACCTAAAGTATTTGGCACCCGTGGCTGATCCTTCCTTTGGACCTCCTCCCCCATAAATAATTTTAAAATTTAAACATACAGAAGAATATATTATGTTTGCAAGTAGATTTTTAAACAGTACAGTACTGTCATAAGCAAATTGGGAATAAGAAAAATGCAGGACATTAAAAATTCAGTGAACAGGTAATACTGCATTTTATTTTATACAGAAAATACAGGAAATCCAGTCTCAACGCTCAGCCTATTCTTCAAAAGTAAATAGAGAGGATTCACAGTCTCTGCTTTCGAGCCTTATTTTCTGCAAATTGATCAATGACCTCATCAAAATTCACCTTCTTTGCATATTCATGTTCAATTGAAAGTAAAGCCAGATTTGTCAATCTTGTCTGACTCATGGTCGAGCGAAAGAAATTTTTTATCAATTTCAATTTGGAAAAACTTCTTTCACATGAAGCAATAGACACACAGACAGTCAAAAAGAATCTCAAACACAGTGACAAGCTTGGCAAAGATTCACAAAAATCTCATTTCACAATAAACTCCAGAAACTGCAATGCTGTCCATTTCCCTGCCTCTTCAACGCTGATTTTGGCAGCTTCCAAATGCCTCCGAAGTCGTCCAATTTCCACACTGATATCTTCATCAGAGAATTCATCGAAAATCTGAGTCAAATTTTGAATATACTTCCGAAGTTCTTCTTCTGTTGCAACAACCAAAGTGTTTGGCTGAATAACAGCGAAGATTGACAGAATTTGATCCATTGCCTTAGAATAAATCTCCAATTCTTGATGAAAGCGATCAAGACATTCAAACCCTTTTTACTTCCTCTGGCAATGTGAGACCAGCATCCTTTGCCATCTCTCCTGGCATCCTTTTTCGGAGCTTTACTCTCCCTCTTTTCTCCATAGAAATGTCCATTTCCTCACACTTTGTAGTTGCATAATGAATGGCCCTCTCCACAATTTCATTGGTTTGAAAACTTGTACTGGTATTTCAACTCTCCCGATGGCACCCCCCTCCTGGCTGTCACCCGGGGCGGACCGCCCCCCCTCGTACCCCCTTATTATGCCACTGATGGTGAGTCTTTCTCTCTATTTCTGAATGGATGTTAACCCACGAACGATAGATTTTGCTATTACTTAACCTCCTACTCTCTTCTTTCTCTCGGGCTAACCTTGAGTGGATCTTAGGGTCTTTGTTAGCCTTAGCTTTTGTAGATCTGTAGAACCTCAGCGTCTTTACATCGCTTACAGAGAAACTGTGTTACCCACTGAGCTACGGACGCTGGTAACATCGTGACTAGGGATTGTTTCCCGGGATCCCGGTTGATTTTATGTGCGGGATATATCCCGGGATTTTTTCGTTCATCCCGGGATATCCTGGTGCTAATTACTTACATAATAATTAGTATATATAGTATAAATACCCTGTTTACACGATCATACATGTTGTATCATGATCATACAGTAATCGCAAGTGTCGTCACACACGCAAGTGGTGAAAAAACAGTTAACATAATCAAAATAATGAATGCTCTCGAGTCTATACCACCAACTAGTGTCGAAGCGGAAAGAGCTTTTTCAGCTGCAGGACTGTTTATAACTAAACTTAGAACTCGGCTGAGTGATAAGAGTGTGAATTGTCTATGTTTTCTACGTTCGTATTATAAGTCAAATTAGTTCTTTTAAATGCGCTATGTTTTGCATTTTCATATGTTTAGTTGTTTTTGTGTTTTTACGAGCATGCTTATTCTTTACAAGGATATTATTCTTTACAAGTGTTGATTTTCTTACAAATAGCTGTCTTGTTGCACTCAACTGTCTTTTAAGCTAGTTATTTCACACTCATAGTTACCTAATGGAATATGTTTAAATAAATAAATGATGAAATCTTTATAATTTTTATATTAATTCCTTTTTAAAAGTATAAAAAATTTAAATACATATAAAATAAAAATCCCGTGAAATCCCGGGATCCCGGGACGAAGACAAATTTTATCCCGGAATCCCGGGATAAACAAAATGACTCAAAACGACAATCCCTAATCGGGACCAATATTGTTGCACCGTTTCCCGTCGATCAGCGAAGTTAAGCGACAGTAGGTCTGGAGGAGAGTAGGTGGATGAGAGATAGGGTTGCCAGATGTCCTCCATAAAAATATCGGACACCAGCAGCCGGGGGGGCGGGGGGTGTAAATGTAAAAAGAAAATGTATTTTCTTCATTACTCGTAAATCGGTTCATTAGATGCTTTATAAAACCAGTTAATTATATGGATAAATAACACTTTAACCGGAAATAATATTGCAATCGATTTACAAATAACATTGAAAACATTTAGGTATTAATGAAAAAATCAACTATCTGCATTTAACTTTTATTCGAACAAAATTACATAACATGCACAAAATTCCACCCAATACAGGGCTGTGAAACTATCCAATTCTTTATCAGATCGTAATAGAAAAATATGTAAAATAATTATTGACTTTAAAAAAAAAAAAAATTATGGATAACCAAAAAAAGCAGACGATCTATTAAAGCTACACCTATTAAGACAAAAATAAAAAAGCAAAGACATAAAGACGTGGTTTACTTTTACGTGTCCGGTATTCTTTGATTTTTTTAACCGGACAGAGAGACCAAATACCGGACTGTCTGGTTCAATACCGGACACCTGGCAACCCTAATGAGAGACCGTCCTCCGCGTTCAGATTACTGTATGTAGCGACCCGTGGTTCCCCACGTAAAGTTGTAAGTCCCCTCCGTCATACGACCTTATATATCATGAAGAAACTTAAACAACCCAATCGATACAACAATAGAGACCCCATCATTTAATTGTACTTGAAAATGAGGGAATAGCGTGG
Source organism: Bathynomus jamesi (assembly GCA_023014485.1). Classification (NCBI taxonomy): domain Eukaryota; kingdom Metazoa; phylum Arthropoda; class Malacostraca; order Isopoda; family Cirolanidae; genus Bathynomus; species Bathynomus jamesi. Next base: position 419,011 of record JAJOZX010002203.1, read on the forward strand.
GAAAATACTGTAGTTAATACAAATTATAATTAATAGGCCTATCCTTAATGAAAAAAACTGCATTTTAGTTTTTTATATTGATAATAATAACAATAATCAGTAATTGTCAATAACCTAGTAACATACTTGAGTCATATACAAATACAATGAACTAATGATTAACTAAAGGAAAGAAAAAGAAACCATTGTTTGTTGGTGATCACTTAAAAAAGAATCCCAAACTTCTTTGGTCACATTTAGGTGCGTGATCCCCGTAGCCGAATTAGTCTGGAACGAAATGGGAGATACGTCACGTGTCAAAACAAAGAATTTTGGAAAATAGAAAGAGATCAATAAGTTTATTTGAGGACATGCGAAGGATACGAATGGAAGTAATAAATGGGACATGAAATTTGTAATTTAACCTTTAATTAACTGCAATAAAAGCTAATAAGTAATTTATTGTGCCTTGTTTTCCAAATTACATTTTCTCTCTCTCTCTCTCCCCCCACCCCTACACACATATACGAGTATATATTGTGCGCTTATATACGATTTACATGTAATGATTGTACTTGTCTATTTTTAGTGAGTTTTCGTACTGGTGTACAAATTATTCGGTCGTAAAATAATGATGCACAAATTAGCAGGTCATAAACAATTATTTACCATAGAACATCGTATTATGAGAGTTCAGCATGGAAAACTGCAGTTACCCAAATTTTTACAGCGTATCGTTCGCAGAGCAAAAAACGAACGAAAAAACTACTTTAGAATTACGTTATTAATAGTTAATCTAATCATAATAGCGAATTCAAAATTTTAAACTGCATTTCATTATAAAATTATAAAAAATATAATTTATAATAGTGGAAGCTCGTTAAAGAAGAAGAAAAAGAAAACTGAAGTCGTTTTTATAATAACCGTATACTTCGCTAGATCTTATTTGTTTACTGAGTCAACGAATTGCTGTTCGGAGACTTTTATAGACACAGTAATTGCATTGCCACGATAAGATTACAGCCCAAATGAAGGGTAATTTGGTTGTTTTTGAACTGTAACACAGGATCAGAATTGTTCGATCAAGGGTTATCTCAAGCGAAATCAGTTAATTTATTGTTTATGAAGAAAATTATAGGATTATAAGGACTCCATTATGTATTTAATTTGTTATAAAACGTGAGTATATAATTAACATTGATTGTTTTGTGTTTAGGTAAAAACGACGCATGAATTGACAATAAATAATTGGAGGTCAGTTTAGTCCATATCGATTGAAAGTGTTCGAACGGTGCACTGAAAAATTGTTCGAAAAATGTGTTGTTTTCCATAAATAGCATTAAATACTTTTAGAGAGCTTAAATTTTATACAAGTACCACAATGTCTAGGAGTTGTTCAACGTCTTTCGTAAAATCTAAGGTCACAACTGAGGGGAGCTACAGCTGAACGTGGGATTCGAACCATTACCCCACCAACGGAGACCCAAAGAACCACTTTAGTCGTTGAAATCTGAAGTCCGAGCAAGGATTCGAATCCAGCATTTTCAGATTAACAACTGGCGCCCAACTACTGGACTACTAAGGAGGGTTAACCTTCATACAAATATATACACAAATGAAAACAAAAATTTGGCTTTAGTTTTCAGTTATTACTATATAGCAATAGTATTTATTTAATAAATATAAAAGTAACAATAAATGATATTAGCCATAAAACATTATTAACACTGAAATGGTGCATGCAAATGTTGAAAGTGTCTTTTATTATAAAACTGGGTGCATGCAACTTAATAATAATATTAATAGTCCCCTCTATCATATTATATATATATATATATATATATAATATATATATATATATATATATTATATATATATATATATATATATGTGTGTGTGTATGTAAACTTGTGCTTCCTTAGGGAGGAAACACAAACTTGCTGTGCATCTTGCTCCTGAAGAATCATTCACCAGGACCGATTTGAATTGAATAACCTTTATTGATAAAATATAACTATACAATATAAATACAATTTTTGTTTAGGTTTTAACATAACTAATTGCGAAACTGGACTATTTATTTTATTTAATTTGGCCCTTAACTCGGGTGCCTACAATTTAACGAAAACTGCAATCAAATGAATACAGATATGGATGTTCTTTGGACTAAACTAACACACGGAGCATCGTTGCTTTCACTGGTGATGACTGATGAACCACGTACGAAAGCGTCGTCAGTAATTTGACCCCTATTTGCTCGGCAATGCCGCTGCGAGCTGCTCGTACCCTGAAATGTGCGTATGGGCGAAATGGTGCTCTATGTAAAAAGATGTTTAACTCTTCATACTTCCACTTAAACTATAAATGCATCGATTATATATATATATAATATTATATATATATATATATATATATATATATATATATTATATATATATTATATATACACTGTGTGTGTGTATATACATACAGGGACGCCATTGAGCGAAGGTATAAATTGTTTTTCCGTAACTCGCAGTCAGATTAAGTAAAGTTGAAAAGAAGAACCGTGGACGTCAGCAGTATAAACTTCATTGTCGGTGCAAGGAAGCGACATACTCAGTTTAGCTACATGTCGGCAATGGCTGTCTAACGAATAAGAGGCCATCCTGTATATTATAAAAAGGGAGGACCTAAAATCCATGGAATATTATATCCCAAATTGACAAGAAATTCAGAGAAATTCTAAAGCAAAAGATTTAGGAGTTGTATGACTGATGATGCGAAATTTGAAACACAAAATAAGATAGCGGTAAACAGAGCAAAGAGAATAACAGAGCAGATATTGAGAACCTTTAAACGAAGGGATAGGAATGTAATGATTCCTCTACTGAAAACCCTGATCATACCCAAATTGGAATACTGCTCGGTCCTTCACAGCCAAGATCAATGGGTGCAAAGAACTAAATTACTAGGAAAGGTTACGCGAATTAAAGCTATATTCACTGGAAAGGAGAAGAGAGAGATACACTATTTTACACTTGGAAAATAATGGAGAAACTAGTCCCTAATCTTACTCTGAACCCTGTAACTCCCTTTTCTACTTTCCACAGTTGTTTGGGAAGACTGTGTCGTGTTCCCAAATTAAAGGCTAGACAGGGAATTGCGGTGGACATCTTCAAAAGAAGATTAGACGCCTGGCTCAGAAGAATCCCCGAGGCGATGAGCCGGGCGTACCTGGCTATGTGGAGGTGGAGAGTGCAATAAACCAACTCGCTACTTCACCAAGCCAACTCGAGAGGAGGGGCGACAAGCTTGACCTTCGTGAAATGAGGAATCATGGCACGGAACATTTGAAAGGTATATAAATATATATATATGAAAATTATTTCACAAAAGTAACACGTGAAAAATATTTAGATGAATAAAACCACGAAGGAAAGGAAACACGGAAAGGTGCTCAAGCGCTTTCGTCCTGAGGATGTCATTAGACGAAAGCGCTTGAGCACCTTTCCGTGTTTCCTTTCCTTTGTGGTTTTATTTCATCATATATATATATATATATATGATACACACAGACCGTGCATGGAACAAGGAACTCTTCTGAGATAATTAAATCCACTATAGTCCGAATAAGTAATGGTAAATGACAAATACCATAGTTTTTCTTTTTCATGATGCAAGCCCGACGTGGGCAACGGGTCTCTCGCAAAGAGGTCCCATAAATATAGCTTCCCTCACCAGCTATCTGCAAAGCAGACAGGATCCAGCTTTGGGACATGGATCTAGGGTTTAAAGCAGCCTAGCCCCACTACATTTAGAACCTCAATATAAGTAAAAGACTCATTGCATTCACGTCGGATTGAATAAATCAAAGAAAAAGGGGTAACTATTATATTTTTAGCCAAAACCAAAACTTAAACCTCAACTGGCAGAATTGAGTGTCCACTTTTCAAGGCACATAACATGTCCGTTTCATGATGGGAATGAACTCAGAATGGTTCCCTGAGTTTTTTATGATACACACAGACCGTGCATGGAACAAGGAACTTTTCTGAGATAATTAAATCCACTATAGTCCGAATAAGTAATGGTAAATGACAAATACCATAGATCCATGTCCCAAAGCTGGATCCTGTCTGCTTTGCAGATAGCTGGTGAGGGAAGCTATATTTATGGGACCTCTTTGCGAGAGACCCGTTGCCCACGTCGGGCTTGCATCATGAAAAAGAAAAACTATGGTATTTGTCATTTACCATTACTTATTCGGACTATAGTGGATTTAATTATCTCAGAAGAGTTCCTTGTTCCATGCACGGTCTGTGTGTATCATAAAAAACTCAGGGAACCATTCTGAGTTCATTCCCATATATATATATATATATATATATATATATAACTCGCTCCTCCACCAGGCCAGACCTAGAGGCGGGGCCACCAGCTTGACCTCCGTGTGAAGAGAGACCAACACACGAAACAACATAAGGTTCATAAGGTAAGGTATATATATATATATATATATATATATATATATATATATATATATGCTAATGAAGTCTAATGGAGGTTAAATTATAAATGTTTCAGTTTTGGAAGAAAGTTTGCTTTGAAATATAACATTTTTGAAAAGCATAAAAAATTTACTAATTGGCACGCTGTTGTTGGGTGTTCTTTCCTTTGTATTTTTCTTTGGATATATATATATATTATATATATATATATATATATATATATATATATATAAGCAAACAACCACAGTGTTATTTTGTGATTCTAGTGCATATATATATATATATATATATTACACACACACACACACACACACACTTTTTTTTTAAATAGTAATAAAAGTTTTAAAACAAAACTCAGTCATTACTGGTGAATAATTTCTCCCGCTTTTACAAGTTTTCTTTGAGGACGACCTTTATTTTTTAGATCTTTTAATGGCATTTTGTATTTTGTATGAACCTAACCATAGTTGCCTTAGCTTTCCTTCCGCCCGAATTGTTCATTCTGACAAAGGTCAAACTTGTTGGCTTAACGTAGAATCCGAACCACGACCCACCACGAGCGGTCAGAAATTACGGAGTCTTTGACCGGACACGATCTCACGACCTTACGATCAGCAGCCCAGCCTCTTAGGCTACCCAGGGTACCCATTTATCTACCAACTATTTTTTTCCGCCGGGAATCGAACCCGGGGCCGATAGATTCGTAGTCAACGATACTAACCACTACGCCACTTGTATGTATTTTTTCTTATTTTTTAATAACTGGATTCGAATCCTTGCTCAGACTTCAGATTTCAAATGGTTTTAATTATTTTATTTTCCATTTCTTAATTTAATAAACTTTCATAAAATTTCATAAATTTCAATAATTTATTAAATTTTCACTTTTATATTGGCTGAAAGTTTATAACTTAATATGACAGTTATTAACCAATCTTAAAAACTGATATTTTTTCTGAATTAATAAATACTAATTTTAATATTTTTAATTTTTTAATGGATGGAGCGGGAGGTCATAAATAGTGAGAAAAAACGGAATGTACGAAGAAACTGAGTGTATGTTTAATGATTCACGGGTGAGGGTGCTGCTTCTTCCTACGTAGCCAATGTCGTAACATCGCTTCCCGTTGATCAGTGAAGTTAAGCGACATTCGGTCTGGGTAGTAGTTGGATGGGAGACCGTCCTCCGTGTCCAGATTATGTAACGACTCGTGGTTCGGATCCCACGTAAAGCCGTAGGTTCCCTCCGTCATATGACCTTAGATGTTGCGAAAGAAGTTAAACAACCCCGATCATTATTATTATCCTCGTATGAACGTGAAAGGTGGATAGAGGAGGCGGGGGCTGCAGCCTGGTTCTTGCGGAGATCCAAATCAGGGGACCAAGAGGGGGCCAATCCCTTGTATCGGAAAATAAGGGACGGGTATTGTAATATAATAATGTACATTTTTTACTATTTGTAAGTAAAATTACACGTACTTGTTTATGAAGTTAACAGGATGGGACCCTACCACTAGGCTATTATGACGGGTTAAATTTTATGCAAAGCTATTTTTTTAATTTTTCAGTTGCTACTGCAACTTCTTTCTCTTATTACCCAATAAATCAACAAAAAATGGATAGCATTCGTCATAAAACATTATTATTAATTGAAATGTCAAAATGTTAAATATTAAAATCTAAAATCTATCTATATTTCTTTCTTTAACACCAGTGCGAACATCGTGTATTAAAAGAACATACGCACGAGAATAATACACACACGCACACAAAAAATATATATATACGTACACACTATTTGGGTATAACTAACTTTTTAGATTTGGGGTAAATCTCTATATACGTATACGCGCGCAAGCTTGGCATTCACTAACGATTGTAATATTACAGTTTCAGTGGTTCCATCTTCGCAGGTACGCCAAACTATTCACTGAGAGGACTGCTAACTAATTCTGAAAGACGATTACTATTGACGGCGGCGGATTAACTTGGGCCAAAGAGCGATTTTGGTTTGTTTCATTTTATTATCCTAGTTACGGAGCGTGGGTTAAAATTCAAGTGTAATCGGACACAAATCAATTTGTTCCTCGAATAACCACGAACCACGAACCTCCTATACAACCATTTCCCCTTCTCCTTTAATTGGTTTGAAACCATTTCACTCACTTTCACAACATTCATCTTTCACGCCAAATCGAGATTGAAAATTTCTCAAGTTTAAAAGTGTAAATTGATTTGGAAATAATTTCGGTGCAAGAAAAGAAATTTTGTAAAAAAGATTAAAAAAAAAAAAAAAAGTTGTTTGGTTCATTTGTACTCTTTTTTTTTTCTTCTCTTTTCCCTTTAATGCTATCTCTCTCTCTCTCTCTCTCTCTCTCTCTCTCTCTCTCTCTCTTATTCTCCATTCTTGTATTTTTAAACCGCTTTCCTCTCTCGCTCGATGTCCTCGTATAAGTAAAAGGTAGAAAATAACTTTCTGTGCCATTACACTAAGCTCACGTTAAGGCAGAATAGCATAATAATAAAATTTTAAACGCACTTTATATAAACTTGGCGATTTCTTTTTTAATGATTTTTTTTCTTTCTTTTATAGAGGCAGTTGCTGCTGCAATCAAGTCCAAAATATATTTGCAACAAAGTGTGCTCGCACGCTAGTTAAAAAAACAAAAAACCCGGAAAGAACCCTCCTCTCCCCCTACACACACACACACACACACACACACACACACACACACACACAAGCATTTCTAAGCGAGCATTGATGCAATAATCTTAGCCGCCATTATTTTCGAATTATAAAATGATATTAAAAACAATATTTACGCAGCAAAAACGAGTCTGTATCCATAAACTTTCTAGGCTTAAAGAGGTACAGCTATATAGCCCATTTGGAATACAAAATAAATGTATTGTATATAATTTAACTATACCAGAATGGAAAAATTATATATATATATATGTATATATATATATATATGCGTACCGTGTACGTATATATGCTTGGCCGAAATGTATTTTCATTTACCACAAGCAAACAAAGGTGAGTGCATATAGTCTATGGAGCAAAGAACAGGTGTTTCTGCATATTAAGCGCTCTTTTCATGAGAAACATCTATTTTTTTAACTTTTATATGAATTTTTTAGATATATATATATATATATATATATATATATATAATAAAATGGTGGTGTAGTGGTTAGCGTCGCTGACTACGAATCCATCGGCCCCGGGTTCGAGACCCAGTGACGGCAGCCGGCGCCCAGCAAAACCCAGCTGTTCATCCTTCCACACAATAAAGAAAGTGGTTGGTAGATAAATGGGTACCTCGGGTGGCCTAATGATTAAGACGCTGATCTGGTGGAGGCGTGGTTCGGATTCCACGTTAAACTGTAGGTCTAAGGTGGAGTGAAAAGCTTAACCTTCGTCAGAATGAACAATTCGGGCGAAAGGTAACAAAGGATATATATATATATATATAATGAAAACAGGCACCCATTTTAGACAATTAAAAAACATGAAAATTTTAAACTTTTATTATTATAATAAAAATAAACGCAGTTAATAATTAATTATACATAAATAAATTATTATTAAGTAAAATTATTAAATAAAAAATCCAAAATTTCTCTTTCCAAAAAATTGAAATATTTTTTTAAAACTGTTATTCATTCTTTCAGTTTTTAGTTATTTTTGAGGAAAAATCTTGTTCTATTTTATATAAAGTAAATTTTTGAAAGAAATTCAATAAATATTTTGCGTTTTACATAAAAATAAATTGTATATATATTTTTCAAGTTAAAAAAAACGCGTGGTTCAGCCTTCGTTATAAGTGGTTTGGAGTGGTGTGTGTGTGTGTGTGTTTGCAATATGTACGAGGTTCGGAGTTGTTATTATTTTTTATTTTTAGACTTATGTTTTCTTGAAGTGATGTTTTTAGTTTCAGAAAAAAGTTCGACTAGAAATATAAAGTTTTTAAAAAACATAAAAGATTACTAATTGGTACTATTATGTTTTTTGGGAGTACGACATTAAGATCGCTTTGACATTCTACCGACAAATATATTGTGGGTTAGATTAAGTTAAGTTAAATTGGGTTAGGTTAGTTTTTGTTAGCGTCTCATTGTTATCGTCTTGTCGAACCGATGGGTTAGTTTAAGTTAGGTCCCTGTTTTCCTTTGGGTATTTTATTCTGTTCGGTGACGTTAATAAAATTTTGAAAATAAAATTCAATCTTTACTGATTAGTAATTTTTGTTTATAAATTTTATTTTAGTCGGCGAACTTTTTTTCCGAAACTGCAAATTGGTTACTTCAAATTTTTCTATTGGCACAAATAGTTAGGCACTCTTAACGGGTTGACTATAGTCAATCCAGGGTTAAACGTCGTGGTAAGAGCGCTAATACCTTTCCCCCGTTAGATCATTGAAGTTAAGCGTCGATAAGTCTGTTTAGTTATTGGATGGATGACCCTCTTTTGCGTTCAGATGATGTAGTGACCCGTAGATGCCTTAGATCTCTGATCTCTACCCGTACGTCATCCCCGTCACTCCGTCAAATGACTTTTGTCGTTACGAGGGAGATAAACAACCCTCAAATATTATCATTATTTATAGTCATCCTATCGACATAGCAAACCAGCAGTACAGTGTGACCAAAAAGATTTTTCTAGCAAAAGACTTGTTTAAGATTAGACCTACTTTTGTTTTATCTCAACCAAAATATATGTCGGAAAAGATGATGTTTTCTTCGTTTCACCTTTTTCGACTGTTTAAGGTATTCTCAGTATGTCGCTTCTTTGCACCGACAATGAATTTTATACTGCTGACGTCCACGGTTCTTCTTTTCAAACTTAATCTGACTGCGAGTTACGGAAAACAATTTATACCTTCGCTCAATGGCGTCCCCTCCTCAGTCCGTTGTGGGAGTAGAATGCTTCTCTCGTGGAAGGATATAAATGACGAGTTACCTTTAAGATATTAGATTTCTTTTACAATTCAGAGTAATTAGAAAGTCAATCCTTAACACTATACTTGCTTAGAGAGTTATTAACGAACAAAGGACCCGTGCCGAACCGGCTAAGCAACCAGCTGCCCGTAGGGCGAGGGTTCGACTGTCCTCTCAAAATGTCATTGAGCGAAGGTATAAATTGTTTTCCGTAACTCGCAGTCAGATTAAGTTTGAAAAGAAGAACCGTGGACGTCAGCAGTATAAACTTTATTGTCGGTGCAAAGAAGCGATATACTGAGAATACCTTAAACAGTCGGAAAAGGTGAAAAGAAGGACAGCATCTTTTCCGACACTGGCGACCTATGCCAGGATTTTCAAACATCATCATCCGCCGACACTGTCGCCCGATGCCAGGATTTGAAAACCTTTGCTCGGTCAGAAACCTCGCTACAAGGAAGTCAACGCATCCGAAACGAAGATCGGATTTTAGCCGTGAATCACTCGCTTGTTTAGAAGAGAGACCGTTATATTGTCGTCCGTTTCGACCGACCACAACGACAATTATATTATTGGGCACTCGGAGAGGAATTTTAGGAATTTAATTCCTTTTGGAAACGTCATATGCGACGCATAGCATTGCCATAAATCCCACAACGGAGAGTGGAGAAATCATCGAAATTGGAGAAGATTTTGAAAGACTTTGATCGTCAACGAAAAACGAACGGACCGCAGTGGAATTGGTTGGGTCACTGAAAGTAACTTCGAAACGTTCTTCAAATAAGGAATAAGAAATTACAGCAGTCAAACGTATTCTGTAAAGAAAGAAAACGAAAGCAAACGTTCTTTCAAGACGGAAGAAGAGGGAAAGGAAATGACGAAAAAAATCGGTAACTGGAATAAAGTTGCTTTTCGGCAAGTAAGATTAACAGTAGAGGCAATAAACAAATAAAGTTGTGAAAAAAAAATTGTATCCCAGTTTAACGTATTGGTTTGAAAAAAATTAGCTTTTTTTTTATTATTATTTTCTTTTGTTGTTGGAAAAGGAATTTAAGTACGTAAAAAAAAGGATATATCCCAGTTTAACGTATAGGGTTGGGGAAATTTTTTTTCTTCTTTTTTTGTCGTAAGAAGATTTGTGTTTTTTTGCATGCATTGTTTTGCGTATATATAAATATATAGGTGAATTGCAGTATATTTATTTGTTCCTAAATTTATTGTTCATTTGTGAGTTAAAAACGATTTTTGTTCTGTTTTTTGTTGTAAGAGAAGGAATTGACAGGTTTGTGTCTTTTTGCATGCGGTATTTGCGTATATAAATATATACAGGTAAATTATATATTTATAACAAAACGGTTTCTGCAAAGTATATGGTAAATTTATGGAATTTGAGAAAACAAAATTCAAAGACGGTATTTAATTTTTTTTTAAAATTTAAATTGTCTCATATTGTTATAACAGAAAACGAAATTTTGGATTGATTTCCATCTGATAGTGGACTCTCAAATTAATTATACCTACAGTCAGTGATGGGCAGTATCTAGATCAGGCGTGGGCAACCCTTGGCTGGCACGCGTGCCAAACGTGGCACGCCAACGACTTTTTTCCTTTTTTCCGGCACGCGATTCCCCGGGCTCACCTTAAAAAAAATTAAAATAAATAAATATCCAAATTCTTCGCTGAGTTTTATATTTTAACTTAATGTTTTCTGCTAAAAAATGGTAAAGATTAACTTTTGCATCAAAGATTTGACAATTTTGGCACGCTCACTTAAAAAGGTTGCCCACCCCTGATCTAGATACATGTATCGCCAATACGTATCGATCGATACTTTTGTATCGGTATCGGTATCGCTTTAGCTACTTGACAAAAGTATCGATTTATCGGTATCGCTAAGGTCAATTTTCTTAAATGTATCGAAAAAAATCGATACTTCGATACATCGATACATTAATAAGAATTTTTAAATATTTAAATAGATGTTATAATATGACACTACTGAGTTATATTTATGAATATACATAAATAATAATATTATTAAATATGTTTTTACGGTTGCCTGCTTCCGACATTGTTAGCTGTAGAGAAGAAGCTAGAGCGTTTGAATTCGGAGGCATTGAGTCATTGTCAGCCACTTCTCAATGCAGTCACAGTAGGGTTCACTAAGCGGTTTGAAAAGTTTATGTGCCTTGATGCGTCGCATGAGTGTAAAGCAGCAATACTGGCATCGTCTTCAAATCCCCTGTTCAAGTTAAAGTGGATGACAATAAAAGGCAAATTTAATACTAACATTGTCAAAAAGAGGGTTCAAGAAATGTTGGTTAATGCTGATAAGAGCCTCAACGAGCAGACCCCCTAGCAACAACTAAGTGATGCTGCATCTGACGGAGGTGCAGATGATTTCTTCTGTTATGAGTCTGCTTCCACTAATGTCTCTGCAACCCAAGATTCCACTGAGATGGAAGTTTTACAGTATCTGGGTGACGGAAGTCATTCTCTCCAATCTCTGAGGCAGTACCCAGGAATTCTACGGGTCTTCCTGAAGTATAACACATCACTACCTCCTCTGCTCCTGTAGAACGGTTGTTTAGTTTGGCTGGTCACATTCACGCTCCAAAAAGGAATAGACTGTCTGACCAGATGTTTAGCCAGCTGGTATTTTTGAAGGGTAATAGTATTACTTTTAATTGTTAGTGTAATATTTTCAGTCATTCATGTATCCTACAAAATTAAACATACTTTCATTAAATAAAGCAATTGTTTTTATTTACATCTATAAAACCCATTAAAATGTCGTTGATTTATTTACAGTGCGTACAAATTACTAGTATAAACAATAATATCTAATACCTACATATTAAATGAATAATAATTATAAAAATGTACCGCGATGCATGTATCGGTATCGTATCGCTTAAGACATCTAGAAAGTATCGGCGTATCGGTATCGCATAAGACGTTCTTCATGTATCGATGTATCGGTATCGCTTTAGCGATTTTCATGTATCGATGCCCATCACTGCCTACAGTATACAGTATGTGTATATATATAGTTCGTGCGTGTGTTTGTTTGTTTGACTCGTTTTACCGCGCGAATTTGGCGCGTTTCGGCGCATTTAGATTTAGTAAAATGGAGTTTTTTCCTCTTTTCTCTTGCTCTTTCGCGTCGGTACGCAAACTTTTTTTTATTTTGCTTTTTTAATTGGTAAAGCGTTGATGCGTAAGGTTTCGTCTTTTCTTTTTTTTTGCGGTTACTGCGTTGGTAGCAAATAGTTTTATCTGTTTTTTTGTGTGTGTTTTGCGGCAAAATCGCTTCTACTTTTTCGGTTTAAATTAAAATGAGTTCGTACATTTCGAGTAATATGTCGAAATCAACAGGCAAGTTTTGCATCTTCGTTTGGGCTGACTTTACTAATGTTTATTTAAACCGAAATGGCTAATGTCATGCTTAAGTTTTTTCGTTTCAATTCTGGTGTATATACGGTATTAGGATAAGTTTTCTTTCTTTTTTTCTTTGTTTCGCTTCGCCTTCCTCGTTTGTAAGTCCATTTTTCTTTTCCAGTGTCGTTTTTCGAAGAAAAATGGATAGATATAATTATCGGACGAGTAATATCCCTAAGGTTCCAAATTTTAAGGGAGAGAATACATAAATTGTACCCCCGTACGTGGACGAATGGTTTGACGCATTAGAGGGATAGTATGTTCATTTTAACGTTCGCGATGATATCGCGAAGATTCGGATGGTTACTCACTTCTTAGACGACGAAGAGGGTTGCGCAAGGAACGTTTTGCACCCATCTTTGTTGGAAAGTTTTATTACGTGGAACGCTTTTCGGAATTATGCTACTCAAGTGTTCTAACCGGTAGGCTATAGCGACGAACTGAATGCGACTGCATTAAGGAAACGGGTGGTCGGAAGCTTTCTGGACCCGCGCGAAACCATCGATGACGCAGACGATGAAGTATGTTCGTATGTTTCGAAACGCCTTCTTGGGCTCACTACTGCTGTCAGGCGAATTACATTAAACAAGACGTATACAAGAAATTACTTGAGGCGCTACGGGAAATTTCGATTTGCGTTCTCGTTGACCTGCATTGATGATGGTTGGGAAGAATACAGTACTGGAGAAATTATTCTTCCTATTGAGTTTGATTCAGTCCCTTATCTGACCCCATTTGTGGTCATATCTGAAGGAGACTGGGATGGAGATTTAATCCTGGGGATGAATTTCTTTATTGCGCACGATTTCTATGTGGCCGATAGAGAAGCAGGCCTAATTCGAGGAGAGAACCCCCTTTCGAGTATGTTTGTCACCCCTACTCTTCGCTCTTTTCGACTGAGGGTGAAAGAATTGCTTCAGAGAGCCCGAATGACTTCCTGGAACCAATTCAAGATAAAGAGGAACTGCTGTTAGATGGGGAAGATTCTTCATCAATCGTCAATTGTTCCGTCCCAGTTCCGGCGAACGAGGAACTAGAAAGCCAACATACCTTTGGTAATTTTGAGCACGAAGACTCGAATGTCTTCACAGTAGATCCATGTGATTCCATCGAGAGCGAGTCAACCCCTTCGGTTACAGTTAGGCAGAGCTGGGCAGTATTTAAATACATTTGTATTTAAATACGTATTTAAATACATTTGTGTATTTAGAACTGTATTTATAAATACATTGTTTTTCATGTATTTAAATATAGTATTTAATACTTTAATGAGTATTTAAATACAATGTATTTAAATACTCAAAATATAAAATGTAATACTTTTACTGGTTTAATACACGTTCTGTACTAGCACAGTGCGACGCGTCGACAGTGTAGTACAGCATGGTTCATGTTTCAACGTGTCAGTTCAATCAGTTGTGTGCCACTGTTAGTCGAAAGTGGTTGATTTCTTTATCGTGTGCGTGTCATGGCTTAGTGAATTAGTGAATGCATATGTTAAAATTTGTATGTATTTAAAATGTATTTACAAATGTATTTAAATACAATTGATGTATTTTGTATTTAGTATCTAAATACATTCGTAAAATGTATTAGTATTTAGTATTTAAATACATTTCTCCCATGTATTTAGTATTTAGTATTTAAATATCAATGTATTTATTGCCCAGCTCTGCAGTTAGGCAGGAACTTGAAGTTCCCAGAGTTTCGGTTATTCCAAATAAATCTGAAGACTCGTCTCCTCTGAGTTCCGGTTTGGTCATTTCGCTTGAATCCCTATTTAAGGAAGATGACTTGATTCCGTTTTCAAAGGGAGAAGATTTTCCACCCAATTCCGAGACTAAGCTACAGGTGCTGGGAGCGAACCCGAACTTACTTCGCCGTCGGAAGTTGTTCGTACGGAAAGGAAAGCACGGAATATACTTGTCCATCCAGTTAGTTTGTGTAGCATGCACGACACGCTGGATGTCCTCAGTACGACGAGGGATGTGCTCTATGAAGAGGCTGTCCCACACTCCACGACGGAACGCTCTATGAAAACTGTCCCAGACATCACGAGGGAAGGTCTCGATGAGGGGAATTTTCCGGGGGAAGTGTCGTGATGAGATCGTCCCAGATGAAGTCCTTAATCACGCAACTTCTGCTCATACTTGGAAGAGTAATAAGCATTTGCGGATTCACCGAGGGATTCCCTTTCTGCAAACTCATGTGAGGTTACGGAGAACTCGCCTATGTCCCTCGGACATGATGCAAACTCGGCTTATGACCTTGAGTCTCAGTCTTAATGAGGTTCAAATCTTGTCACGCGCGCCAACAACGCGTCTTTGACGAATTCGGAAGAAAATTGTCACTCTTCCCTTCCCACCAAAGGGAGTGATGCATCTCTGCATCGCTCTACAGGACAACGTTCATCGATTCTGTTCTTTCTAATCAGAAGGTTTGGAAATCGAAATTTTGCAGTGCCATTTCAGACACCTGCAGAAAGTCTTCTCTTTCTCCTACTAAACAGAAGACTTGTCTTCCTCCTGTTTCCCGTCCGATGAAACAGAACACTAATTTTTTCCCCTGTCTCCTTGTTGGCTCTTTCTCAGGTTAAACCACGGTTCAAGAACCTCGGCACTGACCATAACCTTCTTTCGCCTCCTCTAAATGTTCCTTTTTACCACCATAAAACAGCTTTTGGGAATACTTATGTTCAGAATTCATAGGCTTTCTTCGTTCTTGTCATCTTAATCTGTGTTTCAAGTCCTTTCTTACCCTTCCTATTCTTATTATCTCGCAGTCCAATAGGCCACCGCCTAAGCTAATCCTATCTCCGATTGGCCCCACTCGTTCGGACTCCTGCCTCTTCCTGAATATTCGATTGGTCACAATTTTCTGGAGCCATCTGCCACTTTGATTTCAGAAACAGAACTTCCATCACTAAAGTCACTCGCGTAACTCCAAAAGGACCGAATACACGAAATGAAGAACAGTATTCATAACGTCGGTTTACCCCATTTACACAATTCCTTTCTTTAACCGTATTTCCAGTTCAAGAGCTACCACCACACGTACTCCATATACCCCGTTAGACGATACCCGTGCATTCATGCCCCCACTAATTTATTGAAAACGCTGTGGAATGATTGATGTCGGAGGTAATTAGCCACCAACGCGTACATCCAAAAACTTGAGCAATGTCCACACGTAAACCTTTCACTGCACATCCCTTGAAATTTTATACCTTCCACGATATAGAGTTCAGTCCATTTCAAAGTTCCGAAAGTTCTCAAATAACCCCCTAAAAGCTTGTTATGCAAAATTCCATAAATTCATCGCACCCATACGTATTGCCTTCTCCGTAAACTACTCTTTAGAGGTTTGTCCTCTGAACGTACATACACCGTCACAACTCCTAAAATATCTGTTTGAACCTTGCAGAAATCGTGTCAATTTCATTTAAGTATTTTCCCATAGTTCAATGAACTTCATGTCTTTCAGTTTTGTTCTCATAAAGTTGATAAAAATCGCGTTTGATTTAAAAGTGTATGCATACGGTGAACTTAGACCGAGGGGTGCGGAGTTATTAAAATTTTAATACGAGTCCGAGTCCGAGATCGAGCCACCGAATCCGAGTCCAGAGCCATGAAGTAAGACGAGTGAGAAATGAAAGCGAAAAAGTCATAGATTTATTCATCATACAACATTTTCCATAAGAAAAACTAAAAAAATACTCACGCGGGAGGAGAAAAATAGAAATTCTTTATTCAAAATTGGAATAGGGCCTACAAAAATGAGATCCTCATAAAAATACATTTTTTACCTTTACTCTACTCCTCCCAGTTTGTCCTCAGGAAAAGGATCGCCCAATACCAATACAGAATGAATTATTAATCATTATTATTATGTCTTAAGACCTAGGCATCAGTTACTTTAGAAAGTTAGAATGTTAGATCGTACAAAGAAGTTAAGAAAATTTAGGCCTTCTCGGACTCGCATCATTTCGAACAGCGAGCGAGTCCGAGTCCCGAGTCCAGCCAAATGTCCCCCCCTCCCCCACGAGTCCCGAGTCCGAGTCTGCACCCCTGCTTAGACCAGTGTAAAAAAGTGGACCTAAACAACTGATAAGTATAGTGGATTAAGTATAGAGCAAATGTATTTTGTTAAACTATTTCTTTGTCTTTATGTAGCATTACAGCCAACTACAATATTTCTTCAACAATTTCTTTGTCTTTATGTAACACTGATAATAATAATAATTGGTTTTGTTTAACCTCCTTCGCAACATCTAAGGTCATATGACGGAGGGGACCTACAGCTTTACGTGGAATCCACGGGTCGCTACATAATCTGGACTCAGCGGACGGTCTCCCATCCAACTGAATCCGATCCAATGTCGCTTAACTTCGCTGATCAACAGGGAAGCGGTGTTACGACATTGGCTACGACGTAGCCCTTATGTAACACTACATCCAACTACTTTTGTTGAAAGGATTCTCGAATTAAGCCCCGAGTTCCAACTCTGGGAGGGGAGCCATGTGGAGAAGGTTTTTCACAGGAAATAATTTTTTTTTAAATTTAAGGATATTATCCTGTTTGCGTAAATTAAAGTATTAATCTTTGACTTTTTAATATTTTATAACTCGCCTCGATGCCCCAGTGGATCATCTGGCCTCTTTCTTAATAACTCTCTAAACAAGTACAGTGTTAAGGATTGATTTTCTAATTACTCTGAATTGTAAAAGAAATCTAATATCTTAAAAGTGATCTATTCTTGTGAAATAAAGACTGAAAAAGGTAACTCGTCATTTATATCCTTCCACGAGAGAAGCATTCCACTCCCACAACGGACTGAGGGAGGGGACGCCATTGAGCGAAGGTATAAATTGTTTTCCTTAACTCGCAGTCAGATTAAGTTTGAAAAGAAGAACCGTGAACGTCAGCAGTATAAACTTCATTGTCGGTGCAAAGAAACGACATACTGAGAATACCTTAAACAGTTGGAAAAGGTGAAACGAAGAAAACATCATCTTTTCCGACATATGTTTTGTTCAGATTAAACAAATGACCTTAATTCATTTAATTAAACAATTTTCCAAATTGATGAAAAAAATCGCTAGTCAGTATGGGTCACGATTAGGGCCCTGGAGAGGGGGGGTGCACGAAGTGTCAAAGCACCAGGGCCCGGGCTGGAAGATAGAGAAAAAGGTAGAAAGAACTGTAGCCCATGTAGCAGATAGAATTTAATACGATTGTTAATGAAGATAAATGTCATTTTTATTATTTTTGTTGAATGCAAAAAATGTGTTGAGAGTTAAGTTTAATCGTGTGTTTGAGACAGATTGAGTTTTGTTTTAAAGTGACCCAATAAGATTATTGCAGCTAAAATTAACGAATCCCCGCCTCTTACCAACTGTCTTCAATATCTCTTCGCCGCAATGTTTCCTCTCTCTCTATCTCTCTTTACTATCGCTATTATAAAGGGCATTGCTCTTCTGAATTCTCTAACAACATGCCTCTTTCTTTAAGGAAAGCAGGCAGTACCAGACTCGATACATTCTCATTCCTTTTCTGTCCAACTCTTTAACGCAAGGGTTAATCTGTATTTTCAATCTTTCATTTACTCAACCGGTCAACTCGAACAATCTTCCTCAATGCATCTTCACCCCCGTCTATGACCCCCAATCTTTCAAACGCAGTGTCCAGGCGTCTCGAAATCCCTGGACCTTGATTTTGGCTCTCTTCTTCCTCTATTGTAGATTTCAGACAAGAATGTTACGGTGGACCAGAGATGGAAAAAATGTCAGACTTTCGCTGGACGTTGCTAAGTAAGGGAGTGATACAGTGTATTACTGAAAAATGTAACCAAGTAATTAGAATCATAAATAATCTCTCTCACGGGTGCTATTTAGTCGTCGGCTATAAAGCTGTTGTGGTTCCCTCATTTCCGTGTAACTCACTCACTCACTCTGTTAGAACGTAATTAAATTGAAATGTAGGATTACACCCGCCTCCCTTAATTATGTCCATAGGATTAGTTAAATAAAATGAACTTAAAAGAGTGTCGGTGGTTCTGACGTGTCCTTATATAACTTGGCGGTATTACTATCCAGAATAGGTCATCATGTCAACTGAATGTAAAACGCTTTAGAGGTCATTTCATCTTTAAGTTCGGTCATGTCTCAAGTTGTGTGACTTGTTATAACTCTGCAACTGCTTGACTGAGCACAGAAAATGCTCTCTCCTACCTGCGTGATTACAGGAACAGAATTTGTAATAGTGACGTTAAAGTCTAAACAAAAACAGTAAAATAAATATTCTAAAAACCAGAAGTGACAAACTGTAAACAACACTAATATAAACTGTAGTTTATCACTAAACTGATTGTTTTATTGAGTGTATTTAAGAATATCTTACAAGATCGTCCGGTTCCATTTAGGAGCAAACGGGAAAATATTAAATTCTGAGAACAGGAATAAAGAATGTTCACTCTTCGCATCTATAATTCACATATTTCAGTTTTTTTTATTTGTATTATAGGCCTAACTTCGAGTTTAATCTGACCATATTTACAGTATAAATGTTGTAGTCTGATTGAACCCAAAATAAAATTTAATGTTTAAAAGGTTTTTTAATTTAATAAATGCATTATTATTATTAAGCTAAAACATTATGTAACTCTTTAGTATATCCCCACCTGGAATACTGCATTCAGTTCTGGTCCCCATATTTACGACAGGACAGACAGAATGGAAAGGGTCTGCAGCAACGGGCTACAAAGATGATTCCTAGACTTAGAAACAAATCTTACGCTGCCCATTTAGGAACGTTAAATTTATTCTCGCTCGTAACAGGCGTATTTGAGGAGATTTAATCCAGGTGTTTAAAATGATTAAAAGTTTTGATAATGTCAACGTCGAAAAATATTTCACCTTCAGAAATGCAGAGAGAACTCGTGGTAATGGTCTCAAATTAGTTGGTAAACATTTCAGTTCCGATGAAGTTAA
This sequence comes from Bathynomus jamesi, assembly GCA_023014485.1. Classification (NCBI taxonomy): domain Eukaryota; kingdom Metazoa; phylum Arthropoda; class Malacostraca; order Isopoda; family Cirolanidae; genus Bathynomus; species Bathynomus jamesi. The sequence continues at coordinate 438,854 of JAJOZX010002203.1, forward strand.
ACATTTTTTCTTCAATCGTACAGTTAATTTGTGGAATGGACTGCCAACTAACGTAGTTCAAATTAATTGGGTCGAGTCCTTTAAAAAGAGAGTAAACGCTTATCTTGCCTTAATTAAATCCCAAGTTGGAAGCATTTGTTACCGCGTAGAAGTATTGTAGAATCTTCACTCTGATTCCCTCCTCTTTACATCAAAATTTTCATTTTATCTTTAAATTTTCTTACATCTTTTGACCTTTCTTCCTTAGACAGCCTCGTAGGGACCAGCCGGTCTGTTGCTGTTTGGTGTCCTTTGTATTATTATTACTACTAGCGAAAGTGGGCCCTACGGGCCTATTTAGCTAGACCGGCGGTGCTGGAGCCTTCGACCTCAATAATTGGGGGGCCGCAGGCCCTCCAATTACTGTGGAGTCAATAGTTTTCAGTCAAAAGAAAATCTTAAGCTTCACAAATCTTGATACCGTGGGTTCGGATGTGAAGCTTAATATTTTTATTGCTGCGTACTTTTCTATAGTTTTATTGGCCGAATAAATTGAAAAGAACGCAGCAATGAAAATCTTAACGCGCTGGAATAAAAAATTGAAGTAAAGCAAAACGCATTTCTTTCTATGTTCAGAATCGCTTAATAGTAAATCCCTGGTGTCTACAGACGGAAGGACGGGACTGTCTTTTTATAGTATAGATTAATTTTATTATTATTACCATTACTAATTATTAATTAATGAAGGTGAAAAAGTTTCATAAAAAGTTTATTTTAAATTCTTTAAACTTTAAATGATGTTAACAGTTTTTTTTTTGTTCCTGCCCGCCACAACACGTGTATCCCTAGTTGATACTATATACACCCCAGAGGGGTATATGTGCCGGTTTCAGAGGTACCTCAGAAAGTGAAAGTGTGTGTTCCAAGAAAATATTTCTACTTCAAATGAATAAATTTCAGGAAATTTTCCTATGCATAAAGGATTCTTTTTTACTGACGTCGAGCAGTTCACCCCCTCAGCCTCCCCCTAGGTGGGAAAAATTTTAGCTCAAAATTTTAGCCCAAAATCCCAAGTTCCAAAGTTTCAGCTTAATCTGATCAACAGCTTGGAAAATGTCTCCTCAAAGTTTTGTGGATTCACCGAGTATTTAATCTAACTTTAAATTTTGTTACTTTAGTAATAAATTTTAAGCCGCATTTCATTGTAAAACAAACTCTTAATCATGAGCATGGAACATATATTGCTCCAATGGTTTTTCATAATAAAAGTTAATTGAAAGAGAAGGCTAATCCTTTCCGCAAACTACATAGTGTTGACAAAAGTAAATAGCCACCTTCGGTTTTTTCATAGTTTTTTATTTGATAATAAATGTCGATAAATAATAACATTTATTGAATCAACATGTTTAGAATAGTGTTGCTTTCCCCTTTCCATTATGTAAAGGGGACACGTTCTGACATTCCATTTGAGTTTCCAAATACCACAATAATTTTAATTTTTTTTTGGTTTATATGAGAAATAGGATCCTTCCATTTAATAAGTCGTTATCAAGTATTGTATAATCAGTTAACTTTAAAACTATAGATTCTAGAAGTAACAAGCGGTAGCTCGCTATCGCTCGCGACCATTGTACGACTTGGCCCTCCCGGAAGAAGTGGCTAAGTGACAAAAGTAAAAAAAAGCCATTAACCCCATTACCCACCCCTCTCCCCCATTACCCCCCACACACAAAAGTAAAAAACGCCATTACCCCCATTACCTCACCCTTCTCCCCATTACCCACACCCTCACTCCCACAATTACCCCACCCCCTCGCAACCGTTGTACAACTTGGCCCTCCGGGCGGGTAGCACTGTGACATATACAGATATACTGCTACCCGCCCGGAGGGCGGGTAGCAGTATACGTCACAGTATATGTAGCAGTATATATCACATGAAAATCTTAAGATTCAGAAATCTTGACACAATGGGAAGCTCAAGATTTTCACGGCTACGTTCTTTTCTGTAGTTTTATCGTGGTGCTGGGGCCTTCGGACCCAGTAATTGTGACCTAGGACCGAGAAACTTGACAGAGCACATCGGCAGCTCATGGGCTATCAGTTGGTGGTGGTTGCAGAATTTTCCGATGTGCCGTTTAGTCTGTGCACGGTTCCGAAGAAAGCGGACAGACACACACACACACAGACACATTTTAGCTCAATAGTATATAGGATTCATCCAAAACGGTGTGTTTTGTTTTAAAGAAAGTTATTAACAATCAAAATTAGCTGGTTCGAGATTAATTAATTATTTATAATACATTGCCATATTCCATATTTAATAAATATTGGGTTTGATTATTAAGGCCTTTGCGAATGAAACTATGTTATTGGATCATAATGTAAATGCAAGTTTGCTTGAAGAATTGGGTAAATCTTTAACGTACAATAAAAACAGTAGGGGTCCCAAACTTAGCCCTAAAGAACACCATGCCTGATAGCTAGTTAATTTAAAGAGAGTTCTCATTATTTACCGAGACAAACGGATGGAGATTCAATAATTAATTTCGAAGCCAATGAATAATGCTTCCCCTAAGTCAGCATTTCACAAACTTGGGGTGCAAGATTTGCTGAAAGTGTGGGGGGGGGGGGGGCCGAAGAAGTTAGCCCAATAATTTTACTCATCATATCGGTATATGTAAAAGTCGTTTAGAAAACATGTCATGGACGTTAATTTTGCCTCACACTGATTATGGTGTCAGTAAATTGCGCTCTATGAATGCTATGTGCACTGTGCAGCTGAAATAAGTGGGGGTGAGGGGTGGGGACTGAAGGATTGACTTCATTTTGAAGGGATGTTAAGTACAAAAGCTCAGAAAATGCTGCCCTAAACCCATACCAATATAGGAGCTTAATTTACCAAGAAATATGGCAAAGTCGATAACATCAAATCCCTCACTAATCCATAAACATCCATAAAAGTCGAAACCAACGTTTCATTTCTTTGTTTTACGATTCTGAATATTTTCCTTTAAATTCAGGACCGCAATTTCTGCAGAGATTTTTTTTATTACACAATCCATACTGGTATAATAATTTAGTGAAGACGGACAGAAACATACACAGCGCTCAGTCGAAACGAACACGGACCATTGCGTTAACGCCTGCAGCTCATTCATTATTATTATTATTAGCCAACACTATCGTGAGTTGACTCCCCGATCTCAGTCTTCATTTCATTTATAAGAAAAAGGTGTTACTTACTGAGCTACGCGGCGGATGCTATATTCATGTTAGTATGCGGGCAAAAAGGGGTTATATAAGTTTCCAAATAATGGATCAGTCGTTTTATAACACTCTTTTCAAACAATTTACCGAATAGATGCAACTAAAGAGTGATTTCCCTCAAAAAATAGGTGCACCCCAGCCTAGTTTCAGCAGTGATGAAGCATGACTTGGGAAAACAGTGAGCTTAATTGTTTTAGCTAAAATAATTAGGCAGTTTATCCCCGTACGCAAAACCTTTATATACCACGGGATTAAACGTCATTCGCACGACGAGACATTTATTCTACAACTTAGGTTTGAGTTAGATTAAGTTGTTAATGGGCACAGGTCAGGACAACAATACTCTAAACTCATATATATATATATATATGAAAATTATTTCACGAAAGTAACACGTGAAAAATATTTATGATGAATAAAACCACGAAGGAAAGGAAACACAAAATGGTGCTCAAGCGCTTTCGTCTAATGACATCCTCAGGAACACTGAAGTACATAAAAAGGTTACAGCCTATATATAGGTTACAGAAAGAAAAAAAAAGAAAAAATAAATAACATACACACACACACACACACAATATATATATATATATATATAATATATATATCATATATATATATATATATATTATATTATATACAAATACATACTACATCATACATACATATATATACAATAACAGAGAAGTAAAAATAAAAAATTAAAAATTAAAACCTTAAAGGATTACCAGTGAGGGTACAGATTTGTAAGGAAAAATACGATTTTTAGCACAAGATCAATGCTTTTTAGGCATTGCTAATGTACTTAAACTTTTGGATATTAATGTAGTATTTTCAATAACAATATTGTGAAAAAATATCATAGTAAAAAAATAGCCCTACCAATAATTCAGGCATTATCTATAAAATTGGTTGTAAACAATGTGATTCCTTTTACATAGGTCAGACGGGAAAGGATTTGCACACACGTATAAAACAGCATCAATATTCCGTTAGAACAGGACAGTTGTCCAGTGCCCTTTTTGTCCATTTGTCAGAGTTAGCCCACTGTATTGATTGGAATAATGCTTCAGTTTTATTCCATTCAAGCAACATTGTTAATAGAAATATCTTGAGTCTGCCATTATCCAACTTTCAAATAACTTCAACATAAGCAAAGGTCTTTTTCAACTCGATCCTGTTATTTTGAATTCCTTTAAAACAGATTTAGATAAGAAGGGTAAAACATTAAATCTTTGGTAACTTGTCTTCTACTTTATTAACTTTTAATTTTGCATTTTATTTTTTTATATATATCGAAACCTGACCATTGGCAGCAGTGTGTTAAAAACCCGGGCAGAGTTCCAGTATAAATTTGTATTTTTATAATCCATTTGATCTTGTGCTAAAAATCGATTTTCCTTACAAATCTGTACGCCTCACTGGTAATCCTTTAAGGTTTTAATTTTTAATTTTTTATTTTTACTTCTCTGTTTATTGTATATATATGTATGTATGTATGTATGTATGTATGTATTTGTATATATAGAGATTGTATGTATACATATATATATATATATATATGTGTGTGTGTATGTATGTTATTTCTTTTTCTTTTTTTTTCTTTCTGTAACCTATATATAGGCTGTAACCTTTTTATTACTTCAGTGTTCCTGAGGATGTCATTAGACGAAAGCGCTTGAGCACCATTTTGTGTTTCCTTTCTTCGTGGTTTTATTCATCATATATATATATATATATATCTGGTATTGCTGGATACCGTAATGAAATTGACTGGATACTAATTTTATATATATATATATATATATATATATATATATCTATATTATATATATATATATATACTGTATATATATATATATATATATATATATATATATATATATATATCTGATATTGATGGATACCGTAATGAAATTGACTGGATTCTTTGGATCTGATATATTTGCATGTCGGTTATAAATAGATATAGAGTGTAACATATTTGTGGATAGTAGTCTATTGACTTGATCCTCTGGATCCAGAGTTCTATCTTTAGTTTTAAACTGATAATTAATTAGTTTTTAAATTTATAATTATTTAGTTTTGTAAAAATTGGTCGTTGCCAATGTACAGGCAGTTTTTACATAGTGGAGCCACCTCGATGGGCCGAAGTGGCCCCGAGTGTGCCCACTATAAAAATTTCTTTTGTTCTTGTGGTTCGGAATCCACGTAAAATTTAGGTCCCCTCCGCCACCACGGAGGACATGCACAATACACAATTACGAACACAGTTAGGTAGACCAGCCATGAGTGGATCCTAGGGTCTTTGTTGGTCTGAAACATTATAAGGTTATAACATATATATATGATACACACAGACCGTGCATAGAACAAGGAACTCTTCTGGGAAAATTAAATCCACTATAGTCCGAATAAGTAATGGTAAATGACAAACACTATAGCTTTTTCTTTCTCATGATGTTAGCCCGACGTGAGCAACGGGTCACTCGCAAAAAGGCCCCAAAAATACAGCTTCCCTCACCAGCTATCTGCAAAGCAGATAGGATGCAGCTTCGGAACAGGATCTAGGGGTACAGCTACACCTACCCTATTATATCCAGAACCTCAATATAAGTAAAAGACTCGTTGCATTCACGTCGGATTGAATACATCAAAGAAAAAGGGGTAACTATTGTATTTTCAGCCAAAAACCAAACCTTAACCCTTTGACTACCATCGGGATAATAGGTCCCAATAAAAAAAACTTCTGGTAGTCAAAGGGTTAAACCTAAACTGGCAAAATTGAGCGTCCACTTTTCAAGGCACATAACATATCCGTTTCATGACCATTCTGAGTTCAATCCCATAGATATATATATATATATATATATATATGTTATTCGCAACAGAGAGAGGAGGCTTTCAGAAGGTATCGTCGCCATCCAACTCCTGTCTCACTTGGCTTATATTTCTGCCCGGAATCGTGCTAAATCTGTTCTTCGACTCCCCAAAAATTGCTTCATCAGACAAAAATGTGAAAACCTATATCCAATTCTAATTCTTCTCGCTCTTTATGGCACCAAGCCAAGAACCTCTCCAACAACTTTATTTCTTCTTTTCCTCCTCTTTTCCATTCTGATGGCTCAGTTGCCGTATCTTCTCTCAATAAAGCTGAACTTCGCTTTATTGAGTGCTTTTTCTCAATCTCCTACTCCCTCTGACTTGATTGTCAAAAATTAGAATCTCCTCCAAAGATATTTTCCTGTCCTACCTGAACTCAACTCTAGGAAGGCGTACGGTCCTGATGGTGTCCCTCTTATTGTTCTCAAGAACTGTGCTTCTGTGCTGATACCGTGACCCAGGCAAACTCTTTAGTTTTTGTCTTTTATCTGGTACTTTTCTTCATGCTGGAAGTTCGCTCTCATTCAGCATGTTCCAAAGGAGGGTGACCACTCTCAACCCTCCAACTATAGTCCAATTGCTTTGATTTTACCTTTCTAAAGCTTTTGCTTAATCTTCCTTTCGGGAAAACCTCGTAGCTTTCAATGCCTCAAAAACTCGGTTCCTTCATCTGTCTCCTCGTCACAGTCTTTCACACGACTATCTCCTTATCTTCAACAATCCATAACTCAGTCATTCCTCTTCTATTAACACTCTTGGAGTTTCCTTTTCTCGTGATTTTTCCCGGAAAGATCACACACACTTTCCAAAACAACTTCTAAGAAGTTATGTGCGCTGTACCGGCTCCGCAGTTCCTTCCCCGTCACTCACTTGCTATCTCTGTATAGGGGTTTTGTCCGCCCCTGTATGGAGTACGCTCCTCGTGTGTGGGATGGCTCAACCCACAACTACTTGACCGGGTGGAATCAAAGGCTTTTCGTCTCATCATTTCCCCGCCTCTTACAGACTGTCTTCAATCTCTCTCTCTCTCTCTCTCTCTCTCTCTCTTCTCTCTTCTCTCTCTCTCTCTCTCTCTCTCTCTCTCTCTTCTCTCTCTCTCTCTCTCTCTCTCTCTTCGCCACAATATTGCCTCACTCTCTCTCTCTCTTTACTATCGCTATGATAACAGACATTACTTTTCTGAACTCTAACTGCATGCCTTTTCCTTTAAGGAGAGCACGCAGTACCAGACTTTCGACACCCTCATTCATTCTGTCCAACTCTTTAACGCGAGGGTTAATCTGTATTTTCAGTCTTTCATCTACTCCACCCGTCAACTTTGGAACAATCTTCAACCCATCTTTCCCCCAGTCTACGAGACCTCCAATCTTTCAAACACAGAGTGTCCAGGCATCTCGAAAACCCTGAACCTTGATTTTGGCTTTCTTCTTCCTCTATGGGGCGGCAAAAAAAAAAATTATATATATGTACAGGGCGTCCCAAAAAAATGTATACACACTTTAAATACTTATAAAGGCAGTGTTTATTAAAATACATTTCATTTTCAAAATGTAATAGAATCTACAGACATTATTTAATTGTTTTGTCAACGCCTGTTTTCAAACCTGACGTCCGTTCTGGTCCAGGCACTGCTGATAACGCGAAGCAATGGAATTGCAAACATCACGAAACATTTCGTTTGGTATTTGTGTGCATTCTCGTTCAATGGCTGCTCTCAATCAGCGACTGTTGCAGGTTTTATAGCGTAGACTTTGTCTTTTAAGTATCCCCATAAAAAAAAGTCTAGTGGTGTGAGGTCTGGTGAACGCGGAGGGTATTCTACGAAACCCCTTCGTCCAATCCACATCCACATCGTGCCAAGTACCACTCGCAATACTCCACTCTTCGGTCCGGATCATCATCATCTTCATTAATAGCATGGACTAATCTTGGAATGTAACTTTTCCATTGACAGCGCTTCAAAATGCGTTGGACAGACGATTCTGAAATTCCTACCTCACGACTCGCTTGCCGCACAGATTTTCTTGGACTTTGGTGATACGTTTCCAGTACTCTTTCTTGCTTTGTGGAGCTTGTCGATGTCCGTGGTCTACGGAACGCTTCTTGTGGACATTCTGAACAGTTCCATCGGCTTCAAACTTATCTCTAATTCGAGTGATGGTAAGTCGCGTTGGTGGATCTGTTTGAAACTCCCTCCTAAACTGTCTTTGCACTTCAACTGCGTTTTCACACTTCCAGTAGCATTTTAGAATGAATTTCCTTTGTTCAAAGCTTAGTCTGACTGCCATTATTAATTCTAATGGGTTTAACTTGGAAAGAAGAAACATCAATTGAGCTATCAGCTGTTAAAGTGTGTATACATTTTTTTTGGGACGCCCTGTATATATATATATATATATATATATATATATATATATATATATATATATATATATATATATATATACATTCACTGCAAAGAACACGCAGTATAAATAACGTAAAGAACGACGCTTGTATAGGAGATATTCCGCGCA